>JACTAT010000038.1:1488058-2037281 GCA_014526335.1 Chrysaora quinquecirrha | reverse complement strand
GGAAGAAAACGAGAGTAATAGAATCTGCAACCATAAATGTTGAAAATATGTGCAGAAATTTAGGAAACACAAACAGGCAACTCATAAGCAGGAAAATTCTTCAATCTCCCTTTGCATATATGGTGGGATTTGAATCCTTTCTTTCACTTTTCTTCGAATTAAACGTAAATTTGAGGTAAAATTTGATGCACAGCATCTCATCACCTGAAACGATTGAAATTCCAGCTGCTGCACGCGGAGAAGATTCCCTAACTGGAGATGTCTACCATTTTCAGACAATTGGCGTGCCGACCCAGGTTTCTTGTAAAGGTCTATTCAAAAATGCAAATTTTAAATTTTCTTTCAATTTTTTCACAAAGAAACAAAACAAGTGCGATTCAGATTGCGCCTTAGTTATACTAGATCAACAGCCTTAGTTGTACTAGATCAAGATTAGTTGCAGTATTTAATGCACCTTATTAGTACTAGGTCAACAGCTTCATACTTTCTTTAGAAACCATAATTTAGTACTAAGATATAATTTAACTAAAATGTATAAAATTGATTAGATACATACTAGCCTTTTACCTTAATATAACGAGAGCTTGGTTGATGTGGAAACTAGTGACCAACCAGATAAACAGTTCTACCTGTGCCTTCTCTATAAAAAAACCTGAACCTGAATGAAGGCGAATTTCTCTCCAACTTCTGAGTTGTGTAAAATTTCGTATGTGGCAGATGTTCCGCATCATAAGTAGCAAAAGCCACACGAATCCGAGAGTAAAAAGAACTTCAGATAAAAACTTCACATTCATTAACACATTAGCAGATGTTTCTCTTGTTGCCCTTTGTGTTCCAAGGATTCGTACAGTATTTTAGATGAAGGTTATTGCTCCGACACCCTCATATTATTGAGGATCTCCACATCTTTTGGTCTTAACCCATTATTAGACCTCGTTTATGCCATGCAGATCTAACTCCAAACTGGTACGGGTAGGCCTTCCATTTACACGGCACCTTGGGGATCCAATGCAACTTGGATCTGCTATCCGCACCCGTTCGGGATCGCTTTCGAATGTATTCCCACACAGATCTGATCTCAAAAAATCTCGTTGAAACTCTTTGAATTGCATCCAGATGGGTACAACAGATAGGAATCGAGGATGATAGAAATGCTTATTAGTTGTCATTTTAACATTGCAGACTGAACATATAGCTTTAGCTTTGTTTTCTTCGCCGTTTTAAACCAAAAGACATTTTGCTGTGCTTATTCGCTCTATTTGGCGCCGATCTGACGTTTTCTGGCTCATAGTCAAAAAATTGTTTTCTAAAAATAGGAAAAATGTTTAATAAAAAATGAAGCTGAATATTCAGGAAAAGATTAGCTTACAATTTTAACTCTTTTCACATGACTTCCAAGCCTGTGTAGAAACAAAACAGCAAATTTGCTGTAAAAGGATTCAGTACCACGATGAAAGAAACAATTTTACGACGTTTCGGCCTTTACCCTTTATCAAGTGACGGTTAAAATACAAAAACGACAAATAAATACGTACCAAATCGAAAACGAGGTCAAATAATAATAATGTGTACAGGCAGAAAGAAGTAAATGATATTCATAAATAACGCCTTTAGTCTATTGTTTCGGTCTGTTTCTGACGTTTATACTCTGAGGAGTGTCAGACGAAATAAGCTTTTAAGTATCACCGAAAATATTTCCGCTGGCTATCACAATTATAAGTAGGTAATTCTATACAAAACAGAATTGTTTATTAAGGAATTAAGCAATTTTGGAATAAGTGTTCCTAACTTGAAAATAATTTTCTTTCCCCATGTCTTTCTCTGTCTTGAGTCGGATGGTGCATAGGGAGGGCAAGGATTTTATCGTTATCAACTGAATAGAGGGTGGTTTTGAGACGTTGACATGTTTGAAAAAATTTCAATTGCTCTTTGGCCTGCCTGATCTATTGCATACGCTGCTCTAGAGGTAATCTACTTTATATTGCATAAACATCCCACCAATTGAACACCCGCTTTGGAGAACACCTTCGAAATGTGAAAAATCACGAAAATGACTCTGTCAAAAACATCTCAAAAAATTTCATTCTACCCATCATTCAGTTAAAACGTCTGATTTGTAATCGAGTATATTCATAGTATTCATTTGGTTAGCTAGTTTAGTTAACTTTCTTTTCTATAGACGACTATAACGCGGGGGGGGGGGGTACTTCATTGTTGAAAATGCTAGACGTGTCGCCAAGTCTTTCCAAACCCACCCAAGTCTATCAATAAATTTTGCTAGTCGTGGTACCCATTTATAGAAAAAACAACGAAATTGTACACTCGTTTTTACAAATATCTCAAATATTTCAACCCAAGTTAAACACCTAAGGAAACTCTAAAGGCGGCGAAAAGGCATTTGCACTGAGAAAGAAACGCATTTACCCGATTTCAACCATAAAATTGATTCTTAATACAAAGATGTATCAGGCTTTCAAGAGCAATCCATGTCTAAAAGCTTTTACTACCCATGTGTAGAGGTCCTTTACAAAAAACCAACCCATATGTAGGGAAATTGTCGCTGAAAAAGTTACCCATTTAGGCGGCACGTCTAGTATACTGAAAAATCGAAGTACCCCCCCCCCCGGGGACTATAAACATTAACATTAAAAAAATTTAGAGCTTTTCTGTGTTCTCTTAGGTTAGTGGTTTCATCTTATTACTTCTAAGTGATAAAATCACGTTAGTTCGTGAATACCTTCATTAAATTATCGTTTATTCTCTCGTAAAGCCTGTCAAAACGAGTACCGCCAAAAAGAAGAAAAGATATGACTACAAGAGGAAATTTTCTAGTATAAAAATTAATCTTTTTTATCGCAAATAGTCAGCTAGAACAGCAAGAAGCGTATTTCTCGTATTCTCTTTCACGATCAATAAAATCTCGGCGGCTTTGCCAAACAGCAGTTTTTTTCTCAAATCAGTGAACTAAGTATGGTTAAGAACCCTTGTTTTTGATACAACGCTTAGTCATCGCTACTTAATTGGCATTAATAAGCCTTCATAGAAAATCATTCTCATGAACCAACAGCCTTGATTTTCTCGAATCAGAAAGCTAAGACTATTTAAAAGCCAAATTTTGATACAATGCTACTCAACATGCATTAAAAATTCATGATATCCATTTATGGACTCTATTGAAAGCCGTACTATCAGTCAGTCTTAACAGATTTAATTTTTTTCAAATCAGAAAGCTGAGAACAAACAACAGCCAAACTTTTTATATATAATTCTATGAGAATTCTTCCTAAATATCGATAAAGATGTTCCATTCATTCGATTCAGTCAAGGATTCATGATATCAATTTGTCGATTGACAAATTTTTTTAGATGCTTGCCAAACAGTCAAATATTGTTTGTCAAACATCTTAAGTTTTCTTGTCATTGATTGTTTGGCCACGTTACATAACAAAACATTGCTTGCCAAATTGTACTAGCCAGACGCTGTCTTAAACAATTTCGAAAAAATTCCTGCTTGTTGCAGACAAAAAAATTTGAAACACTGTATTCTGACGTTGCGAAAAATTCGGCTTGACAAGTAAATTTCTAATGTTTGACAAACAATGCATGATCATTTGTCCAGGGTCTTGAGATCCAGCTCGCTTTGTGCTCTGGGAATTACCCAGGGGGCTAGTGATTACATTTTCACACGAGACTGTTTTATGCCTGGTCAAATTCTAACCTAAAATTCTAAAATATGGATTCACCCAAATTTTCACTGAAAGAAAAAAGGGTTTCATGAGTTATCTTCTCAAAAACTATTTGTGCCAATTTTTATTGAGAGATGGGTGGGTTGCAGTCGAAATTTTTTATCACAAAATAGAATAACGTTGATGTATCATAAGAATCGAACCCGAAAATGGCAGAACTGAAAATTTTTTATCCAAATTGCGGGGTGTTGAAAATTCTAGACATAAAAAATTGTTTGCAAGCAAAAATTCAGACCCAAAAACACGGCATGCACACCCCTGTGTCAAAATGTTGTCACTACCCCGCTGAGGGGCATTGCTATTAAAAAACCTTCAGATTGAAAAGTGAAGATCAAAATGATTCAGAGCAAGACAATATATTTTTTTACTCAAATCAAAGCAATAACCAGTACCCTGTAAAATTCAGTCACAAAACCTGCTTAGAATTTTCGTCATTGATTTGTTTTGCTTGTTTTTTAAGCAACGAATACAAAGGACTATGCTTACAAGATTTTAAAACAGGCAAAAAGCTCAAATATATTTGACACAGAAGAATTTTTGTTCATTATTTGTTCATTATAAGGTAGAAAGTATTTACGTTTGGCGTTTTTGCGTTTTGAAGCGCCAAACAACCACGGTAGAGTTGAACGACCACAATTCACAAACTTTACATATATTCGCTACATGAAGACGCGTTTTCAGCTATTTCAAACACTTTCACCAAGCAAGCATAAAATGGGTTTAAGCTTCTCTTTGTCAATTTTTCTCATACGAAAGCCCTGGGAGCGAATAAGTTTATTTTTTGAGAGACCAAACTTAAGGTGCTTATGACACCAAATTTTCGATACGTCTGTTTATACATTTTCTAACAGAGTTCAACGCGCTGATTTCAGAACTGCAAGCAGAATTGGCGTATCTTTCCTAAAAATGATTTTATAGCTTCTAAAAGTTGCGAATTTTGAAAATTTTCTGCGAACGCCTGTGACGTGCAAAATATGATCATTAACGTAGAGATGTGCTCATTGCGGTTGCTTCAGCCTAAACTTGGTAAAGTTAAGATAAATTTCGATAAGTGTAAGGATTCAAAAATCGATTTCTCCAAGTTGGCCAAAACATTATCTGAAAACCGAAGGACTGTGCAGCTGCTAAGGGCCTGATGAAGCAGGCTAACTAAGGCCGTCCAGCTAGCCGCCAACTCAATTCTGCGAGACCAAGAAGAGCGATGAAAAAAATTTCTGACAGAAATTTATTTTTTCAAAGATAAAAAAATTGGTTTCATAGGCAGCAAAGTGTTTCATATACAGAAAAAGACATTAGGATCGATGAAGTTTGTTTATTCTGTCTGCTTCTCCTCCGTCGCAGTTACAGGGTGGCCTATGAAAGTTGCCAAGGCAAAGGGGCAGTATTCGCACTGTTAAATAGGGGGAGAATAAGCGGTAAGGAAAATTTAAATCATTTTACCTGTAAACATCAATAAATTTTCTCAATTTCATGTTTCGTTATGATTAAAATCGCTTGAAGATACATTTTCTGATATTTTTTTCATCTGTGTGTCAATTCGCAGCAGCATCCTCACTCAAAAAGTTGGCTTTTGTCTTCAGCTAGTAATCAAAATTCAAATGGCCGCAGTTGTCTTCAAAAACGTTTCTTAACCCCAGAAATAATTCAAAAACGTTCACAAATATGTTTAATTTGCTACCGCATAAAGCATTTTAGTTTAAAATTCACCTGGGGGTCGAAAATGAATGAAAAGTGGAGCGCCCTCCTGCGCGCCCTATACAAACCCATTGTAAATCGTCATGCCTGAATAAGTCAAGCCATATTTGTGAGGTCAAAATTTTCCAAAATTTCGCATCAGGTGCCCCTTTTAAAGACGCTTTTAGACCCATTTCCGCTTATCAAAATCAAGTAAATTCGGTACCAAACTGATCAGAAAATAGAAACAACTCAATATCGACAATTTGGTGTCATAAGCACTCTAAGTACTCTGGAAAAGGAGCAATTCCTCAAGGATAACTAAAACATTTCAATCTCGGTCCGGAAAGAAATTACTAGTAAACGACTTATTCTCTCGAATATTGTAAAAACGTCTTGGCTAAAAATATAAAACACCTTTGGCAGCAGCCTTTTCTCTTTATCCTCTTGATAACTTAAATTGTTGGAACGTTTTGTTTTGTTGCTTATCTCAGGCTGAACCTACAAGGTTGATCTAATAAATCCTAGATTACAGAATACTGGCTTTTTTGGATAAATCAGCAGGAGTGAAGAAAAGTAAAGCCAAGGTATACGTCCGTTATGATTATTGCAAACTGCTTTGCCCTCGTAACATATATTCCAAGGCCCGACTATAAGATATGGTTTGCAAGCGATAATTGGGACTTATTAATTTCCACCTACCGGGCATCCATTGACTGGAGACGCCTATATTGCGACTGGTAAAGTCTAGAAAAGTGAAATGTGGCCAAAATTTGCATGTAATCGGATGAAATGGGAGTTTTTATTTGTATCGATAATGCAACATGACGTCATAATAAAATAAATATCTGTATTTCTCTTTTTGGTATTTGTGTCTTTTTTGCTGTAAAGTTTTGAATCAGAAAAATATTGTTTGAAGCATAATTTCTTGGTTTTTATGCATGCTTTTGTTCGTCCACATAGCCTATTATGTTTTGACATTTTGCACTAAATTTGTTCTTTTGTCTTATTGGCTAATCAATTTCGAATTGACAAAGCCAATACTATGGTCGAATTTGGATAGAGCAAAATATCATGTAAGGCCTATTCACCGTTCCCCTACCAAATCTTGTGATAAAATACCCATTAGTACCAGGCCTTAGGCCTTTATAATGACGGAATGACCAAAAGCTGAAAGGTGCAAGATGAAATTGCAACTACTGAAGATGTCTTTTAAAGGTCAGCAGTGGATCTAAAAGACAGCAAAGTAAACCATCATCAATGTCTCAAGGAAATTTACTCCAAGGCCCCAGATGCTAACTCCCACGATACACATATCTCAAAAGATATTTTCATCAAAAATTGAAAAACTTTGTTTTTTTTATGGTGGTTAAATTTTCAAATTTAAGCAACGTTAATGGTGAAAGAAATTGTTATAATTATGATATGAAGTAGGCTGTTTAGAGTTTGAATGAGCGGAGGGCCTTGCGATGTTTTTCTTTTGTAATTCCCTTGTTTTTCGGTAAAGGCATAATGCTGGATGCTTTGCAGGTCAACGGACGGTAGGAGATGAGTAAGGCTATATTTGTATAACCCTAAACGTGCCGCTCGCCTTAAGCATATTTGAGGTTTCCTGTGTAAAAGTATACCTGTCTAGAAATCCATTTGAACCTGGCGGATCTCCAAGAAGTCCCTGTATGTATTTTAGCGGTGTTTTCTTCAAGAGAGTTTCATTCGAATTCGACCACCGATAAGCTAACTTGTCTTGGTTCATGCGATTTCTCACTCCCTCCCTATCCCTCTTTGTATTGTTTTTTGAGTTTATGAATTGTTTATTATTTAATCGTCGTTGCAAGGTGTACCGCCCGTAAATTTGTTTCCTAGCTCATGCAACAAAGGCTGGTATGCTGGCCGGTCAGTTTCTTGAGAATACATTAACTCTCAGAAGACGAGACGAGCGGAGACGCAAACTGAAGCAACTAATTTCACACTTTTGCCTAATATCACAAATTTGGCAATAATGATAAAGAAGTCGATTTTTGCTACCAGTAACGCCCATTGTTACATATACAAAGTAACATGCAGAAAAACTGTGATTAACAAATATGATTTGCTAAATTCTGCTACCATTCTCTCTATTACCATAATTTAAGTTACTGAAAAAGAAATTAAATTCTTTGCACCATTTTTACTACCCCTGGGTGTTCTGAGGGTTGTCGGGAATGAAGAAATCCAGTTTAGTTTATGTTCATGTTTGATAAGAATTTCATTTTGGTTTGAATCTGTTTTGTGACACGGCCACTGCAAGACACGGAATATTTTGGATAAAACTAGGACATTGCCTAGCTTAAAATTTTATTTAACATGCAGCTTAAACGACTTAAAAGGAAGTTTTACTTGTGAGTTCGTTCTTTGAGAGTTAAAGCCAAAGTAAAGACAAATTCCAAAAACAACAAATACTTTCTTTATAAAAATCTTCGGCTACAGATCAGTCTCAGATACACGTAATACTTCGACTTGGCTAATACAACACTCTAGGTTCGGCTAATTAAATCGTCAACGGCAAATCTTCAAAATCGGCAAATCGTCAAATGCATCTGATCATCTAATTAACTTAACGAAACGGCAGATCTCTCTAGCATCTATTTCACGACTGACTCTAGAAGTCCTAAAATCAAACTCTTGTTGGCTATAGTTACCTATTGCAACAACTAAACAACAAGTAAACATAATTAAAGATAAACAATTAACGAAGGCAAGTATAGTTACGAAAGTGAGTTCAAAGTACGTTTATGTTTCATAACAAACATTCTGACTAAATCGACTATGCTGACCTCAAATTCGAGATAGGCCAAAAGCTGGGCCCAGATAATTTTTGACCGAGGAAATTGAGATTTCACTCACTTCATTAAAACGGGACAAATTCTCTTTGGTCTGCTTCAAAATTTTCTTGGAAATTGTATAGTATGTTTCGAGTTTTGTATGACGTATGTAAATTTTTTTTCTGATGCATTCTCAAATATGACCTCAGGTTTATTCGATGGAATTATTTATGTCCATAACCGGCAGAAAAACGACTTTAAATTTCGCTATTTCCAAAGTGATTTGTGCGTTGTCTTTAGGCGACAAAGTGCATCGACTCGGCTTGTGCGGCCGAGAAAGCAAATAGCTTTCTCGGCCGCACACAGTAAGCAAAGTGTCACGAATTAAGAAAAAATATGAAACGTGTTGGATATTTTGCTGTTTTCCACGAATGACAAATTCCTTACGAAAAGTCCGCCGCACACGAGAGCACTTTGCTTAAGCAAAGTACCACGAATGATTCTTTGCCTAACCCTTATCCTCCCAGAGGCGGGGTGGCATCAGCCCCCTGAAGCTTTTCTTGTAACTATTCTGTTATGTGATGGATGTGAGCTTCAAAACCAGGGTGATTTCAGTCTATGTGTATAAGCTACAATGTGATACAAAAAATCCCCATAATGATAACAATGGGGCACATGAAGTTGCCTTATATGAAAAGCGGTCATGCAAAAACCTCATATAAATGCCTCTTTTTACCAGAAAATCTAATCAGAATTGACATTAAAATCATATCAATATGTAAAGAAATTTCTGGATTTATATTGATATTAAGGAAGGCCGATTTTTGACAGATGTTGATAGCTCCAGACTTTATGACATCCCTGGTTATAACATGTGCTGGTAAATGGCCCTTTAAAAGTATCCTGATGATCACTGCAGAACTATCATATTGACGCAGGATAACATTATATCAGAGACCTTGGACCTTCCACATAACCTTAACAGACACGGCAATAAGTTTAGCACTACGCATAAAATTTCCCTTACAGTAGCGGAGGAAACGCAGGAAGAATTTTTATAACAAGAAGCTAAACTAGTTTCGCGATAACGTTTGCACAAAAAAGTCAAGTTAAAATAGACAAAAAGTTTCAAAAAAAGTACAACGATTTAGCAATTTTTATTAACCAATAGTCAGTTATTTTCTACTGCATCCAAAAGTGCCAGTGTTTCTTGTTTTTCCATATCCTCTTGTTGTGGCCTTTCATTTGACTCCCAATTGGTATAGAATGAAACCAGTGTGAAAAAGATCCCAAGAACAGAAAAAACCGCAAGAAAAATCATACATGCACCTGTGAAAAATTTTGCGGTTACTTGAAAAACCTTATTAGCAAGAAGGGTCATGAGTAATGTTCCAATCAGGCTAAGAAAAGAAACAAATGAAAGAGCAGTGCCATGTTCTTCAGGCATAACAAGTTTTGTCAGGGCTGATCTCAGGCCAGACATGGCAAGGGGAAAACCAATGCTCAGAGGTGTTACTGCAAAAAGCATCTGCAATTTCAGCGATAGACCGAATGCAACAAAGATTGAAATCATGCTAATCTGACCAGCCAAAATCAGAAAAAAGTCACTTAGCTTGACAAGATTTTTGGAAATAAAAGTCAACAACAACACGCCACAACCTCGTACAAATTCAAGAGTCAATACGAGAGTTCCAATCTGAATAGAGGAGAGACCAAGCGGTCTGTGTTTCAGAAACAAAACAAGCATTACGTATTCGCCATAAACAGCTGAATTTGTAAAGAATGCAGCGAAAAGTATCAGGCATACACGCTTTTCTTCCCAAGAAATAATATAATTTTTTGTAAAAATCTTTTGAAAGCCAATTTTGTATTATCAGACATAATTCCAAAGTGTGAACTTAAGTTCATGGATATTGAATCAACTTTCTTGTGCTCTGGTGCTCTAATGTCTTGAAGTATGAATGCAGTAAAAATGAAATTTGCCGCACTTGCTGAAGTGCAGAGAGAAAATGCTGTTGGAAAACCATACCTTTTTAACAATATGCCTGCGCAGCAACTGCCAATTCCCATTGATAAGTAAGCTATTCCGTTTAAAATTGTCATTCTTACTGTTCGATTTTCGTCTGCTGCAGTCACATTTGCCAAATATGAATACTGTAACATTGCAGCACCTTGTATATCGGCAAATACACTGGTCAAACTTGTACCAATCGTAACTAACCATAAACTTGATGACATATACCATGCTGAAAATATATAAACAACACTTTGTATTGTCGTGGCAATAGGCACTATCAATAACAATTTCTTTCTGCTCACTATATCCGATAATGCTCCAAAAAATAGAATGTTAATTGCAGACGGTATATACACAGCAGAGAAATTTATTATATTCCAAGATGCTGCTTTATCATAAACTATGTTTTCTTGATTTTTGTAATTTCCATTTGAAAGCTTGTCACAAACTGTGTCGTTGTACAACTGGTGGCAGACTTTTGACAAAATTAGCTGTGGAGTGATTGTAATGGTAACTGCAACTGTTATCGTGTAGAGAAATACATGCGGCTCTGTTGCTACATACATCGTCTTCAATTTTTTTTAAACTAACGTAGTCTAACAACAAGAATCTCCAGTGTATTTTTTCTACAAGAACAAGAGCGCCTAGAGGTTGATCTGTTTGACAGTTGTAGCTTATCACTTGTCTAAGTATTTATGGTGTGGTTAAGTACATTGTTCGTCGTCCTGACTACCTTTTCATTTATAAGATTAATTTTTAAATTGGAATATCTCTTTGTTATATGTCAATTTTGATTTTCTTTGATTTGTCTTATTTAATCATGCATATTAAAGCATTGTAGCAAAAGAGCAATAAAAGTGTTCAAAACTTCTAACCCATGTCTGATCTTTATGGATAGATGAGAATATAGAGGGGTGTCGCCATGAAATGGAACACCTTTGATGAAACTCCAATAATATGGAAAGATGCAGTTCTTTAAAAATTAAATTGATGTTAATATATTCTTCTACGTCTTTTTTAATTACTATGAAAAAATTAGTCTTTTTTGCAAGCCTCTTGATCCGTATTAACAACATCAATAAGCAGTGATTCTGCCGAGTAAAATTTAGGCCCATCCCTCTCTTGGAACACGAAAAATAGGACCGAACGTTCCGGTTAGTATTTCGTTGTTTTCGGCCGGAATTCTCCTCGGAAGCTGTGGTTACGAAATATGAATACTTGCTGTTGAAAAGTAACCACTCAGCCGGAGGTAACTTGCGTTTTCTTAAGTTTCCTAAGTCCAAAGTTATTTTGACTCCCCTCATGCATTATGACAAATCATAAAACCAGTATGAGCATGCGAACATGGTGAAAATTCAAGCGAACATTTAATTTTGTGCAGGTTGGGCTGTAGAGTGAAAAATCGTGCAAAATGTGATACAAGCATGAAACTTGGCAAGAATACACAGTTTGATGCGCTGAAAAAGATGGGATTCAGACCCCTCCCGAAAAATGCCCCCTTATTCTATTTTAGCAACACTATTTTAGGACGTTCCAATATATTTTGTCCAAGATTGTCTGTATAACAAATTTTTGAAGGGACGTGTGAATTTTCAAAAAGATGTTACAAAATATTGACTTTCCCATTAAACCCTTCTTCAATGATCAAGGGGCATATGAGTTCAGTGAAAATCGAAAACTGACACGCCTTAAAGCCACACCCTTAATATTATGAAGCTGTTTTGTTGGACAAAAGATTTTTCTTAATGCAAACATAGCATAGACTTGAGAACGTACGGGTAACCATCGGGTAACCATATGGGTGGCCATGATTCTATATGCTTTTTATATGGATTTAGCAAGGGTAACCACGGGTAGCTACGGGTAACCATAATATATAAAGGTTATATCTTATTCCCTTTATATATTATGGTTACCCGTGGTTACCAGTGGTTACCCTTGCTAAATCCATACAAAATGCATATGCAATCTTGGTTACCCGTATGGTCAACGGATGATTACCCGTGCGTTCTCAGCTCTGTAGGAACCGTTCGTCTAACATAACAACATCATAAATTAAGGGTGTGGCTTCTGGGCGTATAATTTCTCGACTTTCACTGGACTTACATTATATTGTATGCTTTTTGAGAACTGAAGAGGAATTTAAGTGAGAAATCGATATTTTGTACCATATTTTTGAAAATTTAAGTTCCTCTCAAAGAATGTTCTACAGCAGGGCATCTTTTAACATAGTGAGTGGTGGGGTAATTGCCCCACCAGGCCCCATCGGCTGCCCCACCACTGATCGTTGAAATCCCGCTTTTGCCCCACCAGTGATGGGCCCTTTTGATATAGGTATTATCAAAATGTAATTCAATTTTGGAAAGATGGTGCATGATGCGCGTAGATTACAGTAGGCAGAAAAGATTATCTGTAAGAATATTTATCAGATTTTGCTAAACAGTAAAGTAAATACATATCCATTCAAACGGCCAGGTCAATAACGCGGAACGCCAAAATTCCGCGGAACTGCGGAACAGATTTGTTCCGCGAATATACGTTCCGCGTTATTGATTTTGCCTCTGTCCTAAAATAAAAAACGCGGAATAATTTCTTGTGCGTTTCTTATTAATAATTAAATGCATTTTAAAACAAATTTCTTTCGCTTTGTTGCATTTTTGGATTTCTTTAAATAAACACGACTTTTCTCCTTAGTAAAAACCTGTCTGGAAAAGTTCCGCGAAAAGAGGTTCCGCGTTTTTGATTTTCGCCTTATGGCAAAATCATTAACGCGGAATTAGATCTCGCGGAACTTCCCTAATTTGAAGTCAAATAGAGCTGTCTTCACAAAGACTTGTTTTATGATTACTGTTCATCATCCCTTGTCTAACATCGCCTGCAAGTACACACAATGAAAACACAAGTCAGCATATGGCTAGGCCCGAGCTAGGCCTAAATTGTAATCACCATACACTTTGAACCTGTACATTTTGTTCACATTCGATTGTATCTTTTTACTTAAATTTGGTAAAAAAAGCTTTATCAAGACGAAAGGAGCATTTAAACAAACTATCTGTGACTTTGGGCGGCCACCGACCTGTCTAGAGAAGTTCCGCGCAACGAGGTTCCGCGTTTTTGATTTTCGCCTTATGGCAAAATCAATAACGCGGAATTCCATCTCGCGGAACTTTTCTATTGATCTTATCTGAAATCATTTGAAAATATTATTATTGTAATCTGTCTTCAATACACCCCATGTGGTGTGGTCCCATAAGCAAAGACATTATCTTATGCAATTTGGTCTAGTCTAAAACACCACACGAGTCGGAACACGAGTGAACACAAGTGAACACGAGTGAACACAAGTGAACACGAATGAACACGAGTGAACACAAGTCGAACACGAGTGAACACGAGTCGAACACGAGTGAACACGAATGAACACGAGTCAAGCACAGACTTCGTAAAAACAGATGAACCAATCGAATACAAATTTTTTTACTAGATAAATGAATGAAAAGAATCGACCATATTTTAAACTAAACTCAAAAGTGAATTGAAACTTTAGTTAATTTTTAGATTTAATATTTAGATATTATTGCTTGAATTATTATTATTAGAAAAAATGCTAGACGAAAATTTTTAGCTTCTGACATTCTCGTTGTTTCGAGTGTTCCCTAGCCACTGGTAGCACCTGGATGTGATTGTGATTGTGATTCATTTCATTGTTGCTGTGATTGCTCAACCTCATCATTGTTCAAGAGTGAGATACGTTGAGGTGACAAAGGCTTTTAATGAGTCCCCGATATTAGCCCATTTCTATTCCTTCCTCCTTCGATTTTCCTTTATTCAACCCAAGAGTCATAGGTCGCATTGTTTGGCAAGGTGTTCGTATGTTCGTACATTGAAGAGATAAATCTTTTAACTACCTCATATTTTCTGTGGAATGATTTGCAACGCGATTCGCAAATTTGAGATAGGTAAACGTTACAAGGCTATATAGGCTCCATTCCAAAGAAGGAGGCATTCTGGCAGAAAAAATATTACCAGATGCATTGAATTAAGATTCTTTTCAAGAACGAAGGTACACGCAGTTTTTTTTATAAGCAACCGCTTATAAGCAACCATGATGTAGAAGGCCTGAAAGTTTAAGCAACGTATAGTACCACAGGAAAAAAACCTAAGGAACTTTTTAAATTTTTTATAATTTATATCACTGCAAGCAATCAAGAATCAAGGGTGGATCAAAATAGAAGCTATTTCCATTCATTTGTCGTCAAAACTCGCATATAAACGGAGTGTTTCTCGTTACGTGAGGCATTTCATTGAGGGGTTTCCGTTTAACTTTCAATACCAAGTCTCAAATGGTAACAATATCAACAGGGAGAAATAATTCCAGTCAATTTATGTGCAATGTTAGATTTTGCTGTTTTTCTAGCCTCTACTATTCTTAGGGCAAAAAAGATACAGTTAAAATTAAACAACTATTAAGCAACTTTTGCTACTAAAAGGGGGCCATAAAAGTACCAACAATAAGCAAATTTTGAACTAGGGCCAAGGGAAGTTGCTTATAAAAAAAACTGCGTGTATACGAATAGTTCAACAAATAAATGAAGCATTTGACATCTCGACGTACATAAGACCAAAATTATACATTAAGGGATGGCATATAAATTACCCGATTATAGGGTCTGGGTCACTATTCGTAAAAGCACGCGTAGGCCCTTTTGCATTGTCCAGAACGCGATTTCTAAACTTTTAAAAAGCAAAAGCAATTGGTTTAAGTTTTATGAATCAGAAAAACCCCTGAGCCTTATTTCGAAGTTGAAGCGTTTATTTGGCAGGGGCGTTACTACAAGAGAGGACGTTAGATTATTGTTGTTTAAGGTACGCCTGGATATGAAAGTAGGTAGCTTTTTTCCACTCGAGTTCCACAATTTTTACTCTTTTTCATTCCTATTCGCTTGTTTTTTGCTAATATTTACTCGTATTTGACTCGTGAACTGGTGTTTGACTCGGTTTCACTCGTTTTTGACTCGTGTTCCCTCGTTTTCGACTTGTGTTCACTCGTGTTCATTCGTGTTCACTCGTGTTCATTCGTGTTCGACTCGTGTTCACTCGTGTTGGACTTGTGTTCACTCGTGTTCATTCGTGTTCACTTGTGTTCACTCGTGTTCACTTGTGTTCACTCGTGTTCCGACTCGTGTGGTGTTTTAGACTAGACCATTTTCTTTCGTTAAAATTCTCTTGATTGTTTTTATTTTAGCACAGCAACAAAACGGCAAATTATCAATAACGAGGCAAAATCAATAACGGAACGTATATTCGCGGAACAAATCTGTTCCGCGGTTCCGCGGAATTTTGGCGTTCCGCGTTATTGACCTGGCCCAGCTAGTTCTGATAACATAGTTTTCGAAAACCAATACGAAAAACCACCAATCTAAGTCAATCTGCAGGTGGTATATTGAAAAATTTTCTGGGGGAGCATGCCCCCTGAGCCCCCTTGATAAACAAACCTCCGGTGCACTGTGCGACTTTGGCGCAAACACCCTAGTGGTCTTGTAAGGAGAATAAGTTCACGGGAAGTTAGAAGGCATGGGCCCTTTGAAATTTTTGCCCCAGCAGTAAAAAATCCTTAAAAGATGCCCTGTTCTACAGACAATCTTGGACAAAATATTTGGAACAAGGCATTTTCTCTAAGGAATATGGCCTATTGCATTGATTTTCTACTTCCATAACTCCCACTTTTACCTTCAAAACAATGTTGGTAGTAGAGCAAGACTACTTTTCTATGAAACAACATTGTAAGGGGGAGAAGAGGGAATCAATAGATAATAGCAACACTATTTTAGGATGTTCCAATATATTTTATCCGAGATTGTAGGTTGGAGTCACGATATTGCAGTGAAACTTGGCAAGAATACATAGTTTGATGCGCTGGAAAAGATAAGATGCAGACCCCTCCGGAAAATTCCCCTCATTCTATTTTTAGACTCGGGTACTCGGTACAATACTTCTACAAGAGTTTCTATTATAACTATGTTGGGAATTACGATATTGATATTGCAATGAAACTTGGCAAGAATACACAGTTTGATACGCTAAGAAATATAGGGTGCAGACCTCTTTGGGAAAATTGGGCTTTATTCTATACGTAGACTGGGGATTATTTCCTAGTACCTACTGTAAATAAATTAATAATAATAATAATAATACATATTTTGATACGCTAAGGAGGATAGGATGCAGACCGTACAGAAAATGCCGCCATATTCTATTTTTAGACTTGGGATTTTTTGTATAAAATAATAATTAATAATCAATAAAGAAATAATGGCCTAGTACCAACCCGCGCGAAACGCCTTGCAACGCATTTCATTTATACAGTATGGTGTATAAAAACTGATGCAATGATGTATACTTTAATGATAATATATTTAACCATACCAGCCCCCTTCACTTCAGACTCAACAGCTAATCTCCCTTAAAGATAATCTCGGAGGGATGACTAGTATGCTCCAGCACCCCGTGTTCTCGCATCAAAGAAAGCAGTCTGAGGAGATTGGTCGTATATGAGAGTCGGTGTATATTATTCATTGAGGGTATGTATGCTGAAAGTTTATAAATTTTCACAGAGGTCACATGAATGTAATTAGTCACAAGGCCATACGTCATATATTCAAGGGGTTATCAGGCTTAGCTGATTGCACGCATTGTTCCATAGTAAAGGCCTCTGGGGATGTGCTGCTCTAGTGGAGAGGGTATACTTTTTTGGACTTCTAGTATAGCCAAGGGTATAATTTTTGGCATTTTTGGTCTAGCAAAGGGTATGACATTTGGTAATGGAGCAGCTATGCTTTCGTCTATACGTAGCATTGGAGAGTAGAAATTTCATTGTGAACATTTTTCAAAGAATCTTTTAAAAGGAATAAGTCGGCCTTTGAATTTTCCGACTTAAGACCAACAATTTTCAGCGTATTTGTCTAGCCAGAGGTATCAATTTGGTAGAAATTGGTCTAGCCAAGGGTACCATTTTCTCGTGAAAATTAGTCTAGCCAACGGTACCTTTTTGAATATGCCGGCGGCAGACCCCTACCAAAAATTTAGTGAAGAACCTTGATTGTACATACGGTATAAATATATTATTTGTATATCCTCGAATTATGGTTATAGGTATCATTGTGTGTGCCATGTATATGTTTACAAATTACCTCTCTAATTTTTGCAAATTTTTGAACTTTAAACATACAGATCCTCTATCATATACATTGGCTCTTATATACTCTAAGACGCGAGAACATGGGTGCGCCCTTAGATGAACGGAGCATACCAGCCGTCGCCCCGAATGCTCTGTATGTAACGTAAGATAACTGATGAGTATGGTTAAATACATAATAGTTATGATATACAACCCGTCATCAGATTTCATACAACTTACTTTATACGTGAAAATACTAGATCACTATTTCTTATTTAATTTATTCTTATCATTTCATACAAACATGTTTTAAGTTTATAATAAGTTTTTAAATAATTAATAGTTATTGAATGGTTGCTAAAGAAGGCTCAACATAGCGGAAACACAAAACGTCAGACAGGAGAGCCTTGGGCTGTATGACTTGAAAAGTTACTCGGCGATTTCATTGAGCCTATAGCTCAGCGGAAACGTGCTTGGCTCTCTAGTCATGTAGCCCAGGTTCGATCCCACGTATTGTCGTATGCCACTTGTGGAAAAATCTAATTAATAGTTATTGAAATAGAGATGCTTCAAACTAGGTATGCCAGTCTGACAAAGCATTGAAGCATATAGATGGGAGGAATGTTCCAACTGTAATATCTTGACACATAGTATATCAAAGTTATAATTGAAACGTTTTGAGAGTGGTATGGAACCTAGTCTCTTAGTCTTAAAATAGAACTGGGGACACTGTTTCGAAGGGGGTCAGCATCCTATCTTTCTAAGCGTATCAAACTGTATATTCGTGCCAAGTTTAACTGCAATATCGCAATTCCCAACATAGTTACCCTTGATAGAAACCCTTGTAGAGGTATAGTACCGAGTACGGTAGCCTAAAAATAAAATAAGGGGAATTTTTGGGAGGGATCTGCATCCTTCTTTTTCAACGCATCAAACTATGCATTCTTGCCAAGTTTCATTGCAATGTTCTTATTCCCAACATGGTTATAACAGAAAAACTTGTAGACGTATGGTACCGAGTACTCCAGTCTAAAAATAGAATAAGGGGGCATTTTCCGGAGGGGTCTGCATCTTATTTTTTTTCAGCGCATAAAACTATGTATTCTTGCCAAGTTTCATTGCAATGTCCTGATTCCCAACATAGTTATAATAGAAATCTTTGTAGAGGTATGGTACCGAATACCCCACTCTAAAAATAGAAAAGGGGGCAGTTTTCGGGAAGGGTCTGCATCCCTATCTTTCTCAGCGCATCAAACTTTGCATTCTTGCCAAGTTTCATTGCAATGTCCTTATTCCTAACATAGTTATAATAGAAACCCTTGTAGAGGTATGGAACCGAGTACCCCAGTCTAAAAATAGAATAAGGGGGAATTTTTCCGGAGGGATCTGCATACTACTTTTTTCAGCGCATCAAACTATGCATTCTTGCGAAGTTTCATTGCAATGTCCTTATTCCAAAAATAGTTATAATAGAAACCCTTGTAGAGGTAGGAAACCGAGTACCCCAGGCTAAAAATAGAATAAGGGGGCAGTTTTCGGGAGGGGTCTGCATCCTATCTTTTTATGCAAATCAAGCTGTGTATTCTTGCCAAGTTTCGTGCTTGTATCACATTTTGCACAATTCACCAATATTTCAGAGCAAACAGCCCTGACTATATTGGTTAATGCTTCTTGCTAAAACGTCATCGCTAATAGGCTTTTCTCTTACCATGTTTGAACTGAAACAAGAAGCCGAACGGTTTCAACATGGTAGCAACAGAATGGGAAATATTTCATAACCTCTCCTTTAAGAATCAGAATGAATGTATGAGAATAGGAAATATTTAACAAATCAACAAAACATGTATATGAATACTCACTCAATACAATACACTTAATGTGATTGTGAACAGAACAATGAATGTAAGTAATTAATAAACGATTATAAATGAAAATCTCAAGTACCAATGAAGGCAAGCCTTAAGAATGGAACAAAGCATATTGTTGATGGTCGTGGAGTGGCCCGATGATGGGAGATGGATCTCTCCCGAAACGTTGCCCAACTAAATATCAAAGGCTTGTCATGATAAGTGGTGACTATCATGTCTAATACAGTGTCAGAAACAGCCTTGATAAGCCAGAATATATTAACAGTATCCGACCAGTTTTTCACCTGTCATGCGTCAAGTATAAGCTAGACAATAGAATCCATTGTAAGAGCTTTTGTTTCTGCGGAAAATACACGTCTCAGGATGCCAATTTGTCACGTGTCAAGCATAAGCTAGTAAATGGAATCCATTGTATGAGGACTTTTGTTCCTGCGGAAAATACACGTCTCTGGACGCCAATTTGTTATGAGCTAGAAAACCATGAGCTAGAAAACCATGGAAACTATTGTATTGAGGGCGGGGTTCTAACTGTTGGGCGCGGTTCGACTTTTCGATCCCGCTGGTTTTGAGCACGTTATCAACTGACGTTGCTACCGTGAATTTGCTCTTAAAAAGATTGTTTAAGAGGCAAAGTATGATGATAGATATGCTGCTAGGCTTAAAAATTGTCTCTGGCCAGGCAAACAAATTTTGTAGCTATATTCCTAACGAAGCCATATTTTTTGACTCAGCGTTACAGGGGATGGGCAAGGGTCAGTGTATCCCTTGAACCGATAGCTGAAAACTCAGTATGCTTGGGAATTTTAAAAAATTGAATTTCTACATGTTTATGAGATTTCATTTGATTAGAAACGTTTTTGATGTCTCTTATATTCCTGATGAATTATTGACTCTACCCATTATGGACACAGGAGGCCCAATCGCACAAATATCATGAGTGATATAACCTTACTTGTGTTGTTTTCTGCCTAAAACGTCCTATTTTCAATATAGATATTTGGTTGTTGCTGTTGTTCAGAGAATGCCACATTGTGATAGCTTTAACAAGGAGTGAAGCTTTTTGAATAGCCTTGATACAACATTGTTTCGTTTTGCCTGCATTTCGGTGAATTTTGTGTTAAATGCCAACTTCTTTACATCAAAATGTTCCCCACCAACTAAACTGTCTACAGAGTACACTTGTTTTCACTTTCCTCAACTAAATCATTTAAAACAGACACGAAAATATGTTTGTCTATCTGCCGGTTTGAAATCTGCCGAGGCGCGGACGCATTCGAAATTTCAACGAAAATCACGGCAGTGCTCTCCCCGGTTTATTATTTCCTACAGTTACAAAACAAAAGAAACGTAAGGAATCCAAACAATTAAAAAAAGAACAATTAAAAAATTTTGTTGAGCATTGCGCGCCGTAACGCTCTTGAGAACAAAAAAAGGAATCCAGGAGGTCTATGTCGTAATTTTCAAACATCTTTCGAACACAGCATCACAATGTTTCGAACGGCGGTTGCTTTGATCTGGCCACAGTCATAGGACCGTGCCTTGGCAGATTTCAAACTGCCAGATAGACAAACATACTTTCGTGCCTGTTTTAAATGATTTAGTTGAGGAAAGTGAAAACAAGTGTACTCTGTAGACAGTGGTGGGGAACATTTTGATGTAAAGAAGTTGGCATTTAACGCAAAATTCACCGAAATGAAGGCAAAACGAAACAATGATGTATCAAGGCTATTCAAAAAGCTTCACTCCTTGTTATTATTTATTATATACGTATAAAGCTATCAAAATGTGGCGTTTTCTGAACAAAAGCAATAACCAAATATCTATATCGAAAATAGGACGTTTTAGGCAGAAAACAACACAAGAAAGGTTATATCACTCATGATATGCGATTTGCTCTCATGTGCTATGGACTGTGAGCATTTGGAACCACCCAGGATATTCAATGAATTTTAATTCTTGAAAATTGTCGTCCATTGTGAAAAATATTCTGAAAAATTTGGAGAGTACATGAAAATCCATGTAAGGTTCCATTGAACTGAAATAAAAGAAAACCCTAACAATTTGATGCTTTCCGTGTAAAACCTGATGCATTTGGTGTTGGATGGAAGGTTGACCTATTGGTTACAAATGGACGTAACAAAATGTATTATATTTTATATTTCACTATTTTTTTAATAGAGGCATATCCAAAAACGGATTACTTTTTTGACTGTTCACATTAACATGCACAAGGGTGTAACTCATGGAATGATTTTAGAAAACTATTTGGAATCCGAGAATGAAATGTATTATCAGTATTGTTTTGCTGAGAAATTATGGGCATTACAGAACTGCTTTTCAGAGCACACCCAGCCAACGAAAACATTGCAAACCTAATGACAACAGGTGATGACCTAGACCTTCTGAGAGAAGTAATCTTTAACGCAATCAACAAGTTGATTGCAAAGAAGGACATTTTAATTCGAAAAGAGACACTTAAGAGTCATTAATGAGCACATTCTTGAATCACGAGTATTTCATAGAATAAAACGTATAACGATAACTCAGCTGTTCTATTTTATTCGACCAGATACTGCCTCCTTCTAAAAAAGATTATCACAGGGTGACAGGCGAGAGTGGAAAGTCAGCCCATACGTTTGCAAATAGGGGGGCCTATGATCATAATTGGATGAGGGCACATAATCTACTTTCTTCTTGTTTCAAGCTGCCCATATTGCGTTTGTCTCTGTTATAAAAATGTTAATAAGAGCCCAATTTATTTTATAAGATACCTGTGAAAAGACTGGTTTTGCCTAGATACCATTCGACCTTCGAGTAATCATCGCCTGCTATTTCTTTATAATCAGATAAGGAACCTAGACCTATTTGAACCAATCGTTATTGGTATGCTGTAACAATGGTAAATTGCGCTAGAGACGACTAATCCTTAACATAACTTTAATTACGTCTCGTCACCTACCAGAACATAAGACTTGCGGTTGTGTGGCAACGGAAAACATTGGCAGCAGGTAAAAATAAATAAATGTTTATTGCTTCGACCAGATCATCAATAGTTTTTTGCTAACGAAAAAGAACTTTTTGTAGCCCCTTCTTTGAAGAAGGATTGTTTAGTCTGCACATTTTCCAGGAGAAGAAAACAATGTGGCGGACAAACTATACCGCATGAACCTATGAAACAAAGAGGTTAAGCTGAAACCACAGATCTTCAAACAAGTGATGCTATCAATTTAGGAGTTCTAGTTTCTATCACTTTGCAAGCTCTCTGAATAGAAAGTTTGGAGTTATTTTTCTTGGATACTAGACCCCATACCATAACCCAGAGTAATAGAGATAGATGCGTCGTCATACTGTCTTTAACGACAGGATGATCATGTTTCACCTGTTAACGTTGCTCATATAGATGCGTTTTCGCGCATCTATTGCAAGTATTATAATGCCATTGTTGCACAGGTGATGTACTTCCAGCTTGAAAGCAAGTAAGTTTCTACCCTTTAACAATTGGTTATTATCATTTGCCATTGTCAGATCACTGTCCTCCAATGATATTCAACCTTATTATTATTTACAGTATTTACAAAAGTAGGAGAACAACAATTTACTGGACAAATGTATTCGAACGGTGGTCAAAAACGGCTGAATCGGCGGAAATACGACAATTAAATGAGCCGCGTGACTCCAAAACATCTTTCTTGGCCATTGCTCCGGGCCATTATTTGACGACCGTTCGAATGGTGTGTGCAGTCAACATTACTAGAATTTTGTTCTTGGTGCTCCATGTGAAGCTTTCTTCTAGTTTCAGTTTCTCTCTTGTCTGCTGACAAAAGCTACGTTGTTTCGCATGACTAATTCATAAAAATCTTAGCAATTTCCATGCGAATTGAATTGCTAGATGTTTAGTTAGTAGCGAGTCTAGCTCAATGCTAACTAACTATATCAGTACTGCCAGCTGAAGCCCACAACAAATAAAAAGATGTTATTCTTTAAAAAATTTTATTAATAATTTTGCTTTAAACGCAGGTCCTTTATTGATAGCAGAATTTATTTTCTGGAAAAGTAAACCTGTAGAAATATGTTTAATAGTAATAATAGTAATAATCTTGAACAGATTTTAGGAAATCCGGGGGAGTTTCATTGAGTAACTCTAGGTGGTTTGAAAATTATGCCTACAAATATCATCTACCCGCGGGCCCATTGCCCCCTTAGCCTTTGTAGGGTCTTAATGACAACGAAGGTATAAAGTTGATGAATTGTAGAATTCTCATTCATCTATTGTTTTAACCACCTAAGCAGCTGATTCGAGTGATTAAGAAACTTGCATTGCAAAAATCTAGTTTTTGAAAATCAGATGGAACATTTGCGACTCAAATAAATTGCTGCTTTAATGAAAAGGGAGGAATTATCAACAAAACAGAATGAATGCACTTACATCTTTGCAGCTCTGGCAAAATCTCATATATATCTAACTTAGCAGCAGGGAGTGAAATAGACATTTTCAGCACTTGCTCCATCGCTGCAAAGGCAAAGCGTACACAAATTTTTAAGGTGTAAGCGTACACTAATGGTTACAGATGTAAACAGAATTGTCATATTCTCTGACTCCGAGATAACTGAAACTGCGACGAAAAGCAGAAATATCTTCGGACATAACTCAAAGCAAATTTAGTTTGACAAGTTAGAAAAGACCGAAACAATTGAACATGGCAGAATTTGTATCCAGATGCAGATCGAAATGAACCAATCAGAAAAGAAAAGCTGGATTTCCTTACTGAGTTTGTCAGGAAATGCTAGGTATAGTTCATACAACGTAATAATCATTTTTTACTTTTTGCTATTTTTGCCTTTATCTTGAAATGATAAAGTTCTTATTACTGCTTAACCATTGCATCTGCATAGAAAGCCTATATGACCGTTTTAATTTAATTTAACAGGGTTGATGATTATTTGAAAAATGTGTTATTAAATGCATAAACGTGTGCTTATTTCGATGAATATGGCTTTCTTGCATTAAGACTGTTGGTAAAATAAAAATTAGATAACATTGCGCTGATAAATTGAAGAAGGAACGAAATTAACAATGCAAGACCGCAAAAAATGGTACATTATGAGTATATCAGCAAAAATCTACTAAAATAGTATGGAAATTCATCTGGCAAAACCAAGGTCCATTTTATGATGCCTTGTTATATTGGTTTGCTTTTAAAAAGCTTCATGGAGATGCATTTGTTAGCAAAGAAATCGAAGCGAATAGGTTGGTTTGAACATTTTCAACAGGTTGTTATGGTAACCATTCTTAGCATTGGTTGCCCTGGCAGAGAGCAAAGGCCACAAATTGTACTGTGTCCCGTCGGATCTTTCGATCCTTGTGGCGAAGAGTACAAAATAGCAAATCGAAGCAGTGATGCTGCAATGCTACTAATCTAAGCAAACTAACTCAGAATTTATATACTAATATTTCGCCCCTACACCACCTACTACTGAGATCCTAGCCACTTGCGCTAAAACACCATATCACCTTCACCTTCACCCTGCATTCAAGGCTTCATCAGAGTAATAACTGAATCAACGATGAATGTGACGAATGTATAGACACGACAAACAAATAGACAAAGACACATTCCCTTATCTGACACCCAATAACCAAAAGTTCTCAAGATTTTACATCTTACCTTAAATACATAAAAACTGACAAAAACCGTCCTGGTAGACCGATTTTCGCCGCTAACGGCCTCTCAACTGAAATTATTTCAGAATTCTTCAGTACAATACACAACCCTCTCCTATAAAACTACCTTCCTTTCTTTAAGACATAACCCATTTCCTTAACGAACTTTCTAATCTCAATAACATTCCTGATAACTCTCTTCTTGTCACCCTTGACGGATCATACCTCTACACAAACACACGACACTCTGAAAGCATCAAGGCCGTATGGTATCCCTGGTTTCTACTTCGTAAGCCGCCCAAGAAAATCTGGAAAAGGCGATGTGGTCGGAGCATACATTTTTGAGGGCATATCTTGGGATCGTCGAGAAGATTTGGAAAATGAAAACATTGAAGCAATTTGGCTTGAAATTAGGCCCAGTCACTCGAACAGCTTTATATTGTGTATAATGTATCGCCCACCTGACAGCTCAAAATACCTGAGCAAAGACTTTAACGCGCACCTGAATGAAATGTCTGCTAAAGCATCTGAAAAATCTGAAGAAGCGATCCTCCTTGGAGACCTAAACGTAAATTTCCTAAAGCGAGACAACAAATATCTCAAGTCTATTTTAAGCATATTTGGTTACACGCAGATGCTCGAAAAACTCACGAGAATAGCAGAAGCCTCAGAAACTCTCATCGATGTTATTTTGAAAAACAAGTCAACCAATGCTGTGAAAACCGAAGTTATCCCGACCAGCATTGGAGACCATGATATGATCGGTTGTGTGAGGAAATTAAATCACCTCCGTTTCAAACCGAGACAAATTGTCTGTCGTTATTATAAAGGCTATCAGCCCGAAGCGATGAACAAAGATATAGAGGCGGTTATTTGGACAAATTTTTACAGTTGTAGAGATGAAAGGAGGCTTGGTCTCATATGAAGAGTATCTTGAGTAATATCTTTGATCGTAACGCTCCAAAAATTTGTAAAAATGTTAGGGGGCAGCCTGCTCCTTGGGTCAACAGCCATGTCAAAAAGCTTATTGTTTCGTTGATAAACCTTGTTTTTTAATGTGTTTTGTTTATTATTATGCTTAAATACAATGCTATATAATTTTCCCACTGTGCTTTATTGATTATGTAAATTAGCTACCGTTTAGTTTTATGTTGGTTTAGAATTACAACAAGATCGCAGGCTGCTTCTCGCAAAACGCGAACCAGTATCAGGACTATCAGTATAAGTTTAAGCAGGGCCGTAGCGAGGGGATGCGTGGGGGCGTCACACCCCTCCCCTGAAAAAGGATCTGTCGGCAAATCGTTAGAAGATGAATTTTGTTGGCGAAGTACCTTTGGGGTGTTTTACTTATAACAAGACTTTTAATGCTGGAGACGTTTAATTGCACTGTTCTTTTTATTGAGAAATTAATGAATTTTGACCGAGACTAGCTGTTCTTAAATTAGCGTGCTACAGCCAGGAAACATATTCATGAATGTTGTTTGCCTTTCGCACTACGTTTGTGCAAATTTGAAAATTTGACAGACGAGACAAAGCATATTTCCTGACCTGCTGTTATGCTGTGAATTACGATCATTCGATTTTGAAAATTGAAATAGAGAAAGAAAATCAGAGAGGCAGAGTCAAGTCATGGATTCTACAAATGTAAGAAAGAGAAAACGAGTAAAACTTAAATGCTTGTTGTGTAAACAAACATTTGACGATGACTACAGGTCGACGCATAAAAAGAAGTACCATTCGAGCAATTTGAAAGTTGGCAAACATATTCCCTATGAAACACACGGTGCTGTCAAAAACCCATTTGAAATTGCACAGGGATAGAGAAGCGGGAGCCAGAAGGAAAAGGAGATTCTAGATCAGGTGAGAGATATTGGTATTTATTTATCTAGAACTTGGCTACTAGCGTTTTTAGAAATTTGGCTCATTCGTAGATTCTCTTTGTCGCAGGGGAGACTTGCTCCCGAGGAGGGGGGGGGGTACTACCATTATTCACATAACTAGACGTGCCGTCCAAATGAGTTGGTTTTTAGGGCTGAAATTTCCTACATATGTGTTGGTTTTTCGTAAAAAACCTCTATACATGGGTTACATTTCTACATGGGAAAAATGAGTGTAATAATATTAAATTTGCTCTGAGTGATGCTTAATATCCATTTTACAGACATCATCAGCAAATGCAACAGAAACTGCAGGAAACACTGCAAAAGATGACGAAACTATTTTAGACGAAGATCAAACCGTTACAATAATTTCTTTATCAGAAGAACAGATAGGTGAAGGTGAATCTGCTGTTATGAAAAACGATTAATTTGAAGTGGATGCCCCATCCGAGCAACCAAAGGAAAAAATTGCCACTGAACAAGAATCACTGAAGGTATTAACATGTCTAAATATATATAGTTTTTTAAGACGTTAAGACTAGTTTTAATTCATCGAATATACAGTAAACTGACAAAAATTAGATCAATCTATTTGGGTATGACTCATGTCAAAAAATAAGATTTTTTAGTTCATTTGTGGCAATTAGTTTCTATTAAAAACGTTCAAATAAACTCGTTCAAAGCCAGTAAATTTTTAATTTATATTGAGGCTAATTGTTCTAAAATTTTGACCATTTTTCGAACTGAAATTGTTCTTACATACTTCTTAAATTTATAGCCCTATGCCAGGGTGTCTGTTGTGCAATTATTCAATTAACACAAGTAAATAGAAAACACACGCATTTCTACTTGATTTAGTTTATATTAATTTGATTTTGTAAAAATTATCCTTTAACAATAGCACTTCGTTCAAAATATACATGAAATTAAAAATGATTTCTTTCATACAGCATGAAAATGACCAAGAAGAAGCTTCACTACCCGAGATAGCATGGTTATCGTGTGCCGGAAGCCTTAAACATGTTGTCTTTGTTGACAAAATCGACGCTTCAAAATTCCTCTCCAGAGTCATTAAGCTTGCAGAGAAAGTAAACGCAAGCTCAAATGAACTGCTGGGAAGACGCAAAGAGGCTTTAAGCAACTACCACAAATCTATCGACAGATGTTCAGAGCAAAACAAGGAGGAAGACGGTTTACCAGAGTGGGATTCGCGACTGCGGCAGGTAACCCTGAGTGACAACCAGAAGAAGTATTTACTTTGTAAAGGTCCTCATCAGCCACATCTAGCAAAATTTCCACAGAGTTGTAGTATTCCAGTGCATAAACACAGGCAGTTTAGTGAAGGCTGGTATTCTGAGTATCCGCATTTGGAATACAGTATTCAAAGGATGGTGCATTTTGTTTTATCTGCTCGATTTTCAAATCTTCAAGCCAGGATCCAGCTTGGGCAATTCACGGAGTCTCATCTTGGAGTAAAATGAAAAGCAGAGGAGCTAATAAGAGTGGCAAACTTTCCATCCATTTCAGCTCTGAAAGTCACAAAGAAGCAGTTCAAGCATACTTGCGCTTCAAAGATCCATTTCACCATATAGATGCAATTGTTGACAAAGCTGCCAGGAAGGCGAAAATACAAAGAGAAAAGGGAATATAGAAAACAAAGAAAACATGAAGATTCTGTTTGATGTGGCTAAAACTCTTGCACAGCAAGACATTGCTTTTCGAGGTGATGGCATTGAAGATAGTGGAAATTACAGGCAAATTGTTGCACTTGTTGCCAGATATTGTCCCGCATGTCAAAACTGGCTAAATAGCCGAGAAAAGCGAAAAGGCAAGGTAACATACTGATCTCCTGAGTCTCAGAATGAAATGAGATAAGATTATCACTGAGGTAAAAGATGCAGGCATGTTCAGTATCTCAGCTGACACAAGTCCAGATTTATCAAAAAGAGATCAAATGACAGTTGTGTGCCGATACGTTGATGAACATGGCAAGGCAAAAGAGCGTCTCTTATCTATGAAAGGTACAATTTCTAAAAAAGGTGATGCTACTGCAGCAGAAATAAGTTCGACATTGCAAAACCACCAATTGAACACAGATGAGCTTTGCTTCCAGTCTTATGACTTCACCAACTCAATCTCAGGCAAATTTAATGGGGCACAGAAGAAACTACAAGATAGACTACAAAGAGCTGTTCCCTATGTGCCTTGTCAAGGTCATCGTACGAATACCGTCGTTGAGGATAGTTGCAATTCAAGTATCTTAATTAAAGATATGTTCAACATCCTCAAAGAAGTCTACGTATTTTTTGCCGGTAGTACTAAGAGGTATTTAACCAGAAGTGATTTGAAACTACTTTTGTTATTTGCTTTACATTATCTGAATTGTAAGAACTAGCATATACACAGTGATCAACATTCCTAATTGAAGAAAGTTTGCAAACGTACCTCAAAAAACAATAAATAAGGGTGGGATTTGGGTGTGGTAAACGACTTTCTTTTGTTCTCAACCACCATCATCGCAATCGTTGACCGTGCAACCACCACCTTTTTTGGCCTCTGGCCTATCTTTGGTGCGTATTGCATACGAAAATATTTTCCCTGAAATCTCTCATTCTATAAGATCCTACTAAAAAGGACTCTCTTAACAGAGTAAATATATTCGGACTTATCAAGGCTGTTTCTGACACTGTATTAGACATGATAGTCACCACTTATCATGACAAGCCTTTCATATTTAATTTGACTTTCATACTAAATATTTAATTTGACTGATGATGGACCTTTGATAGGCCCGAAACGTTTCAAAAAAATGGACTGGTCTAATTGATTTGTTGAATATTAATATAGCATTTTATAGTCTACACCATCAGTATTGCATATCAAGCTCACATTATTGATGTTATGTAGATGTTGTCCCTGTTTGCAAAGATCTTGATAGCATTTACCAGAAGTGACATCCGATAAAGTGTCTTCGTTTCTATTCAAACTTTTGAATCTATTTTTCCTGATTCCATCCCAGTTCCCTGTTAAAGAAAATGCATGTAACAATCAAGCAAACAATAACAATACCCCTGGTAAAACGATCAACAAATTCCCACAGTGAAATACAACAGAATTTTACACAAAAAGAGTTGAATAGAGGCTTAGATATTAGATATTGTTTATGATCACTACTCACTCTTCAAAATATTTCGAAGGCTATCTCTGGGGTCATCAAAATAAAAGCAGTGGTTGGGTACTTTCGAATCTCCTTTGTAGCGTTGGCTGCAATGGATAAAAAGTACTTAGTTAAAATACAGGCACTACGCATTGCTTAATAGATTTGAATATAGATCAAGTGGTTTTTTTAATTTAAATTTGTCACTCAAAACATGATATAGCTACACGTCTTTTCATAGGAACACCTTCATAAAGAACTTGAGGCTTCAAGTTGCAAAAAGGTCATGGAACTGAACTTTAAAATACGGTGATAGAAAATGAAGCAAGTTTGCTGTAAAAGGTACTAATGACCCTAAAAGGTGGAGAATCAATCAAAATTTTGGTAGGGGGGGGCACACAGCGTTAAAACTCATGAGAGTAAGATATCAGTAAACATGATAATTTCGAAGAAAACTTTACCCGACACCACAGTCTTGACACACTAGAATACTCATGTCTTCTGGAAAAATTGCATCGCAATGCATAGAGTAATGATATTCTTGCAGCTTTGCAGACTTTCCATATTCCAGTAGTCTTTGCTGGCTCGGTATTTTTGCTTCATTCCCACATACAGTTTTCATTAAGCCAAGTAGATCTTTTAATTGTCCACTTGTCGATACATTGTAACGTGCAACATAGGAAAGAATAGCAAGATCAGCTGTTTCATCTACTTCTCGTTTGCGACCTTCTTCCATGCTATTGCTATCGTCTGATTCGAAAAGCAAAGAGTTGTCCAAGCTTTCTGAAAATGATGCCTCATCAACATCTGAGAGCACTTTTTCGAGAGATAGACTTTTTTGGGTTTCTTGCATTTGCTCTGCATTCTTTTCGTGTTCTTCGAATGCCAAGCCTTCTTCCATGTGCTCTTCGCCTTCTACTGTGCTAGCCACAGCTGTATCTCTACTCATATCTTCTTGTTCAAGGAAGTTCCCAGTTTCTACGCTTTGCATTGAGCTTTCTTCTAGTGTTTCTTCCACAATATCATCAGCACATTTACGGTTTCTCTGATACAATGTCGTTCTCGGAAGTGGCAGTGTTGGATCTTCATCAAATTTTTTGTAGGAATTAATGCCTTTAACATCTGAGAAAATTTTACCAATATTTGAGAAAGCGGGAAAAATGAAGCTTACATAAAAAGTAATGAAATGAAAGAAATATGATGATGTTGATGACGATGATGATGATGATTGATGATAATGATGAAATCTTAATAGGGGGTGGGGGTTTCGAAAAATTCATCAGCTCAGGACGGCAATTAGGCACCTAAGAGTGCTAGAGACAGTCTTCAAAGTTTTATGGCAGAAAAATCATTTAAATAGTAGGCCTATAAAAAGCATTTTGCGATAAATTGTTGTTCTTGTTCACTAAGGGTTTAGCTTGAAATCAAACTAATATCCTGAACCTTCAAAATTCACAGAAACCTACCGATTCCATGTTCCACTTTTAGATGCTTTCTACCGTAGTATTTGTGACAAAATTCTCTGGAACATATTTTACATTTGACCCTCTTGCTTTCTTCAATGTAATATAATAATTCAGTAACTCCTACCGCCGCCATCGCATCCAGCAAATGAACAAATTATGCAATGCAACGAGGGAGTTGATTCACAAAGTTCTGTCATGATTCACAAGGAGATATGTACTTAATCTCAAGGAACCTTGAGAATCCTTGCTCCTATTTCAATCTGCTATAAGAATCTCAAGGATTTTCAAGGTTCCTTGAGTATGGAAATCTTCAGATCATTTATTTTGACCCTGGCAAAATTAACGCCTACAGTGTTAAAAAAATACTACAATTTTATTGGTTGATAAAGTTTTAGGCGCCAAATGCAACATTTACAGTTATTTAGAGATATTTTGCAAAGAACAGTCAAGGAAGGCTTTTTACCGAAGTTTTAATTAAAATGGCAGCTATTGTTGCATGGTCAAAGCAACAAAACAATGACGGCCTTGTTGAGTATGAAGAGCCTTCACTCGAGGCAATAAATGTTGCAAAACTTATGTCTCTTGAGGGGCAAGAAGTAATGATAGATGGCACTGTGAACTGCATGTACAGAAATACTCTGTACACAGGAACAGTTAAATCATTGCATGGTAATACAGTATCACGTACTTCTTTATTCCATTCTCAAAGCCTTTAACTGTTAATTTGCTTTTTTGTTTTTTTCTCGCAATACCTCTGTTCATTACAGATTCATTAGCGCTTGCACGCGCAAAACTTGCTGAGAAAGAAAGGAGTAAAAATGGCGCTAAAGATAACACTAACCATTTTATTGGAAAGAAGAGGGAACAAAAGAGAAAAACATGCCAGAATTCATAGGTATAAAAAACTGCTGTTTTGTATAGTTGCGTACGGAAATGCAGATGTACTCTTCTTTTTCAAATTTTTCCTCTGAAGATTGATTGGTTGTTCCCATTCCAGTTTGTGATTTTGTGTTGTTTGTTCTTTCTGGTTCTTCCATTGTTGTTTCGATTCGAATTTGATTTCGATTGTTCATGACAAAATGATATCAATCCAACATGGCGTCTGTCGAAGTCTTGAATCTGCGGAGCTGGTGACCAGTCTGCAGAGTATGGCCTTTTTCAATGAGATCTCGAGTGTGCACGGCCAAAATTTCAAGTGTGCAAGTGTGCACTTGAAATTTTGTGTGCACTTCAAGTGTGCACCCAGTTTCACACCTTCGTTTGTGTTTTTCAAACCTAATATTTAATGAAAGTCGGGGTCGGTTTTGTTGTGCTCGAAAAACTGTTCTGCAGACTCTCACTTTGCAGTGCAAGTCGGTGCGCCTTCTGTTGCCCGGGTGTGCAACTTCGTTGCACACTGTCGATTGGCTCTCCTCCGCATTCGCTGTGATGCGCACGTCATTTGTTCATGTCGCGTGATTGTTAAACATGACGTGCGTCGAGTTTTTTTTCTCAGGATTTCACTCATTCATAAAAATTTGCTTTCTCTGTCGAATCGCAAAAACCATTGTTCATGGAAATGAATGAAAATTAATTGAAAATGAAAAGGCTATTTTCTCAACTCTCTGTTTCTCGGTTTCATTTCCTGATTCTTTGTTTGCTAAGAAAAAAGTTGTCATAATGGAATGATGTGTTATCTTACTTAGTGAAGAGCATTCCAATTTAAATTAATATGTGTCAGCAACAAGCTGTGAATGAAAAAGTCCTTGCTATTTTATAGTCTTTCATTTTCCTGTGGATTGTCAAATTAAGAGTTCAAGGAATAGATTTCAGAATTAGAATCAAATATATGCAGAAAGAAAGAGAAATTAGGGAAAGTTAAGGTAACAACGAATGTTCGTTTTGTTGCGAGATTATAACAGCTATTTTCAAGAAGAATTTTCGTATTACTCTACTGAAGATGAAGTGAAGTGGGATGGCTGAGGTAAGGTTAATTCTTTTTTCATAAGACAACCTCTTCTCGACGAATACTGTATACGTGTTTTTTTATAAGAAATCACTCATAACAGGTCTTCCTCTCGAACGATAAAAAGTTAAATACCTGGATTTGGAAATATCTAACCCACATTACTTGGAGCCAATAGCCCTCAATCTTAGCTAACTTTCCGATAACAATGATTGTCCCAGAAAAGGTCAAAACAACCTAGCTATAATCGACTACGTTTTCATTTTCTCAGAAAAGGCAATGGAAGGACATAATTGGATATAAAAGTAAAGATTCAGTGGACGTTAATGAAGGTCAGAGTAAAAAGGCAAAGCGTTGTCAAAGCAATCCCCATATATGTCTCGTTTGTGGAACACGTTTGGCTAGGGGAGCAATTTCTTACAAAGAACGGCACTGGAACCAGATGCACAAAGATTATGCAGGTAATTCTCAGGCTACTGCGGCCACGATGATTGTGCCAGAAAGTAAAGAAAAGGCACAAGTATTTCTTCGCGAAAAAATCAAGCCAGTGCCAGTCAATCAAACAGAAACAGACAAGTCGTCACAAGAAGAGGATCAACTCACTGATGATGAAGTTCCCCCACCAATTGCTCCTCTCAGTCCATTAGAAATTCCAGACAATGATGCAGAACCGTCCTGTGTTTCAAAAGAGCAAACAGCCTCAAATTTGCCTGAACATGAAGAGCAAATGGTCTTCAGACAAAAAGATGATGAACTGGATGCCTTATCGGCTATGGGTGCATCGAAATCCACTACAGGTCAATCAGTTTTGTCGAATTTCATCGAACAAGACCCAGTGGAGGAGACCACAGAATGTACACTTATGGATCTTCGTCATGATTTACAAAAAGTATTGGTAAAGCTAGATGAACTCAGCATTGGCAAAACCAAAACGGATGATTCTCACAATAACAGCCAAGGCTCCGTTGAAACAAAAGACATAGAAAATGCGAAAAATCTTCTGGAATTGAGTGTGTCTCCAAATGTAAAAGTAAACGCCCTGAAAGATGGATGTAAAATAATATGCATACCATGCAATGAATATATTAAAGACAATCCCTTCATGAAGAGGTAAGTTTCATGGCAAAATAATTTTATTTCATCATATTATGATTCGATACAAATTAAGGATTTACAATATAATACCTTCTAAAGTGAATAATAATTATTAATCTTTTATTACAGTACCGTTGCAAACCGTTCCTGGGGACAGGGACTCGTGTATGATGAGAAGAAGACAGAACTACTAAACCAGGGCTCAAACCAGGCATGGTACAGCTTCAAAGACTCTATCTGTGACCATATGAGTTGCAATTCTACTCGTAGTGGAGGGCAGTTCCATATGAAAGCTCTGCAGCATATGTTACGCAAAAAGAAACTCCGAGCTAGAAGTACTACTGTGAACATCAACTTGGTCAGCGCTGGGATTGAAGTTTGCAAGATGAAGGCTGCAGCCTCTCACTATGAGTCTGTGATATCTCTCCTATCTTTTTGTCATGCGGATGTTGGAGAAATTGGCCATGGCCGGTAAGACTATAGATAGTTTTATAATTGAAAACGAAACCAATTTTTGTACGAACTCTTAAAAAAATTGTTTTTAATCTTTTTCAGTAATCAGTTCCCGGACATTATCAAAGCTGCATACACGTATGCACTAGGACAGACATCTGCATACCTACGCACACCGTTGAAAAGCACAGGGATGCCACCACACTTCTCAGTTGCGGTTGATAAATCAACTCCACATCGGGATACCAACCAAGCTATTATGGTAATAATGCCTGTCAAAGGAAAACGACATTCCATGCCAATTGATGCTCCAGTAGTTTATCGATATTCAGTTGCCGATGAAGCAATGCAAGGAGGTAGTGGAAAAGACCTTGCAAATCAAATTTATGAAGTATTCACTTTCTCAGAGGTATGAAATAGTATTTTTTAGTTTTACATCTCATATTCATATTGGATTATTACATAGCTATCAGTGTGCTTAAAACGACGTTATATGTGATAGAATTCTCTTTAAAGGAGTGCATGCTGATGGACAATACCAAGCAAGAACATTCCAGCAGCAGTTTTTGCGTTTGGTAGGATGCGACCAGGAGATCGACCACTTCTTCTTTTTACCTTGGGATGTGTCACACTGGATGGATCTTGTGCTTGTGGATGTTAGGGAGAATTCAGACAGCTCAGAGTTTTTAAAGACTTTGATTAAACGATCAAATCGATTCCATACGATGTATGCGAGAGGTCTTGGCCATGTTGAATATATTGGATTGGCCAAAAGTCTTGGACTTAAATCTTTGGAGACAGTGACATATGCCACAACAAGATTTTCGAGCTCGGCATATGAGCAGTGGGATAAAATTTATAGAAGTTATCCTGCCCTTACTACTGCCTTCATTGCCATGAGGGAAAATTCAGAGGATGACTGTGAAGAGGTCAAGTACCAGATTCGAGGACAGGACTATGCAATAGATCTTTGTGGTACACTTGATATAATGAAGCCTGCTGTCACATTGATGATAAAATGCCAGGGACTGAATGTACCCCTTTGGAAGATCGTGACCTGGTTCCCCAAAGTGATTGCTGTTCTCGATGATATGAAGAACGATTTAGAGACGCTAAAGAATGGGAAGACAGTGAAGCCCTGCCAGCAAATCCTTCCAACTCTTTCAATGCATTGGGAGGACTTGACACACGTCAATATTAATGACTGCCGCGTCCAGGGAATTGAGGTGTTGGAGGGTTGGCTGGTCGTGGAGCAGCGAAACAATCCAGAGCAAGTAGAAAAACGTGGGCAAAGAAGAAGACAAACTGTTTTTGACTGGGAAGCAAGAACACCCAAAGATTGCTTGGGGGATTTAATTTTACTATGTCATGAGTTGAAAACTAGATTGCAGAGAAAGTTTTGTGATGTTATTCCAGAAAATATCAAGAAGCTGGCCAGCTGTTTTGACCTTGAATCGCAGCTGAAAGCTCTTTGCTCCTTCTCTTACCATGATGGGAAGTTGGTTATTGGCAAGGAAGAGCGTGTGTCCTGGGAAACAACAGGTGAAAAAGATTTTGCAGAATACTTCAAATATGTCTGTCAGTTGCCTCATGTAAAGAATGTCTCCTCCGAAGAGATGCTCATGTTTACAGAGAACAGTCATCAGATTGTTTATCGCAATTTTAAGTCAACTTTAATGAAGATAGTGTGGCAGAACCTTGGAAATAGCTTCAGCAAAATTTTCACTGGAAGCAAACTCAAGATCCCCGAATTTTCCGAGAAACAGCTCGTGTCATTAGAAATTCAACAGCGTCATGCTCTTGATGAATGGTTTCTCTTGAGATTCAACGATGGAACAGAGCTCACTGCTCGTCTTGATGAAGAATTTATTATATCGCTATTTTATGAGAATGAAGAAGTCATTAAATCAATGGGTCGGGAGATGTCTGTATGTCTTGATATTGCTCTAGCAGGTTCAGGATGCGAGGCTGTTGTAGAGGGGTTTTATAGTGTTGTGGGACAACACAAAAAAGCTGGAGGACAATCAAATCAAGTCCTTATGCAAAGATCAATTGTGGATTGGTGTATTCCACACCCAATTCGAAGCCAAGAGACAATTGAGGCTATTGCCAAACTATACACAGATGGTGATGAGGAATCTGGGCTTCGCAAGCATCGGCTACCTGTCCGTATCGACGAAAGAATAAGAGCAGAGAGAGCTTTTCAAAGGTTTAAAACAAGCAAAGTTGTGGACAGAATTAGCTCAGAAGCAACAAGATGCCCCCATATTTTGATGGACTTCTCAGAATGACTTTTATCATGAAAATATTGTTTTGTTTTATTTTTATGTGAAATTGTTTCACTCAAAGTTCGGTTTCGTTATATTTATACTTATATAGATTATGATAAAAATACAAAAATTCTGGTGCCACGCCCTTTTCAAATTTTTTTTGATGACCACGCCCCTTTTTTAAGTGTGCACTGCTGAATGACGAAAATTATCTCGGGTGTGCACTTGCCCAACTCTGCAGACTGGCTGGTGAACCCAATTTATGCCAGCAAAAGATAAGATAAGTCCTTTACAATATGTTATGTAAAGCAAAATTATTCGAAAATTTTATTCTGCTGTTGTTCTCAAACCCTTTTGAGACTTTTGACTCCTATTCAGGCTTGTTAGGCCAGGTTTCCACGTCTTCTTTGAATAAGGGTGCCCAAGAGTACGCATAGACCTACTGTACCTGCATCTTAGGCCTGCGACCCTTATTTAACCCTACTTGTCATATGTTATACCAACAAAAGAAAATGAGAAAGCATTCAATCTAATCTGTAGTTTAAGTGTACTGGTTACTGTTTAATTAATCAGTAAAGCCCATAATGGCCATCATCACACTGACGAGGGCTGCATGATTCTACAAGCAGTGTTTTAATAGTGTAGTTTGGACAATTTGTTTAGTTGGTATGACAAAAATGTCTTTCCTAGATCCAGAAGAGTACTTAAAACCTACAAAGAAGCAAAAAAAATGTTTGCCTCTACCACCAAAGTATGCATCCAGCAAAGGTTGGTTGGTTGGGGTTTTTTGTCCATTAAACTGTGGAAAACGATGAAAACAGGGCTGTCCCTACATTGAGGGTGTTGGGGTACAACACCCCCTGGAAAAAGCACTGGTCAGTAAATTGTTAGTTACAATTTTGGTGCTTTTTACCTCTCAAAGACCATAAAAATTGTGCAAGAATTCCATGATAAAGTGCCAAGAAAATTGCATTTCAAAGGTTCCAAAAGGACCATTAGAGCAATTCTTGCTTCATAGTTTTCATAATTTTCCAAAGGAGCATGCCAGGACCCCCCTAATGGAGTGCACCTTTGGCACACTTTCTATTAAAGTGCACGATTTTGCAAATTTAAGTATCCTCCAATGCTCATTTGAAGAATCAAAACGGTGTTCAGTCTAGTGGCAAATAGAGACGGTCACATACCCCTTGAAAACTTCTTTTGGAGCAGCCCTGAATGAAAAATATGCATAATTAACTGAATAAATAATGCAAGCTAAATGAATCAATCTTTACTACAGGAAAACAGATTTTGAAAAATTGCCAGCCAGAAGATGTGGCAAGTGTTAACATTGAAAGTGATTTAATCTTTTCATTTTTATAATCAAATGTTGAAAGCTGTGAACAATGACATTTTAGGATTTGACATTAAGATCTTTTTTGTTTCAGGTACACTTTTATATAATCCTTAGATCTAAGTAGAAATATTTGAATTCTTTATCCCTTATTTAGTCAATGAAAATATCAATATGAAATCAACTAAAGAAGCACCATCATCATCAACAATTTATCAAGGTGATGATAGCTTTATGCTTAACAATTTGTTGCAAATATAGCAGTTCTTGTTGAATACAGCATATCTCCGATTATTGGAACACCTGACTTAAGGCTGATCTACAAAATATTGGGGTTCAAATAATAAATAATGTACTGCACACAAATATTTTTTGTAGCGATTCTTTTTAGTGCTGGTATTTTTTTCAAAATTGGATGAGCAATGAGGAAATTTGAGGTAAATTCTGGTGTTGTGGGTATGCAGGGGCGCAAATGAGGGGGTGTGGGGTGTGACACCCCCCCCAATAATTTTGCCATCCGGTCCCAGTAGCTACTTAATAGTAATAAAGTCGGTCCCTATCCGGCTTTGAACTTAACTATATCCATTTTTTAATAGTACTAAACAGAGTTGTACCCAAAAATCTGTAAAAAATTGCTCCCAATCCTAATCGTCCTAAATTCAATAGTCTTGCGCAGTAGTTCTGCTATTGTGGTGTGGAGTTGGATTGAACATTTTCTTGACAATGGATTAAATGAGGCCCAGACCCCCAGACTACTGTCGTGTTTGTGTGAGAAAGTTGGTTGTCAACACAACAAGCAGGATATCCCCTTTGACTGAGATCTCTTGTTCTTGTTCTCTTCAATGTTTCCACAAGTCAGAAAAATTTCTACGACATGCCGCATACACGTTACAAAGTTACTTGCGCTATTTGTAAAAGAACCTTTGATAATGATAATAAAGGACCACACTGCAAAAGCTTTCATCCAAAGTACACAGCAAAGACACTGCCACTGATATACAAAAATCAATCGACGGTATGTATCCAATTTTGTTATTGAGTCAGCAGTCAAAAGTCTAGGCCTAAACATCTTTTATAAGAAATTGAATATAAGAAACTCAGCTCTTAGAAGATGGGTTTACATTCATTAACAAAAAATCTTTTATATTTTTATTTTATCCAAACGATTCCTTGTTAATTTGCAGAGTTTATCATTATTTCAGCTTGCTCTTTTCCAAAACACCAAAAGCAAGACAGCTGTAGATTTGTCAACATCGACCTCATCAAAAGCGAATGAATCAGATGGAAATCTAGAATCTCCAGGACCATGTGCACGAAAGGTAATTTTCAAATTTACATTTTAAAATAAATCTCCTATCATCCTTTTAAAAATGAACAATAAAAGCTCCCTGGCCCCTTAGTTTCAACTCAAACGTTGTTCTTTTGTTGTTGTAGAAATACTCACATCATAAAAGGAATTTGGATGATACTTTTATTGAAGAGGTAGAGGAGAAGCCCAAAAACAAACAAGAAAAACGACTAAGACTGGTGTGTACCTCGCTAAAATGAGGATAAATTTCTATTTTTTTCTTTCAATATTTTTAATAAATTTGTAAAACGTTTTAGTTAGATATTGAATGTTAAAATATTTTAGTATAGCTTTGGCAAAATAAGCAATATTTTTTGTGAGATTAATAAGCAGGTTTTTTGTTTTTATTAAAGAGTTCGTCCGAGGAAGCACTTTCCGACGAAGAGCAGCAAGAAGATACACAAAAAGGTTCCGATTTTGACACAGAGCAGCAAGAAGATACACAAAAAAGTTCCGATTTTGACACAGAGCAGCAAGAAGATACACATAAGGGGTCCGATTTTGACACAGAGCAGCAAGAAGATACACATAAGGGGTCCGATTTGACACAGAGCAGCAAGAAGATACACATAAGGGGTCCGATTTTGACACAGAGCAGCAAGAAGATACACATAAGGGGTCCGATTTTGACACAGAGCAAGAAGAGCATACTCACAAAAGTTCATCAGACTCTGATGTGGCAAAAGAAGAGGAAGAGGATACTCGGATTTCTTGGATTTCCTGCATTGGGCGGTTAAAATATTTATGTGAAAAAATTTCCTTGTGCGAACGAATCGTACAGAAAGCTTCGGTAACCGATGCTCCGCAGCCCAATGTTCTCTTAGAAGAGTTGATTACTGCAACAGAAAAGGTAAAGTCAACGTCTTCTGCTCTCCTAATAGATGCAAAGAAAAGCCTGGACCAGCTGCAAGAATTAACACCTAGTTCATCGAAAGGAAATGATTTTGTACCTATCAGTAAAGATCCTGGAAGTAGACGTAAAATTCTCACAGACGAAGACAGAGAATTCATGATCAATTTGGGGCCATTTCAACCCAAACTTGGGTCGTATCCTCGAAATAACGATATTCCCCAGTCCAAGCAATGCAGGTTCTCTTCGGAGTGGTTCCACGAATTCCCCCATCTGGAATATTCTGTTGTCAAGGATAGTGCATTCTGTTTTGTTTGCCAGCTGTTTCCGATAGGAGTTGGTCATGAGAAGTCTAATGATGCTTGGACAGTGGAAGGCGTTCGTCAGTGGCATAAAATGAAAAGCAGAGGGAAATCAAACCAGGGAAAGTTGTCTAGTCATTTTGGAAGCAGAGGCCATAAAGCTTCGTTAGACGCATTAGCTGCATTTCAACGTAAGGTTCAACACATCGAAAACATTATGGATAAAGAACAGATGAAGCTTTGCATAGAAGCAGAAGCGGAGAAGCAAAGAAATCGAGAAGCTCTCAAAATTTTGACAGATATTGCACGCGTCCTGGCCCGCCAAGGTTTGTCTTTCCGGGGTCATGGGACTGAGAGTGATGCTAATGGTAATTTCCATCAGCTGGTTCTCTTGGTTGCAAGACACTCTCCGTCACTGAGACGTTGGTTAGATGAAGCTGAAAAACGTCCACAACGTGCAACATATCTGAACTGGAAATCACAGAATGAATTCTTAGAGCTATTGGCAGATGATGTAAATGAGAAAGTTAAGTCAGAAGTTGAAACTTCACAGTTTATTTCAGTTATAGCCGACACTACTCCTGATGTTTCACATCTTGATCAACTTTCTGTAGTTTTACGCTATGTTACTCCTTCTGGTGCTGTGAATGAACGATTGGTGGATATGCGCGACATCGATAAGAAAACGGGAGACGGACAAGCGCTGGCTATCTTAACTTCACTTCGAAACAAGGAATTCAACACTGAGTCAATCGTGTTCCAATCTTACGACTACACGTCTTCTATGTCAGGCAAGTTCAATGGATGCCAAGCAAAACTGTCGGAGTATCTTGAAAGGAAAATACCGTATTTTCCTTGCCTTGCACACAGGATAAACACAACTGTGGAACACAGTTGCAAAGCGAGCGCTGTAATCACTGCTATGTTTGATACTCTAGAGATGATATATGTTTTTTTTACCTCAAGTACCAAGCGCTACATGGTTTTCCAACAAGTAATGCAGGATGAAGATATAGAGACTGCACTTGCGTTGAGAAATCTTTCGGTTACTCGCTGGGTTGCCCGCTCAGATTCTATTACAGCAGTTTGGGCAAGTTTTGAAGGAATTGTTTCTGCCCTGGAAAAGGAGATGGAATCATCCGACGACGCAAAATAAAAGCAAAAAATCTCCTTGGAAAGGTCAGGTCCTTCGAATTCATTGTTGCATTAATGTTTATGCGAAATGTTATGACAAAGACAAAAATATTAACAAAACAAGTTCAAGCGGTGGATTTAAATATCGCTGACGCTTTGGAGGCTCTTGATATTACCATCAACACTTTAAAGTATTTAAGAATGAAAGAAGATGATATAAATCTCCAAATCGATGCTGCCATTGCTTTCAGTGCTCAACATACCATTGATGCTCAATCTGAGTTTGCAAAGCACCATAGAAAGAAAGTAGCACCGCGAAGAATCGATGATGCTCAGGAAAATGCCATTCATTTCGAGTTGGCAACATTTTATAGAAAAGAATTTCTACAAGTTCTTGATGCCCAAATATCTTTGCTTGATGACAACTTAAAAATGGCTTTTAAGATCATTGAGCCCGCCATATCTCTTTTGAAACCCCCATATGACCGTGAAATGGCTGACAGCGATGTTTCATCATTGATTCAGTTGTTTCCAACCAGTTTAAAACCAGACAAAGATTCGCTTGAGGTGGAATTGAATGTTTTCCGTAACCATTGTGCAATGTCAAAACCAGACATCAGTTCGATTCCTGATGCCTTCAATTATTGTACAAAGTACAAAAATATTTTTCCATTGACATTAAGGTGTTTCAAGCTTGCCCTCACAGCTCCAGTTACCTCAGCTTCAAGCGAGAGAAGCTTTTCAAAACTAAAACTGATTAAGACTCTTATTCGTAGTAAAATGCACCAAGAAAGACTTCAGAGTGTTATGACACTAGCATGCGAAAAAGACTTAACAGATCAAATTGACCTAGAGCATATTGTCACAAAGTGGTCCAAACTGCCAAAATGTGGTCGCATAATCAGACTATAAAATTTATTTTGTTCTTGTATATCTTGTATTATATATTTGCTGCGTGCATCCAGTCCAGTACATCTAGCTAGCACCTGGCTCTTTTGCGAAAATATTATTGAGAAAACATTATGTCGGTTATAGTTGTATTTTTGTTATATTCTTTAAGATATGGCATTTAGGCTAACGCATTGTTGCTTTTTTGCGAAACATTAAAAAAACCGGTCCCTCTCTGACAAAGCCCGGTCCCTTCATCACAAACCCCCCCCAAAAAATTTGCATTTGCGCCCGTGTCTTCCACTAGTATAATTATATGAAAAAGGAAATATTTAAAATAAAAATAAAGAAATAGCACTAACTTTATACGGAAAACTAAATTCAAGAAAACAAACAATAAAAAGAAGTGATTTATTATTAATTCTTCTTTGAAAGTCACAACTATTCTCCAATTCTTTTTATCACAAAACTAGAAATCCATGTTTATCCTATGTTTGTTAGCATTTTCCAGTTTTCCCAGTTTTTCCAGCTTCCAAAATCAATGAGCTAAAAATAGATAAATAATCATGTTAGATAAACAATACTTTTGATGATTTTAAATTGTTTTGTTTTATGTTTCACTCCTCACAGACCTTGATTTTAGGTAAATTCATCCTTAATCAAGTTATCTTTTAATATGCTACTAAATTTTTTTGCAATTGATAAATTTTTGCTTTGCAAAGATTGAAACTCATAGTTGTCATGGAAATTCAATTTCTTGTTATTTCAGGCTGAGCTTGAAAAGATGGCATTTGCCACTGCTGATCCAGTTGTGGCCATAAAACTGCTATGTCGAGAGCTTGGGTTTTCTGAAAGTTCTTAAAACCCATTCCTTAAAAGGACCACGTCCAAACTCTCACACTGAGAAAATAAAAAATGGCTTAGACCAACAGAAATTGAATTTAATTGTTGGTATGTATTGATAGCAGTTTTATTCACGTTTCAACAAACAAAGCAGAGCTAGCAAGCTTGTCATGGTGATATTTAAAAATTTGTTAATCAGTCAATTGAAAATTCGTCAATTGATCTTTAATGATTACACTTTATCCCATGTAAATTTATGTTCAAATGAAATTCCAAAGTACTTCCAAAACTATATGTCAGAGCACTCCGTTATCCATGTGAACACTTTAAGGGCTTAGACCAGACACTTAACTGAATGCACAGCTCTGTCACTTTAAAAGGGCTTCTAAATTTCTCATGTAAAGGGGCTCTTCACCTTCAGTTTGTTTACTTTTTGTTAAATGCAGATTTTTTAGTTTTTCGAATCCCTCTTGAAATTGTCAGATAGGCCTATTAGGTTTTTTCTATGTAAACTGGCAAAATCAGGAAACTTAGGATCTGAGAATGCAGATTATATTTTGATTTATGGTGTTTGAAAAGTTTATCCGAAACGATCATTTTTCCCACTGAAATAGAGTTAATTTTAATCTATTTATTGCATATTTGATATTTAATTTGATATTTTAAACATTCGAAACATTATGCATTTTGTTCAGAAGAATTTTACGATTTATAGAAGAAGTTCAGCATTTTATTTTTATCATTTTCATACCTATCCTTCTTTTGTGCATGCAGTGGCATAGCTTTTGGTGAGTGCCCGCTTTTTAAGATAACCATTAAACCATATTTCAAGAAAAACAAGGCTTAAGATTACGTGCAGCATGGAAAAGGAAAACAGTGCAAATTTTACGAGGCAATTTGCGGATACTTGTAAACCAAAAAGAGGTTGGCTTAGCTTGAAACAGAGGCTGGTTAAAAATGGGAATGGAGACGCAAACCTGGGATTTACGCATAAACATTGCAACAGAAATTCAAGGATTACCCTGGTTTTAAAACATGCTAATGAAGGCAATATAACTTCATTACCTAGGTTTATCAATAGTGGGTTCGCTAAACACCAAAATCGGTATGAATTGTGCATTTTATGATACAAGCTTGAAATTTGGCACAAGTACAGAATTTGATGCGCCAAAAAAAATGAGAAACAGACCCAACTCAGAAAATGGCCCCGAAAGCTATTTTTAGACTGGGGTACTTGGGCCCAGCCCCAACAGATTTTCCTTCTATAACTTGGAAACTATTTGCGATGCGCAGCTGAAAGTTAGTGCAGTTACATATTTTAATATGCTTAATACAAGGAATAACAAATCCATTCGAAAAATTCCCCAGAAAGCTATTTTTAGACTGGGGTACTTGACCCCGGCCCCCAAACATTTTAGACAGGGCATTTTTGGCAACATTCTAGCACACTGGGTAACCGGAAATTTTAAAGTAGTTTTGGACTCTTTGATGGTTGGTGGTCATTTTAAGACTTGGGAACATTCTGGCAAATCAATGGTTGTGACGTCATCGATGACGTAGAAAAGTCAGTGAAAATCTGACTTTTGAATTTTGTGTTTTTTATGATATGGTCAGAAAGAACATCTCAAATGGAGCAAAAAATTATAAAACACCAATTCGATTTGGCTTAATACTCAGAAGTTATTACGATTCGAAATTTGTGTGACGTCATCAAAACGCAAAACTGATATTTTGAGTCTTAACTGTTTCGTGCATAAATCTTTCTTTTGATGTGTTCAGCGTTACTTTTAGGATAAAAGCATCATGTTCTTGGTCACGTACGCTAATTTTTGCATTTCAAACCTTAAATTACGAAGAATGCTCGTAATTTCAATTGCAATACAGCTAGGGCTCCGAACTATCATGAATGTTGAACAAGATGCAAAAGATAAAACATTTTCTGCTTACTTTCTTTGAGAATGGTAATATGATTGAGCCAGATAGAGCGAATTACTTTTTTATGACCACGGTCTTTAATTTGAATTATGTAGCCGTAAATGTTCGAGAAGACGGCAGACACCTATGTCGATAAGTTGTAGACAAAGGCATAGGCAAAGGCATAGGAACAAGTGTAGGTGTAGATGAAGGCACAGGTGTAGGTTAAGGCACAGGTATAGGTATAGACGAAGGCATAAGCATAGGCACAGGTGTAGATCTAGATTTAGGCATTGGTGTAGGCGAAGGCATAGGCACAGGTGTAGACGAAGGCAAAGGCATAGGCAAAGGCATAGGAACAGGTGTATGTGTAGATGAAGGCATTGATGTAGGCGAAGGCATAGGCACAGGTGTAGATGAAGGCAAAGGCATAGGCGAAGGCATAGGAACAGGTGTATGTGTAGATGAAGGCATTGTTGTAGGCGAAGGCATAGGCACAGGTGTAGACGAAGGCAAAGGCATAGGCGAAGGCATAGGAACAGGTGTATGTGTAGATGAAGGCATTGTTGTAGGCCAAGGCATAGGCACAGGCGAAGGTGTATATGAAGGCATAGGAGTAGGCGAAGGCATAGGCACGGATATTGCTAGTTTGGAAACCAGGCTTGGTGGTGGATTGAAGGGAAATTCAAATACTACAGTTCACCCGAAACACAGAAAAATCCGTTCACTTTCGTGCTAAAGTACGAAGTGTGCCACTTTTTATCAGTCTTAATAGGCATAATACAGAGATTTATACAAGATTACAATAACAGTAATCGATAAGCTATTTGAATTGACTTTTGCAAAGAATTTTGATTACGTTTTTAGAGCTTCAAGGTGAGAGACGCAGTTCGCAAGTTGTTACGTTGACAAATGTATAACTTTGTAAGCGCGGCTTTGTGGGATGAGTTCTCTAATATGTAATAGCAGAGACGAGCGCTGAATAATAATAATAAAAAAACGTAAGAAAAAGGCTAAATAGGATTTATAAGGTAAGTTCGCAGATTCAGATATTATCTGGCTTGTGGCTCCTATTCTGGCACAAATTTTTTGCCGAAATATTGAACTAAAACTGACTTGGTCGATTGGCTTAGCTAAGATTCGCTCCAGTTCATTTCAACAATCGCAAGAAGCTGGCAAGTGGCTGCGTAATTTCTTCTTGTCTTTCGCCAATCTTGTCGACTGAAATGGACATACCTATTGATGATATGGAGTTTCGTCTATGCAATGAAACTCAACCCTCAATGGCAGTTCCCCTCTTTCTTTGAGCATTCTTCCTAACCAAGTGACCACGTATCAAACTGCGCCTGTTCAACTTTTGTATGCAGTGCCCCTATTTTTGGTATATGATTACCTTGAGATCCACTATTTAGTGCTTAGATCTATCTAGCTCAATCATATTACCATTCTCAGAGAAAGTAAGCAGAAGATGTTTTATCTTTTGCATCTTTTTCAACATTCATAGTAGTTCGGAACCCTAACTGCATCGCAATTGAAATTATGAGCATTCTTTGTAATTTAAGGTTTGAAATGACAGAAATTAGCGTACGTGACCGAGAACATGATGCTTTTATCCTAAAAGTAACGCTGAACACATCAAAAGAAAGATTTATGCACGAAACGGTTAAGACTCAAGATATCAGTTTTGCGTTTTGATGACGTCACACGAATTTCGAATCATAATAACTTCTGAGTTGGAAACCCTATAGAGGGCTACACCCGAGTACCCATGTCTAAAAATAACTTTGGGTGAATTTCTTTGAATGGATCTGTTGTTCATTGTATTAAGCATAACAAATATGTAACTTTGCTAATTTTCAGTGCTGTATTGTAAATAGTTTCCGAGTTATAGAGGAAAAATGTTTTGGGGCTGGGGTCAAGTACCTCAATCTAAAAATAGCTTTTGGGGGATTTTTTTGAATGGATCTGTTGTTCGTCGTATTAAGCATACCAAATATGTAACTGTACTCATCTTCAGTTGCTTATCGGAAATAGTTTGCAAGTTATAGAAAAAAATATTTTTGGGGCTGGGGTCAAGTACCCCAGTCTAAAAATAGCTTTCGGGGGAATTTTTGTGAATGGATCTGTTTTTCGTTGTATTAAGCATACCAAATATGTAACTGTACTCATTTTCAGTTGCGTATCGGAAATAGTTTGCAAGTTATAGAAAAAAATATTTTTGGGGCTGGAGTCAAGTACCCCAGTCTAAAAATAGCTTTCGGGGGAATTTTTTTGAATGGATCCGTTTTTCGTTGTATTAAGCATATTAAAATATGTAACTGTACTCATTTTCAGTTCTGTATCGTTAATAGTTTCCGAGTTATAGAAAAAACATTTTTGGGGCTGGGGTCAAGTACCCCAGTCTAAAAATAGCTTTAGTGGGAATTTTTTTAACGGATCTGTTGTTCGTTGTATTAAGCATATTAAAGTATGTAACTGTACTCATTTTCAGTTCCGTATCGTTAATAGTTTTTGAGTTATAGAAGAAAAAGTTTTTGGGGATTGGGGTCAAGTACCCAAGTCTAAAAATAGCTTTCGGGGCCATTTTCTGAGTTGGGTCTGTTTCTCATTTTGTTTGGCGCCTCAAACTCTGTACTTGTGCCAAATTTCATGCTTGTATCATAAAGTGCACAATTTGACTCCTAAGCGATTGCACTACAAGGAAAAACCTAGGTTTTGCATTGATAAGGTCATATTGTCCCAAAGGAAGACCTACAATCCTCGCCAAAAATATTGGGGACAGTATGTTATAAGTATGTTTTACCTTAAAAACCCCGTCCCATTACAACATATTTGGATAATAAGACCCCCCTCCCCCCGAATCAATGTTGGGACCACTGTCAACATTGATTTCACCAACATTGAGTCGGGGGGAGGGGGGTATGCGTCTTTAGAGCGAGAATTTCACAAAATTTTGAAGTGTCCCAGCCTTTTTGGCGAGGATTGTCTGAATTTTGAGTAATCACAGCAAAACAGAAGGTCAGAAATTCTGTTATAAACAGTAACGGGAGGGTTGTAAATTTACATAAAACAGTCTGCATTATGTTGTCTCGAGACGAATCTAACTATAAACTGAAAACTTTTCATCAAAGCTCATAAACTGACTCCACCGTTTAGCAGTGAATTATTACGAAATTCAGAAAATGAAACGAATTATGCAGGCATGATGTACTTGCTTTCAAGTGTTGTTGATCTTCACAACAGAGAACGGAAGAATACTAAAGTAAGCATAATTGGCATTGTTATTTGATGGACTGCGAAATTCAATAAGGAGCAACCAAGCGGGATGCCAAGTTCTACAGTTCTCCACACAGTTCTCCCCACAGTTCTCCATCTTCAAATGTAAATATCTCCTCGTTGCTTGAAAGACTGCACTTGTAACTTTGTAATTCTGTATTATTTCATGTCTACTTTAAGATTTTCAACAGAGTTTGACTGCCAATGCATGGCGAAGTATATTTCTCACAGTTCTCCACCTGTTTTTAAAGATAGCTTTTCACCAGCTGTATTGTTTACTTACTACAGAGAGTGGAGAACTGTCAGAAAACGAACTCAGAAGGAATGTCAAAAAGGGAAAATTATTTTATAACATGAAATACTCCCAGAAATGTATTGTCGGATAGCGAGAAGTATGGGAAAATCATTTGGACTTGAGTTATTCCACTTTTATGCGGTAGAAAATGATGGAGAACTGTCAGTTTCTTAGATGTCAAGCTCTCTCCTCCACAGCGGCAGACGCATCGCTTTAATTGTGGTCTACAGAACAGTTCTAAAGATGCATTTGAATGATAAAGGTATTGCTTCTGGAGCTGAAAAATGTGTACCGTTGCCTCTTATGATTTTGCGATGTTGGAAAGTGAATTACGGCCTTTTTCAAAGGATTCCTTCACTTTTCAATGAATTTTCACATTTTGCAAAATTTTGGCCCTGACCCATAAAGCCCCCAAAATATAAAGTCATTCCTCCTATTTACAATAAACATCACTTGAGCCTTTTGAGTCTTTCCATTCTTGAGAAAACACAATTTTAGATTTCTGCTCTTGCTCAGACAATCCTCGCCAAAAATATTGGGGACAGTATGTTATAAGTATGTTTTACCTTAAAAACCCCGTCCCATTACAACATATTTGGGTAATAAGACCCCCCTCCCCCCGAATCAATGTTGGGACCACTGTCAACATTGATTTCACCAACATTGAGTCGGGGGGAGGGGGGTATGCGTCTTTAGAGCGAGAATTTTACAAAATTTCGAAGTGTCCCAGCCTTTTTGGCGAGGATTGTAGGTTAAACCTAGGTATTGATTTCATTTAAAAAATGCCCATATATGGAAACCTTGAGCAGACCTAGGTTTTCCTTGAACTGTTTTTGATTTTATATACAGCTACGTTGTTCCAATTTAAAACCTAGGAAAACCTAGGTCTTCTCAAGGATTAGGCTCAAGGAAAACCTAGGTTCATTCTAGGTTTTCCTTGAGAGATACACCTAGGTTGACCTAGGAAAAACCTAGGTTATCCTTGAGCCAATTTTCCCGGGCTTGGTTTCTTCAAAAAATGTTAAATGTTTAATGCTTCTATTTTAAGAAACTATTTTATTAAGCGCATAGAAGACACCATATGTTAATGTAAAAATGTAACTCGGGAAGAAAATTAGTTTCTTTTTCAATTTCTGTAGCCAGCTCATCTCCCTCTTCCACTGTCAAAACTTGCGGTGGCTCATAATCTTTCAAACTTTGCATTTGTAATTGCTCTTTCAATGCAGAGGGCTTTGCTTTGTCTGATTTTAAACTTTTCTGCAAGGCATCTTGAGCTTTTTTAGCTCAGTGTAGCCTCCTTCAACGCGAGCCATAGCTAATTGTAAATCTTTTTTAAGCTTTGCATTTAAATCTTTGTTGAAGCATTGCTTTATTTCTTCATCTAGCTTTTGTACCTCTAGTGAGGGAGATAAGCAGAACAATTGTGCAAATTGTGATACAAGCACCCAAATTTCAGAAAATACTAAGTTTGATACGCTAAAAAGATGCCATATAGACCCAAGTCATATCTTGCCCATAAGTTCATTCACAACATAAACGCAGTTTAATACGCTGAAAAAGATTCGATATAGACCCAAATCATATCTTGCCCCTAAGTTCTATTTTTAGACTGGGGTAATGTGATATAGACCCAAGTCATATCTTGCCCCTAATTTCTATTTTTAGACTGGGGTAATCTGGTCCAGACCCCCAATCGTACCATTTGCCATAAACAGAGAAGGCCAGGCCATAGAATGTCACAATTCACAATATAAAGGCAGTTAAATACGCTGAAAAATATGTGATATAGACCCAAATCATATATTGCCCCTAAGTTCTATTTTTAGACTGGGATAATCTGGTCCAGACCCCTAATTGTACCATTGGGTTTAGAGGAAGAACGACGGGTCATAGGAAGTCGTAATTCACAGTCAAGGCCAGTTTGATGCGTCAAAACGATGATATATATACCCTATTCACATCTTAACCCTTAATTCTATTTTTAGACTTGGGGTTGATTTGCCCAAGCTCAGCGAATGCATTTGTATGAAATTGGTTTGCAGCTTTGCAAATTATGTAGATATACGGGCTATGCAGCATATGTAAAGCAAAAGAAGATAATATAAAGAGAATATACTTGATATTCGATGTGTATGAAGAAACAGTATCATCGACAAAATCGCGGAAAGGGAATGCGGCTTAGAGTAGCAGAGTCTGCTCTTATTCCAAAAAGCTGGAAAAATTTCCTTAAAGATAGTGCAAATAAGAAGGAACTTTTTAAATTCTTAGCCAGTTCCGTTTTTCATTGCATTTCGTTGGATAGAATATTTGTAGTCACTTTCATGGATCAAATGTTGACAAATGAGGCAACAGCTCTGCAGAGTCAGTTTAGTCCTTACAATCACGAAGAAGCCGATACGAGGCTTCTTCTTCATGCATCAAATTGTGGGTTCTTCCATACTAAAGGTACCTGGGAATATGCTGCGCTAGAGGGTATAATTTTTCGGACTTTTAGTTTAGACAAGGGTATACTTTTTGGCAATTGTGGTCTAACAAAGGATATCATATTTGGCAATGGAGCGGCCACGCTTTCGCATTTAGTAGCCTTGGAAAGTAGAAATTTCAACTTAAACATTTTTAAAGGGAACTGGTAAAAGGAATATAGATCACTTTGAATTCTTCGTCTGAAGACCAACAATGTCGAGCGTATTTGTGTGTTTTTAATGTATCACGGTGAGTTCTGACTTTTGGGTCTATATCACATCTTTTTCAGCGTATCAGACTGCGTTTATTAGGTGAATTGTGACTTTCTATGACCTGGCGTTCTCAGTTTATGGCCAATTGTACGATTGGGGGTCTGGACCAGAGTACCCGGGTCTAAAAATAGAACCTAGGGGCCGAAAATGACTTTGGTCTATATCGAATCTTTTTCAGCGTATCAAACTGCGTTTATGTGGTGAATTGTGACTTTCTATGACCTGTTGTTCTCAGTTTAGGGCCAATTGTACGATTGGGGGTCTGGACCAGAGTACCCCAGTCTAAAAATAGAACTTAGGGGCTGAAAACGACTTTGGTCTATCAAATGAATGTGTGACTGGAAATCTATTTCAAACCTTCAAAATCAAAAAAAGAAAAACCATGTGAATTAACCGAAAAAACTGAGGAAGGGTAATGGACCAATTTAAATAAGACATGGATTATGAATTTGAAGAACCAAATGAACTTCAGTTTCGTATGCCCATGAAATGGTACAGCAAGATTGGAAAAAATACATCTTCCAATGCAAAAAGAGATGCAAGTCGACAAACAGACAGAGATATGGATAAAGACGAGCTCGTTTTGAAAGGCAATATTACTACTACTTTGGACAAGGCAGTAGCTAGTTTAAAAGACCAACTGAAAGTTGAAAAAGAAATAGTGAGCTAGGGCATTTACAAGCAGTTATCCACACAGCGGATTTTTTTGAGAAAGGGAGACCACTCATGAAAACGCAAATGGCCTCAAATATCTACAGGCAAGATGTCAAAAAGTGTTTTTGAGAAACTTAGCAAATACCGGCCAATTTGCCAAGTTTACTTCAATGGAATTGCATATTTAATCGAAGATAGGCTGACAAAAGTTGTGCTGCAAACTGAGGAAATACTGAAATCTGACCTATCCAACGATATTTTACGAATCATCGAAGAGAAGATTGGTGATACGTACGAGGATGCATTAAAGTACCTTGACACCAAACACGGCTGTTACAAAGCCGCGATTTGGAACTTCAAGTCAAGCAAAACAATGATCGCGCAAAAAATTTCGAAAATTCCTAAACTTTACTTACGTTTGTTTGGGGCCTAAACCTCGGTCATTTATTATTATCTTTATGTGAAATTAAAGCTTATTTCTTGTTCAATTCACTGGCTTATTCTTTGCTACAACTTTTTACTTTCATTTTGTTGTAAATTGGCAATATGTAATGAGCAAACTAATCAAAAACAACATTTTTTGTCGAAGGTCCTGTGCGAAAATTCGCTGTGGCTTCGCCGTGCCGCCATTAACATGACTCATTTCGCACTGAAAATCTGCGGGATGCTCTGCGATCCAACGCGGTGTATTTTTTGTTTGGATCACGTGAGATTTTCAACTGAAAATTTTTATTCAAAAACTTTGAATCGTCACAGAATTGTGACCCGTGGGTGCAACAACACGCAACATACGTCATTCGATTGCTTAATGTGTGCTTTGTCCGGCTGTCTCGTCTGTTTTGTCAAAAGAATAAGCGAATTGACGCGATATTAGCTTTTATGTCGTTGAGTACTTCCTGAAGAAATTATTTTTTTTCTCTTTTTAAGCCGCTACGTCATAATAACCATAATCAGTTTTTTTCGTGTTTTCGGTGTTTTACAACAGTTAAGTTTTCATCTAGTCTAAAATGGATGAATTTTTTCTTTCTCATGGAATTGTTGAAGAAATATGGATAAATCCACTTTTGACAAGACGTTTAGAAACGGGAGTAAAAATTTCAAACGAATTTATGCATAAATTGGTAGTGATGCACAAGGAAAGTGGTCAACCATTTTCAGTATTTTATGATGTCTTGAATCAACTGTTACCTTTGGAAATAAAAGAAAAAATAAGCAACATTAACATCAAAAGCTTTCAAGTCAAAATCGCCAGATTTCATGACAAAGTCCAAAAAGCCAAAAAAACGCCAAAGAAGTTAAAAAGCATTTTTGAAGAACAATTTTCGTTCGAACAAATTCCAAAAACCGTAAAAGAACAAGATCCTTTTGATCTATCAAAAAGACGAAAACTTGAAGAAGATTTGGTAGAAAAAACTCGTCTTGCCGAGAAATTGCAAGAAGATTCCGAAGGTTTACAAAATAAAGTAGAACAATTGGAAAAACTTGTAGCTGATTCTGATGAACAATTAAATGTAGCTGAATCAAAAGTAAAAGAGCTGGAGGAGGAACGTTTAATAACTGAAAAAATTGGTACGAAATCCAAAAAATCAAACACAACAATTACTGGCATAAAAACTGACCTAATTACTGTGGAGAGCAAGGTTGCAGAAAAGGGTATGTATGTAGGACAGCGCTATTATGGGCAAGATGCAGATAAAATCCAGACAACTAGTGGCTTAAAAAACGTATATGCCGAGATACCGATTCAAAAATCTCCAGCCTCAAAAGTTAATAAAAAAGAGGTCCAAAAAAGAGCAAAATTTGCAATGAACTTGATTTCCAAGCTGGCATCAGAAGAAGAGAACGAATCAGAAACAGAACTTCTTTTGCAAGAAATCATAAAGGGCAACAAAGATCTTTTTATGCGAGCTGCTGAAAAAGCTGGTTTCCCAATGCTCAAAATGCTCACACCAGAACAGACTGTAAATCTAAGATCATTGATGAGAATTCCAATGAACCGTGTTCGGAATCTACGATGCTGTCTGAGTAATCTGAACTTAAACATAATCCCTTCAGAACGTAAAATTCGAGCAGCGCAAACCCCACTCACAACTCATGTTGCAAAAGAAGCTGTTGAGACAGGTTTAATAGGATTGCACAGAACCTCAAATGATGAGTATGTGTCACCTCGACCATTTGTACGAGTGAAGAGCTTAAGAAAATACATTGAAGAAATCTTATGCAAAGAAGATCTTGTCGAAATGGAAAATTGTGGATTCTTTTTAGTGGAGATAAAGGAGGTAATCACATGAAATTTCACTTGGAAGTCTTAAATACGTCGAGGTCTGGCTCTGTAGATTGCAAAACCATGGTGGCATTCTCCAAACTCCTGAAAATTGTAAGATTCAAGAATGAAGTATGCAACACTACATTTAAAACTTGAATGATAGTCTGTTCGATTCAAGAAACAATGTTAACGCTCGTGAAAATGGAAAATGCCATTATTCAATAATCAAAACTATGCTGTTTTCCTTGAAGTTTCTGGCTCACGTGGTGTCACCAAGTTTGCATAAAATGCTGGGATTTCAAAAAGCTGGAAGCTCAACAGTTTAAATTTACAAGCGAAAAATGAGCAGCTTCCTAGTTGGGAGACTCCCTGATGGAGCCTGAAAATCGTTACTCAAGAATGAAGGCAATTGTAGAAGGAATACAAGACCAAATCTTGAGCTGGCCCTGCACAGTAATTGTAGTAAAAAATCCTCAAAGAATTTAAAAGTGGCTTAGCAATGTTCATCAAAATTCTGTTGCATCATAAAACACAACAAAAGCAGTTGAGTGGGTGAATTGCTATATATGTAAAAACTGGTATCACATTTTTTATCAGTGCACGTCGGTACAAGAAGTCACTTTGTTGGAGATGGAAGAATGTTGTCAGAAATGCTCAGGTTCAGAAGTTCCCCATTGCTTCGATAAAATTTTTAGAGAAAAAATTGAGAGTTTCATGCAAAAGGTGGAGGCTATAAAATCAGAGAGCGCAAATCTCCAAAGAACTTGCAACAGCATGAAATTGGATTACAGTGGTGTCATCGGAGAGAGAGAAAAATCGTCTTGCTTGTGACAAAATAAATGTTTTGCGTCAAGCTTATCATGGAAATATATCTGTTGCACATCACTGCAAAATTATTTTAAAAAATTTCAAGAAACTTACAGCAGCTTTGAACGATAAAAAAATCATTTGCCCTAAATTTGATAAAATTTTTGAAATCTTCTGTAATATCCAACAAATAACTTCTGAAAAAATTTTATCAGAAAAAGAAATAACAAAAGTGGGAAGTCTTTGTGAAACAAGTTTGGTTAATTGTTTCCTCTACACTTTCCAAAAAGGAACTTGACAAAAGGAAAATGCATGAGCTCATTTTTCAATGTGCCAAAATTCTTACAGAAGCACAACACTTGGGATGCTCAGTGAAGAAGAAGGGCAAAGCATCCATTCTTCAGACAAAAAAGAGTTGCGACAACTGGCATAAATGAAGGATCAAAGTGAAAAAATTAGACTCTTGCTTGAACATCAGGAATTGTGAACAGTAACAAATAAATCCCTGATGAAAGGAAAAGCATGACTTTGCAACAATTGCAAATTGAATGGAGAAAGTAGACTTTTAGGAACAGGGAAAGATCGAAAACGATATTGCACAGCATGTATGTAAAAAGTTGCAGAATTTACTGTCATCATAGTCAAAAAAGTATAATAAGTATAAAAACATTTGATGAAACATTAATATTTTTAATGGGCAAAGTTTTTGGTGTTTTTTAGGGTGTGGCCATTAATTTTTAGGGGAGTGTTACGTGTATATATCAACAAGTAGTAAACAAAATTTGGCATCTCACATAGTTTTAGCCCTCAAAAATGTTGAAATCATAAGAATTGAAACCTGAAGCTCCAATGAAAAGCTGTGCAAAAGAGACCGCAACGTGTTAAGAGGGATACTGGCAAGACCATGAGTTCTAGGACACAATTATAGTAGATTACAGTAGATTGTATCAAAATAGTTTCTTTGCGTACCTCTCTTCCTTTGCATTGATAGCCTTTTTGAGCCATATTTGCTTGTTATGACATGATCCTTCTTCAGTGCAAGCGTGTGTGGGCCTAAAGTTTCGTTAAACAACAACAACAACGTAATCTTCCTGCGCAGTTTGTCCTACGCAAGGTCCTCTGAATCGACTCCACATGAAATAAACTTATGGGATGGAAGTCACGCCAATTTCTCATTGTCAACTTTCGTGCCATGCGCGTAACTTTCGCTTTACCTTATATGGGATCTGCCATGGCAGACGTCATATGTTTTAGGTTTTCACGAGCCAATGACATGAGGCTTCTCAGGGGGGCAAACACGAGTAAGAGAACGTTTTTAAAAACAGGCGGGAATTCAAGTGAATCTTGGGATGAGAAAGATGATGAATATCACCAACACTTCAACTCTGCAGAATGGAAGGGGTTCATGTGTGAGGTGAGATTACTAGTTCTTGCATGAGCCTGTATCCTGTCAGTTAACGACAGTATAATATTCGTATAATATTTATATATTTTTATTAAGTACGATTTTCGAGAGCACCTCCACGCACGGCATGAGATTGCCTTGCTTAGGCCCGAATCAAAATGCAATATTATCGATGAGATGAGGTAAGATTACTAGTTCTTGAATCTATGGGCCTGTATCCTGTCTGATAGCGACGGTATCAGCCTTTTATATTTCAATTAAATGAAATGCGGTTCTCGATAGCACCCCCATAGCATGATATTGCCTTGCTCACTAGCTAAGAACTTCGGGAAAACTCTGCATGAAAATTGTATTACCTAATCTGTCAAAATTTTACTGGAATTTTTATTGTGTGTATCACAAATATCTTATTTTAGCGTTCATGAGCACATAATCGAGCAGCTGTTTTATGCGACCAGTGATGGAAAAACTGCAGTGGAAGCAGCTTATGACTTGTACTTCAAGGCAGCAACAGATGGGATGATTCAGCCAGTAGCTAAACATGTCTTTGGTCAGAGTCTCCTCGATGTTTTTGGTAGTCAAGTGGTCACAAAGAAGAGAATTACAATCTGTTGAAGTCGCAAATGTATGTATCCAAAGGAATTGTCATGGACACTTTAAGTCCTTTAAGGGAAAGCCCAGGGAAAGATATATGATAAAGGATCCTGTACAGGGTGAAAATGGGATCTGGGATTTGTTGGATTTGCCTGACACTTGGGGATGACATTTTGTGCTGGGATTGGGATTTTGTGAACTAGGACTGGGAATACCAATGGCAAAGACAATCAACTTGGAATGGGACTCGACCAAAGATTGGTATCAACAAAAAAGTGGCTGGGATTGTCCCCATAAGATATGACTGGGAAAATGGGATTGAAATTTCATTCTCAAATATCTAACACATACAGAATTACAAGGAAAAAGGAAAAACTACTTGATAAAAACTAGTAAAAAACCCCCAAAGTCCAATTAAAAATATCCACTATTAACAAACTGTTTGAGAACCCCTAATACTTACTAACATTGAACGTAAAAGACTAAAATATATTAGTGTCCTTATCATTGACATGATTTCACAGTACGTTTTGCTTCGCTTCACTGAAAGTTTCTTTGCCAAAAGCTTATGAAAAATTTGACACTCTTTTGCAATTGCCAACTTAGTGCCAAAGACAAAATATAAAAGCAAATACAATGTCATTTGATACAGGGCCATAGCACCTGTTGTCAGGGGGGATGCTTCCCCTTTGAAAAAACATCCTGAAAACTTATGTTTTCACTGCACAATACCCATTATTCTTATTGCTTTTGAAAAATAATCAGCCCACGAAAATGTTCTCCTTCCCACGGTTATGTTGGTGATACTATTAGAAACTGGGTTCACATGCAACTGCAATTTCTTTATTTAACACCCAATTATTGCAAGTTTGGGACATATGACTTACTCACATTCATAATAAATATTGCAGGCATCTACTCTCTAAGCTCAGTATGCATCTTTTAGCCAATATCCCTCTTCTCGTTGAACCCTTTACCCCCTACATCTAGTAAGAAATCCTTAGTAGGAATTCTACCTAAGTTCTAATGTGGCCCACCTACCCCCAGCTCCCACCCCTTAACTGAACAGGGGATCCACAGAAAAGTTCAGCTTCCTAGGCAATGCTGTCTTTTTCTAGCTTTATTGAGAATGAAGAGATTTGAAAGTTGATTTTGAAATTAAAAATTGACAGAAATTTGATCATATTGCCCATTCTTTTAAGTTTCTGTTACTCAATTAAGCAAATTTCAATTGGCATTTGTTTCAATTGCATTCACCATTGACTGTTATTTTCCAACAGGTTCTAATGTAAAATTGGAATGTTTTAGGCCCTAGCCTTAGTTAGGCCCATTCTTTTTTCTCAACATTAAGTAGCATAATTTTGGATTATTCATATAAACTGTATAACGTGGAAGAATATGGGCCAATAACAATCCTTTATAACCTTTTGACTTTGAGGAAGCATCGACTTGAGGCAGCTCAGGTAGCTCACAGGTAACAAAATGTTGTTTGTGATAGATAGATTGCGTAATTCAGCTCTGATAACTCTCTGTGATCGATGAAGCAGTCTCCTTGTCTTTCTCCTGCTGTTGCGAATTGTTCTCTAAATTCAACAAAGCCAATATTTCAAGGCAACATGTTTTCTGTCATTGTTTGCTACCTGCCACAACTGTTCGCCATTCCAGCCATCATATAACATATCTGCACAAACAGCAAAGCACAGGAATGGCGATGAGAGGCCTATCAATTTATCAATCTATCGTCATCTATCGTCATTGTTCAGCAACCAATCTCCAATCGATAGGCCACTAATGAAGCAAAAGATTATCCTTCTCTTTCTTCTTCTCTATGTGGTCATAAAGTCTTGATTGTTGTGCCCCAGGAGGCATCTTCCATTACCAAAGATGCTATGTCCTTTCCATTTCGAGCCATTCCTTGGAACGTTGTTTACAAGGATTTCTGTGATGTGACCATGTCTTCACTTTAACACGACCCCCTGGAAAGTGGTGCTTTCGCCGGAAGCTGTGTTGTGAACCCCATTGTTTTCTATAAGGGAGACTGGAAGCCAAAGTTACGCGCATGGCACGAAAGTCGACAATGAGAAATTGGCGTGACTTCCATCCCATAAGTTTATTTCATGTGGAGTCGATTCAGAGGACCTTGCGTAGGACAAACTGCGCAGGAAGGTTACGTTGTTGTTGTTGTTTAACGAAACTTTAGGCCCACACACGCTTGCACTGAAGAAGGATCATGTCATAACAAGCAAATATGGCTCAAAAAGGCTATCAATGCAAAGGAAGAGAGGTACGCAAAGAAACTACTTTGATACAATCTACTGTAATCTACTATAATTGTGTCCTAGAACTCATGGCAAGACTTACCAGTATAAGATTTGCGTCAAAGCTAGAGGGTCATACAAGTCGACACAGCGCAAGAGTATGTTTGAATCAACTTGATTTGCAATTAGAACAGTTTAAGAATATTGCTGAGACATCGCAAGTGGTAAGAACTGGTTGACCAACAGACAACAAATAGCATTGACACAGAGAATAATTACTGTGAGGAAAGCAAAGGAAATGAAAACGATAGCAGAGGGACGTGGAAGGCTTCTTAAGTGCCAAGCATTTCCAGAGTTGGGTATCATATTAGAAGGTATTTTTGAACAAAGCGGAATGGAGAGCCACCCTCATTTGATCGACAACACCCTCTACAAGGCTACATCTAGTGCCATGAAAATGCGCAAAGCAAGAGAAATCTTATTGACAATGGCTCCCAACGATTTTAATATCTCACTGTCTACCTGTTTCAATTATACACAAAACTACAAGGCAGGCACTATCCAAGCAAAACGTCATCACGAAGTTAAGTCAGTTGAGGATACACCTCTTATACCAGGTGTCCCAAAAGAAAGGAAAGGAATCTGCACCTTGAAAGGTGGAATATTTATTATGGCAGAGGATTTTTCCTTACGTAGTTATGTAGTCAAAAGGGATCCAGGACGAAAGCAGTCAGAAAACGATTATCAGTCAAATTCCCTACCTTTCTCTGAGACACCCAGTATGTGTTTTGAATGATTCCATCGAAATTTTTCACAGTATTCAATGAATTGAATATGCAACATGGACAGTTTTATAATGTTGTTCATACTTAATTTTATTCCAGGTAGAAACGTGAATGCACGAATATCACTTCATGCTCCACCGAGAACTGGAGTTGATAAATTAGTGGCGAACTTTCTTTGGACATCTGCGGATGTAAATGAAATAATTGAAACTGGAGACTGGGAAGACACAGTTATTGATTCTGAAGATGCTAAATGCATTGTCTGTGGAGACATCTCACCTGTCCAAAGACCCGGGCAGATTTTGAAAAAGAGAGCAGTGCTACCTGACCATGAATGGAATCAAAGCCGACAGAATGCAGTCACTCCAATGGCACATTTATTGACGAAGAAGCCGAGTAATCTACATGACACCCCAGTAGTGAGAACTGGGAAGGCAGTTGTTTTAATCAACCTCAGCTTTTGTGAACCGAGTTCCAGTTTTCGCTGCATTAACGAATTATTAAAGCTCATGTCAATGCCAGAATTTGAAAGCATCTTTCGCAACCCCAAAACTGGTCGTCTGAAGTCTATGTTTGTAAATGTAGTTGACAATGGCCCTGCCGAACAACCTGCAAGCCCACTGGTCCAAATGCTTCTGATCCGTTTCAGGAAATATTTGGAATTGAGGAAAGCTGTACAAGTGTCTTATGCTGAATACGATAGCAAACGCAATTTCGTGGAGCGGGTGCATGCTCAAGAAAACATATATTTATCTCGTCATGGACCGTTCAAAGGTAATTCAGTGCATACATCTTCACAGATTGGCTCAACAGAACATCAGGAAAGTATGGAGGCGATGACGGACGAAGTAGCACACTGTCTTTCTCATGCATCATTTGGAGGTGATAATTCATTTATAATTTATTTAATCTTTGATATCGTTTTTCGTTGTTCTTCCTTTCTTCATTGAAACAAGAAGAATAATTTTTGCTGAAAAAAATAATTCTGCAATATTTCGCATATTACACACTTTTCTTTTAATAAGAACAAGGAAATTTTGATGGAGGCTGTCTGTTCTTAAATTTTTGCCGATTTGAGTTTGAAATGTTTTGAATCTGTTCTTAATTCCCTGGTTACTTAGACAGTAATATTTTCCAGTGAATGTCGGGAGTGGTACTAGGCTTGTGCAAAAATCTGTTGGTACATATTCAGTCGGTATTGCAAGGGCTTAGTTTGTTCTTAAAATCTGGGTAACATTCAGACTCGTATTCTTGTAAAAAATGAGTGAATTGGTTACTAACAAACGTCCTAAAAACTATTACGTATTAGCTGTCAATCATAATATTGGACTTTGAACTGAGACCGCCTGTTCAGGTGTAGACAGAATTTCAGTTGTGATTTGACGAGTCAAATAATGGTTGCTTTCAAAATTTTTAGTTATTAGGCTTGCTGTTATTTACAAATTTGTTATGTTGTGTTATTGAAGTTGCTTGTGTCTGATTTCTCAACTCGGTTTCGAATACTGGAACCCTCAAGAATGGTCTTAGGACCAAACATCACAATTGTAAAATAATTGTGCCAATTCTTCATTACCAGGTGAACAGTTATCTTGCACGAGAGGGATCAAAGATGAGGAATATGTATTTGACGTGTTTTGTCCCTAAACGAAGGAAGGAAAAGTCTATCAAATATGCAGTATGCTGCCAAAATCAACGCTATCTCCAATGAATTGCAGAGAGTGTGGGGTGTCACTTCAGACAATAGTTCTTCATATGCCGAGGATTACACCAAACTGAATGATGAGTCTGCAATATCGATTCTCCTAAAAATGTGGATCTGTTTCTAGCACAGCCAGTGCCCAACTATCTAAGATGGTCCAGGTCAGGAGAGCTGCATTACCTGACACGGGAACAACGCAAAAGATTACCTGAAGGCTTGTGGAATCAGATTCCTGCTGTGTTTCTACCTAGTGAAATTTTATCTTTAATGCACCATCTTTTCCCGGAGCCATCTGAAAAGCTGATCGATGCAATTGCATTTCTTTCATGGTTCCCAAGACAAGAAGTCCTTGATTATTTTTCCGAACTGGCGGCACAAGAAGCTGAAGAGCTTAAAACAGACACATTGCAAGAGAAGTTGAGGAATCTGGATGTGTACAAAAAAGGAAATTGGAATTACAGAAAGAGTGTAGAGATCTAAATCTGGATACTTCGGGGAGAAAAACAGAACTCGCAGAACGATTAGCACTTCATAGGGATATAGATGTAAGTTATTATCTTTTGTCATCATTATTATACTATTCATTATAACGTAGCTAGATATACTTGGATCCAAATTATGCCCCGTTATTCCATGATTATACGATCAGTAATAGCTAAAAAGTATCTTTCCTCTCCAGTTAGAAAAGAAGAAAATTGCACAATATTGTGAAAGTTTGGGAGAGTTACCAGGAAATGCCTCCAGTTTGGCAAAGCTTACTACTGGAAGACTACACAAAGTTTTAAAATTCCACAACATATCATCAAGAGGAAATAAAGACCAACTAGTCTTAAAAGTGGCAATTTTACTTTCTCGAAGAAAGCGATATATCTATCACAATGAGAAGCAACACACAAAGCAACTAATGTATGCTGTACAAAATTGAATTAGCGAGCAAATAAAACTTGACACCAGCGTACCTTGAAAGATAATAAAAAAAGTACGAAAGCCCAATTGAACCCGAGGTTTCTGTTAAAGAACCAAGGAAAATGGCAAGAGTTCAAAGCATGTACACCAAAAGTAGCTTGAAAGTCCCAACTGATTTATCACTGTCAACGATTGGATTCACAGAATCTCAGCTGATCTGTTTTGTAGGAAATGTGAAAAAATAATCTGCTTGGATTGCTTTCTAACTGGCCATAGGCAGCATCGATCTAAAACAGTGAAACCTGCCAGAGATGATGCAATGATTGTTTTATCAAAATACAAATCTATTACAAATGACAATGTCAGAAGTTTTCAAGAGCTAAAAAGACTATACAATGTATCAGCTGTCTGTGAAGGAAATATAGAGAGGCATTTACAAGCGGAATGAGATATGCTTTGGCTTTTATTTTTTTTTGATCATCAAAACTATGCCAGGTAACTCTCGTATCAGCATGTCCTTCCCAATAACCCGAAGAGCAAAGGCCATCCAGCTTACAACGACCTATGCACTTGAGGATTTGGCGCAAGCTATTCTGGAGATAGGTTCTCCAGTGTTCATGGTGATTTGGTTACGGAATATTTCAACAGAGATCTTAAAGGAACTTCCAGACCTTTCAGAAGTGGATATAGTACAAGCCTTGACACTGAAAAAAAAATGGGTCAACAACATGCATATTCATGCACAGTTACAAAAGGTCATGAGAGAAGTTGTTAACATCAAAACTTATTCCACTCACAAAGAGGTAACTGACTCTGGAATGATTCAACATCAACAAAATGTGCACACATTTAAAGAAAAGCGCAGAGGATATTAGAGAAACCTATTCTCAGAGGGTCCTGCTAAAAATATAAGCTCTGGCACGGAACATGATCAAAAAGCAATTTCTAATGTTTTGAGTGCTCCGCAAATTGGCAACAAAAATTTTTGCAGATTTGGTTTAAATTTGGATTTTGGTCAGAGTAATGTAATATGTGCTTTATAAAAGTCTAGAGTCAACCATGGGGATCCTCTAGACTCGATAGATCAGTCGTTTGTAATTTGGTAATTGAATTGAATTGCTGGATGACAAACGTTTTTTTGGCGTTTCTGGATTTTCAAATTTAAATTAATAGCCAAATTACAGACGACTTATGTTTTGAGTCTAGGGGATCCCCAGCACAAATCACTGTTAAACTCTGAACATGCTCCACAATTTGTCCTATAGAATAAATATAGAACAAATAGGTGGAGAAAGGCGTCCATTAAAAGAAAAAATGTTGCCTGACGAAGAAGTTCCTTCCACCCTAGAAATAATGATGATGATAATAATAACAATGACATTCTGTATACGTAAACACTATAAAATTCCCTACTCCACTTCGGAAAATATTCCTACAAAAGCCCCGTCAAAGATTTGCAGGGTGTTAATAGCAGGCCTTTTTAGATTGCATGGTGTGTTAATGGGAGAGGGGCATTAATTGGAGTGTGGCATTTTAAAGAGAGGGGGCGATTATAGGTGAAAATTCGGGATACAATAATTTATTTTCTTATTTTGCTGAGGCTATCCGGTTTTTCCTATAGAAGAAAGAACTTCAAAGAAACAATTAACGAAAACTTTTCTTATAAATTTCATAACAGAAGTGAAATGTAGAGAATCGTTAAAGAACTCGTTTTATTAGGAATTTGTGACTTTGCAACTATGCAACAGCGAAGAAGAATTCTTACATAAGCGAAATAGTGCACTTTCAAAACTAAGAGGCAGCTGAACTGTAACCAACTTATGCTATATAAAATAGAAGATTTCCAAATGGAACAAATTTTACGTTGATACAACAAGATCACTTTAATTTTTTAAGAAGGGGGTATTTAATCAGCTGAACTTTCTTGGTCACGATGGAAATCAAAGCAATTAAAGTACATAAAGCATGTTCTTCAAAATGGGCATTTTCTCGAGTTCATGGATTTGGGAAGCCTCTTCCACTATAATTACATGAAGAGGAAATTTACCGATATAAAGTTATGTTTTACAGACACAGACAGGTTTCTCTATGCAATTTGTGGAGAGACTGATTTATATGAGAAGTTTAAAGAGTATGAAGAATTGCCTACTTTCAGCAACTATGTGTCAGATCATCCATGTTTTTCAAACAGAAATAAAAAGGTAATTGGTAAAATGAAAAATGAGCTTGGTGGACAAATTGTAACAGAATTTGTGGGTTTAAGGTCGAAACTGTACAGTTATCAAACAGCAAAATCAGCCATAAGTAAAGCTAAAAGAGTGAAAAAATTAGTGGTATAAGATGAAATCAAGCATGAAAACTATGTTGAATGTTTATTCAGCAATAATATTTTTTATCATATGGAAAACACTATCCAATCAAGACAGCAAGATGTGTTCTGTGTCAACAAACAAACTCTCATTGGTATCTTTCGATGATAAGCGCTATATCGTAGCTGATGGTATAGAAACTTTACCTGATGGACATTAACTTTGAAGTGAATGATTATATTTGTACATAGTTTTTATATACATATTGTTGTATTTGTTTTGTAATAATTTCTGAGTGATGAAAATATATTAAGTTTATACGAGGTTTTATTCAAACTAAACTGAATAAAATAAAAGAATGTGAGACAACGCAAAAGCAAGGTTAAAATTTAGACGAGGCTACATTAAAACGAGATTTGGTTGAAAATGAGGCTTCATGAAAACAAGATTTTGAATCACAGATCACGTGATTTTGATTGACAGATCATGTGGGTTTGATTGACATGTCACATGGTTTTGATTGACATGTCACCTGGTGGCAGCATCCTTTGTGCACCAGTACCCTCGTTTTTCCTCTACTTTTGGACATATCCAGTAAAAGAATTATTGAGTAGGGTGATCTTTTACATTTTTCATTCTTATCTTGTCTTATTATAATAGCCTTTTATCATTCTACTACTTTATAATAGTAGGTATAATAAACCGAATAGCAAACCTTAGCATTTTAAGGTCTCTATTTGTAATTTGTATGACATCCTTTAACCATTTGGGTATATCATGTTCTTTTGAACCCATGCCCATGATTTTAAGATCCCCCCTAGATATCTCAACTAGATATCTCAAGGGGACATTTATTACAGGGGGTCTAGAAGCAACGAAACCACAAAAAAGCAGCTCAAAGCCGCAATCTGTCATCAAATAAATCACTAGAAGAGCCGATTAACATTGGTTTTGACACTAATGTCATTTTTTCAAAGAAAGCAACATTATTTTGGAGTGGGTTTATTTCGATAGGCAAAGCAGCTGAAGGCACTATTAAACATTGCAAATAGGTGCATAACTACTAGAAGTGTCATGGATGATAACGATAAGGAGAAAACAAATAATACGCTATCGAATATATGATGGGGCGATGAAATAGAAGAATGACACCTTGATTTAACTCTAGGCCCTGAACTCTCCATAATAGATGTCCAACAAGATAGTAATAAAGATGGAAATAGCACAACTACCACCAAGTCGATGTATAGGGTAGCGTAGTCAAACGGCTTTATAAGCTAGAGAGATTTTCCAATTGTCAGGCAAAAATAATGATAAGTATGGAGTTTAGTTGTATTTTTTCTTGATATTTTGCTCCGGATTTCATTGCAGTTATTCTGATCTTAATGTTTTTGAATACATATTAGGTGTTTGTAATATGTACATACCAGCATCCATAATAACTTCAAACTTACTTCTCAAAACAAATATCTGAACAGTCAGATATTATTAGATATTATTATTTTTATATTATTATTATTATTATTATTATTATTATTATTATTATCAGATATTATTCATTGCTTATGCTCACACTCCATACCTTCACTGGTGGTATCTAAAATACTGTCAATGTCTCTAATCAGACTGCTGTCAGTAGGTAGTACCAGAAAAGAATCATCCCTCAACTCTTGCCATTCGTATTGAATGTCTTCAACTTTATCATTCAGGCTAAAATTATAATTGAGCTGCCACTCACCTATATCCATATCTTGAAAAACTGTCTCAATCACATGCAATAGATTTTTTGCATGTAAACCTCTCAATATTTCAATGTCTGCCATTATATCATTCAATGAAAAAAAATTATGGCAGCTCTTCAATATCTGACTGACTTGCAACATTAAATTACATTAAATTCATAGTGAGTACAAAGACATAGGACTGCCTTGCCAGAAACATCCAAGGCCTGTTGAACCAAAATCAAATAATGGCTTAACAGTTCGATCAATTCATTTAGTTTTTCTTTTGAAACAGTTCTCTCTTTGCCAGCTGACTTGAAATCTACTTGAATCTTGTACTGCAATTACTCATTGCAGCTATGATTTACATCACAATCATAGTTCTTTGAACATATGTAACAAGAGAAACATGAAACTTCTTTGATGCTAGGACAGTTAAATGACTTTGGGATCAGAGCCCTGGGACAGGTTGCAGAGTGCACATATTTTTCATATCATCTGCAAACTTACTTGTCAAAAAATTATTATCAAGTAATTGGCATACACTGGTTCTTCCATCTCTTCCTGATAAGCCTTTCCTGGTTGTAGGCTTCAATATATTTGGATGGTCCAAAATGAAATACTTTGTTAAAGCCTTTGCAGTTCACCCCCATGCCAAATGCAATGATACAGATAATAACACAAAGATGAGTTTCATAGTTTGTAGCCTGTTTCAGAATATGTTCTTTTACTGCTGCTGGTGTTCCAGCATGAAACATTTCAATTATACGCTTCTAGGGATTGTAAATCTCATTCACATACATACGAGTGAATAATTTTGCAGCTAACATTTGCAATATGCCATATGTTCTTGATTGGCAATATATAATGACCTTTTCTGATTTTCTCTCTTGAATATAGCATTATTAACAGTTTCACTAAATATATCCTCTAACATTGTGTCATTGGAAATGTAGTTAACAGTGATTTTGATGTTATCCTTCAATGGCTGTTTCTCTATACAATAAGTGTTCATAACCGTCAAACTAAGAGTTGCTTGGTTGATACTGTAGCCGTTGCAGTAAATACAGCAAAATTTATGCTGGAGTCCAACAGCAGGCATAATTTGAATACACTCCTAAACCACTTCCAGAATGGTGAAGTGCTAGTTGAAGAAGAACCCTTGAAAGAAAAAGCAAGATCTATAGTATCACAAAATTTTCATAAAATTTCAAAACAATTACAGATCTACCCTGACAAAGGAAGTTTGAGTGCAACATATACTTTAAGATTATAGCATGCTATTTTTCAAACAGCGTTGTTTTTCTAATGTAATGGTATGTAACATGTTTCGTTTTTAATTAAAATTCAAGAATGAAAGCCTTCACTAACTCTAACAAAACTTTAAATTCCTGACACTCCACAAATTGTATTCAACATTTGCACTAGGCCTTTACTCTACTTACCAGTGACTTATGCACTGGGCTTCGTCAAAAAAAACTCCAACACAGCACTCCTTGAAATTCTCGGATTCCAAAATTTCCCTCCATCTTTTCAAAGCAAGCATTGATTCTGGGGAAGTGTAAATAAGGTTCAGGAAATAACCACTTTGTTGAATGCTCTCTAAAAGATGAAACCGATTGTTTGGAAGAAGTTTACTTGGTCAAACATCAAAGCTTTTGATTTCCCGTACCCAGTTGCGGCACTAAAAGAAACATTCTGGTCTTGAAAAAACTTGCGTAGAATTGCTTTCTGTTCAGTTTAAAATTCTTTATGTTGAAAACTTCACAAGCAGTTTGCAGACATTCCTGAAAAATAGATTTATCAAATCTCAAGGCTTGCATCAATGTGATTTTCACTTTATCTTGTTGAATAAAGTGATGCCATGAGTATTTTTCTTCCCATCCCTGTTGCTATGGGCATCCATTGACAAATGGAAATCTGCAGCAAAATAGATTTTGTGGACATGATGCCTTTCTCCAATCTTATTGATCAGGAGATTTCTGGACCAGTTAGTGATTGGCAGACAGACAAAGGATAAACAATGAATTTTCAATGTGGAATACCAACTGAACTTGATTTAAATTTGTAGTGTGGAGATGTTAGAGTGGTACATCTGCCCAGGTAGGCTATAGCTAAGTAAGAAAAAGTTTGAATCACAGTCTCTGACTGTCCAATATCTGCTTGACCTTGTATTTAAAAATCATGAAAAAAGTGTTAAGAAGGCAGAGTCTACATTGAGATTCTTGAGAACTATTGGCAGACAGTTTCATACATGTATTTCAACAATTTTTTTACGCAAAGGTGCAATCACTGATAAAATGTGTTAATAACTTTGAAACATTTTACTCAGAACAAATACTGAGCCTTATTGCAAATACACAAGACATACTATCCAAAAAACCAATCAAGCAAGCTTTTAACCATTTTATGAAACAGTTGTCAGGAAATGTATGGGAAGTATGATAGACAAACATAAACTTAGAAATAAATGCGGATGTCACTCAAGTTGCCTCAAATGCCCACATAAAAATTTGAATACAAGGAAAGGCATACTGCAATTGAACAGAAACTTCCTAAGAAGTATTTCTGGCTGTGCTTTATTGCAAATTTCTTTGACAAAATAAGGAGTTAGGATTACATGTCATATACACCAATTTTTGCACTACTAGGACAAGAAGCTGAAAACATCCAAGAGTGGTGGGTTCTAGCTTGATTAGTTCTAGTTCTTTCAATTTCTCTTCCATTTCTTCATGTATACCACTCTACAGTATCCTTCTCACCATTTCCTTGGAGAAATAAATCATTTTCAAAATCCGTCAATGGATGAAATAATTTGTGACTTTTTGTCCAAATAAATGCAGCCATCACTCACTTTCAAATTCTCACTCTGAATATCCATCGTTTAAACTGATAATCAGGCTGAGAAAATAAAAAGGCAAAATTAAAATAAGAATTTAACAATAAAAACAACAATTTTAAAAGACATGTTTCAAATGGTCATCATTCATCTTCAGTTAACAAATAATTAATTGCATCAAGCAAAATTTAGGTATATATTGAAATTAGTTACATAATTTAAAAACACGTGAGGAAAAAGTGATAATTACAAGCGATAAATCTAAACAACAATAGTACAAAAGGGGTTTAACAATAGCAAAAAGAAAAAAGAAAAAGCGGTGTTAATAATAAGATTTAAATTGTAATGGTATAGTTGTTTATTAAGCGTGGGTTTAACCCAAGAGATATGCAGAGCCTCCTTTATTTTGAGGGTAAAGGAACCGCTAGCGCTGTCCAAGATTGAAAAGGAATCCTCAGAGCATAGAGGGCGGCAAGAGGGGGACTCATTAAAATGTCTGCGAATATGCAAGTTTTTGTCTGTGACCAAATGCTCGCAGATTTCATGTACAAAGATGTCGAGAGGTTTCTCCTACATAAGACGTGGAACATCTGCCACACAAGAATTTGTAAACTACACGAGCCCGTAAGCATTTGGGCACAGAGTCCTTAACCCCAAACATAGAACGTAATTTGAAAAAGTAAAAACAAGTTTTAAGTCTAAATCTTGACAATACTTTTTAACTAAGCATTTCACTTTACATTGAGTGAAAACAGAAAATTTGCCAATGTAGGAAAGCTTAAAATAGCAAATACGGTTAGATTCATTATCGTTAACTACATGGTTATTAGAGGGTACAGGAGAGTTAACTTTATCGAGATAGCTGTGAATGATTTTATTTACAAGATAAGTAGGATAAAGGTTTTCATTTAGTATAAAAGTTAGCTGCTTAATGTCGTTATCAAAACCAGCCCAAGTTTTTTTTTTGTATGCCCTATCAACCAAAGTCCTTATCAAACCAATTTTATAGGAAAATGATGTAAAACTGAAAAAATTAGTTAACAAGCAGTATAGGTTCTTTTACGATACACTGAGGTTATAATGGATTGATTATTGCATTTATCGATTAATACGTCCAGAAAAGGTAGTCTATGATTATCCTCGTTTTCCATAGTAAACTTAATGTTAGGGTGCTGTTCATTAATGAAATTAAAGAATTTAAGTGCATCTTCTTTATTTTCAAATAAACAAAAAGTATCATCAATATACCGTCGGTAAAATAAAACCTTGCAAGCGTTAAATTGTTGTAGCCAAATCTTCTCATGATGTCCCATGAAAAGATTAGCTAGAACAGGGGCAAGTGGGGATCCCATACTTACACCGTCTACCTGGTCATAAAAGTTACCATTAAATAAAAAATGAGTTTGAGAAGTGGCAAAATGAAAAAGTTTTTTAAGGTTTACTTAGTTAAGTTTAAGATCAGGATTACCAGTTATAAGATAATGTACCGCTTAATCAATGGATTCGTTTAAAGGAATATTAGTGAAAAGACTTTCCACATTAAAAGAAACCATAAATTTATTTTAAAAGTTTAAACTGGTAGCTTCATTGACAAAAGAAAAGGTATCCTTAGCGCAAAATTCGTTAGGTATATGAGCATCTAACAGTGAACATAAATATTTAGCAAGATTATAGTTAAAAGTACCTATAGAAGAGACAATGGGTCGAAAAGGAGGAGGTGTGTTAGGATGGCGGGTTTTGTGCATCTTAGGGAGACCATAGATCCTAGCGGGTTGGGAACCTGAGGGATCTTCTCAGATCTAACAGCTCCTTATTCTTAAGCGATCTTAAATACCATTGTCTTTCCCTAGATGAAGTTAGGACACTGTTACCTTTGTCTGGCTTGAAGATGACGATTTCCTTACTCTTCTTCAGCTTGCTTAAAATCTTAAATTTCTTGATGTCGTTTGTTGATGGTCTGTGCGCCGAGACATAGGATTTTGCCAGGTACGAAAGATCAGTTTTGATTTTGGACACATCACTCTTGTCTTTTAAATTTCCTATCATCAAGTTTGCAACCATTTCGAAACAAGCGTGGACATCAGAAACAATAATTTTCAGGGGGCAGATGGAATGTGGAGACCATCCTTTAGAGCATCCAATTCTTCAGGTGTAAGATTCTGTGAAGACAGATTGGTGATCGTTTCTGTCGAAGTGAATTGTAGAACTTTATTCTTTGTCAAGTTCTTCATTTTCTTCTCGTGAGTCTTGATTACTTTATCGGCTTCCTTTTCCATATTCTTTTGTAAGGCTTTCTGTAAGAGGTAAAAGTCCAATCCATTCATAGTTTTTTGATTAATTCCAATTGTTTCCTTTTGTCGGCTTGAAATTTTCTGTACTCTTTGTTCCTTTTCGTGATTGCACTCCATAATAATCTTTTGCATATGGTGATAATATCTTTGGGATCAGTATTAGGAAGACTGAACGAAATAAACGTAGGAAAAACATTAAAAGTTTTGCAGTTCTTTAAAAAATTGAGATCCAATTCTGCTTTATGTTCTTTGATGGAGAGCTTCTCCAATTTCCGAAAATCACCAATATGTAATTTTCCAGGATACTTCAATGCAATGTCGTGTATAACATTTCCAAAGCTTTGAACATTGATAAGATGGCATAAGAATTTAACAATAAAAACAACAATTTTAAAAGACATGTTTTGAACGTTCATCGTTCATCTTCAGTTAAGAAATAATTAAATTACATCAAGCAAAATCTAGGTATATATTGAAATTAGTTACATAATATAAAAACACGTGAGGAAAAAGTGATAATTACAAGCGATAAATCTAAAAAACAATAGTACAAAAGGGGGTTTAGCAATAGCAAAAAGAAAAAAGAAAAAGCGGTGTTAATAATAAAATGTACAGCACCCATGTCCATAAAATCACTGAGAAAGGGGTATTTCATGATGTGAAACAAGGACCTAGAATTTGAAAAAGGGGGTCTTTTGAAAAATTGGGCTGTGAATCTGAACACTGTAATCCAATTTGATTTTCCTATTTTTAATCTTTTAATCAAGATATAATTGTTTAGACATTTAAAACAAGCTTTCAAACCATTTCTTCTTCTTACAACTTAATTGAATTCCCAAGTAGCATTGAAAATTTAGCTTTGTGGTACAGGAAACTGAGGTGCATTTGACATATTTTTTTTAATAGGAAAAGGAGAACAAAGCTTGCCGTTTGACTTTGTCCACACTTCCACACCACTTACTAAATGTCACAAAATTATCTACCTAAAGATATATAGCAGATATCCTATGCAACAATCTATAGGGGTGTGTTTGAGGAAACTTTCATACTTTCATCTACCCAGAAATAAGACTGCCTATCCTATGCTGGACGCATTGAAAATACATTATGAAGGAAAATTTAAACTCATTTTACAAAAACTTTAAAGCTCAGCCACACAAGATTAACCATGGGCTGCAGGAGACGTGGAATTTTGAATGAAAAAGAACTTTTGATCGATAAATTGCCTATTTTGTATTTCTCTCTCTGTATTCTGCTGCGAAGGCGCCATGTTATACTCGCGCGTGGCTGATTGACGTGGGATTGAGCAATCATGTAACTCATAATGTAAGTTGAAACCTCTTCATTTCCTAAATATCAGATGGGTAAGATAAACTTCAACTTGCTGGTTTCGGCTTTCTCCAGATGTTCGTAACACAAGAACAATGGTGTGTCATAGGAGTGACGTCACACCTATGACACAGGAAAGTGAGCTTTGGTTCCGAAAGACGGGGGGAGGGATTTTCAAAACTCCTAGTTTCTTTGTGCAGCATTTCAAGGCGTGTTTAGAATGGACCAACCCGAGTTTGCTTACAGGTAGGTCGCTTCAATGACTCTAAAAAATCCTACCAAATTTAGAAGTAGGCATTGTCGCTCTGTAATTTTCGACGAATGAAATTGAACAATTTAGGATTTCTTTTCTCTAAGAATACTGTAATAAAAGAATCAGAATGAAAACATGGCATGGTATGCAAAAAATATAGAAAGAGAAATCCAGTGCAATGTTGGTCCAGCAGAAATTATTCTCACTGTCCTTTTTTGACTTGAATTGGCGTCCTCGAGTTAACGAAACCAGATCAGTCAACAAAACCACAATCCTAATGTTTTTATTTCTCTCTTTCTTTCGTTGTTATACGAGCCCCCGTATGTCTCGAGAATTTACCCTAGGATTGCTTGGGCATCCCTCTATTTCAAGTTGAGGAATGTTTCGAGCATGAGGAGAAAACGCGACGCTGGAAAAACAATAGAATCTATTGTTCCCAGTTCTCTTGTGTCTTACCCATCTGATATTTAGGTACTGAAGAGGTTTCCACTTACATTTTGAGTGACACGATTGCTCAATCCCACGTCAATCAGCCATGCGCAAGCATAACATGGCGCCTTCGCAGCAGAATACAGAGAGAGATATACAGAATAGGCAATCTATCGATCAAAAGTTCTTTTTCATTCAAAATTCCACGACTCCTGCAGCCCATGGATTAACTGTTCTTGAAACGTACATTTACCACATAGCTACATTCTGGCTTAATAAATTTAAATTTTATGGCCAAAAATATCAAAATTGTGGTCCCATGATGATCATCATGTAGCTGGTTGTAATGTAAGGCAGCACCAACATGTAACATAAATGGTTAACAACACAGTTAAACATACCCTTTCAAATCATTAAGTAATGCATGCTATGCATTACAATAGTCGAGTTAGTATTCTCAATCCACACACACAACACGGCAAGCATGACACCATTTCTGATAGGCCTATTTATTTCTTCCTCCATGCCTTGATTGCCTTGACCAAGGACAGAGACAAAGCAACAGCAGCAGCAAAAACAATAACAACAACCACATGATTTCAAATTTTTTCACGCTTTGAGTTAAAAAATCTGCTGCAGAAATGTCGAACAAAGATTGTCTTGGTGTTTTAAGAGGGCGATGTAATGGTTGTGATGGCTGTGATGAATTTTTATTTGAGAAAAGAACGTTTACGTTTGCTTATTGTTCTTGGGCCCCTACCAAACATGAAAAGGTTATAAAAGAAAAGGAACAAGAAAAGTTTTCAGTTGAACCCAAACCTGGTACATCACGGTGATCAGGTATGTCCCTATTAGAAGCCTACTGTAGATTGTTAAAATGATCTGAATTTCTCATCCCCATTATAGCATACGAATTTACTACCTACATACATACATACAGTAGATACCCACATACATACACACATACACACACACACACATGCAGTTAAATAATACTAGATTTTTTTCCTTAGAAAAAAAGCTGATGAAATAATCCTGGTTGCTGAAGCCAATAATGAGCAAGTGCCATTAGAGGTTCCAATTAAGCTGTCCAATCCAACAACCAACAAGGATATGGACTATTACGAAAAAAGCATTGAAAAAATGTACAAAGACAAGATTGCACCTCATGACAGTTTTGAACTGAAGAGCGATAGCAGCAAAGTGCTAATTTCATGCAAGCCCTGTTCAATGGCTTCAAAGGGAAAGAAAGATTGAGGGATGCAGGGCCAATAAGCAAGGCTCTCTCAAACCTCAAAGCTCATATAAAGACAGGAAGCCATGCAACAAATGTTGTCAGATTTTTACAAAACATAGAGAAGAGCAAATCAAATGAGGACGAACCAGACGATTAGACGAAATTAAAGTTGCATTTTAAAGAAGTGCAGAAGAAGTTTGAAGGAAAGTTTGAATTTTTAAATCTTGGAAGTCAGAGAGGAAAGTGCAGATGTAAAGCATGCAATCTATTGATCAGTTTAATGCCTGAGCGTGGAAACTATATGGTCAACATTGAAGCTCACAATCAATCATGCACTGGCGCAAAGAGAGCAGAAAAAAGGAGGCAACAAGGAATACAGAGCTTTGTAACTGTAAACAAGAAACAAAAGACACAATGACTAGCCGACAATCAAAGTGAGAATGAATTGAGAGTGTGCCTTGGTTTCTATAAGGAGTCGATTCAAATTGGTGGTAAAAGCTACGAAATGAGCAGCCTAAAAAATCATACAACGAAGGCTCTCAGTCTGGTAAGGTCACATCGTATTCCGTTCCGAGATTTAAAGGTAAATTTAATGGTGACACGATTAATGGACCGATCAAAAGTGCTGAGTGTGATCTTAGATTAAAGGGACCTGGGCATCACTTTCAATTGGTGTGTAATCATTGTGAGATGCTGATAAAAAACCAAGGATTCCTAAAAAGGGTGCAACGAGCAAATGAAAGCACTTTAGCAAAGAAAAATGATGGAAATTTATCAGAAAAGAATAATTGACTTTTAAGCGATAAAAGGCGACTTCAAAAGCTATCAAACTACAGGAAACCTTGCAAGACACAGCAAATAACAATCTACGACCTGAGTAAAACAATGGCTAGACTGAGGGCATGCAAAAAAACACTACTCGAAAGAATGGCAGAAAATGCTAATCGTGGCCATGTGTCCGCAATTATGAAAGATTTGAATTCAGCATATGAGAATGGGCTGCTTTCTGGAAAGTCCAAAATATTAAAATTCATTAGCAACATTGTGAAAAATTTCAACCGCAAATCCCCTCGCTATGGTGTATTCACGAAACAGATTTTCAGTTGCATTAGAATAATAGGTGGCCCAAGAACAGCACGTTTCCTTGCCAAAAACTTGGATGCTCCATCAGATGAAACACAGAGAAGAACAAAACGGCAACAGCAATTTAACTACCACCCTGAGAAAATGTCTGATCGCGTTTTTTGTCATTTGGTTAAGATATATCGAAACATCAAGGAGAAAAAGAAGATTGAAGGAGATGTACTTGTAGGTACCGCTGAAGATGAGACGGTTATTATTGGAAAGATTGAATGGGATTCAAAGAGAGATGAAGGATGGGGGTGGTGTGGCAGATCTGGAGACAAGAATCGAAAGCATACTTGTGATGAAGGCTATGAGCACGTTTTAGGTGATGGTAACGATTCTTACGAGAAGCTTGAAGATGCTTTCAAGAATAGTGTGATTTGTGGTTATGCAAGAGTTGTTTTGATTAATCCGATTCATCGAACTTTGCGTCCACTTGTTCTTTTACAGGCGGTTTGTAATAAATTTGACAGCGATTTCATTCAGCGACAATGGACTCAAATTCAAGTTTTGTATGATAGACACCTCTTGCCCGTTGTTGGGCCCTTGGTTGGCCACACATCAGATGGGGATTCTAGACGCAGGAGGCTTCATACAAACAACTCGGCTTCTGCTGATGGAAGGCGATATCGTATTGATCACGATAATTTTTCCGTAAGTGGCAAGATTATAGAGTCAGGTAACAAGATTTTTCCAACTGAGCTACCAGATCAGGACTTCACTCACAATGGGAAGAAACTTGTAAACCATTTAATGCATCCTTCCCGAATACTCACACTAGGAAGAGGGATATGCCACGCAAATTATCTCCAATTTCTAATAGAAAATAGCAAGATATCAAGGTTTGATCATGGTTTGCAACAAACAGACATAGAGCGTCGTGATAGAATGAATTGGGAAAGTGCACAAAGGTTGTTGTTCCCAAAAGTTAGACAGTGTTTGCAGAAAATTAATGCAGGATCCATACAGCAACAAGAAAACGTTTCTGGTACCATGCATTACTTGGAAATGGCATGGCGTTATGTTGAAATATTCTATTCGCTGCAAGCCACAATTGAAGAGAGAATTTTCACAAGACTTTGCCCCAAATCATGCGATTGAATTCCAACGCCTTGGTAGCGATACATGTGAAGAATTTTTTTCGGCTAATGGTGCATTCATTGTCAACAAGCACAATTACACCATTACGGATATGTTCCGCAACCTGAGCAGCATGCAGTATTTGCAGGAAACATTTGCAGACTTGAAAAGTCCTGACAACCCCAAGAGGCACAGGAAGGGGGAAAACATATGGAGAAAAGGCCACGAAGAGCCAGCATCTCCTCCAGATCTCAAATGCTATCCATCTGATGTTGGCTTTTCCGATGCATGGGAAAGAGGGTTACAATGCTGCCAGAAACAGATGAAGGACCTTAGCGTTTTGCCACAAAACGAATACAGCAATGATCCGAAGAATAAGTGGTTTTTTCTCCACACACGATCAATGCAACAACAGAAAAGCAAATCATACAACAGATGTGCGCTGAAGATGAAGACTATGATGCAACTAACTCACTCACTCATGCAGAGCTTAGCAAAGAAAGTAACGAAGTAGAAGTTCATGCAGATCATGTAGAGCGGTATAACGAACTAGCTTTGCATCTTAGACAAATTTCAGATGTCTTGGAATCTGCAGACTGCAGATGATGATGACTCTGGCATTGGAATAACTGGAAGGGATAAATCAGAAGTTAAGCTGACCATGTTCGTACCAGATGTCGGTGAGGTACACAAGTCCACTGTCTTTGGTATGATGAATGCGTCTCCTGGAAACTTATCAAAAGATAGGCTGAAAAGAGTAAAATCGAAGCACCTAACAACATCTTCCCCTTCTTCAATCAACGTTTCTGAAGATGTTGGGCTGTTTGATGATGTTGCAGTGTATATGAAAAATGGGAAAGAACATAGAGTGAGACTTGCTCGAGAAATACATATGAGAAACAAGGCAAAGAATTTTGTTGAATTTAAGAAACCTGTTTCCCTCAACGCAGTATCACAGCATCCAAATTTGGAGCTAGCAATCAATTTTTACACCCGGAAAGGAGAGGAATATGCATACGAAACATTCGATGTCACCCTGTAAAAATCGGAATTAGATCCATAATTCTGAAGATAAAGTTGACTTTAAACGAGCATGGTAGGTACATACTGGATCCAAACGATATGCAGTCAATAAAAGAATTTGAAAACACCATGATAAAGAAAAAGACAAAATAGTCACAAAGTGCGAATACTTCAGCTGCATCAATGCCTTCAAACTCTGTCGTTGCTACAGAAGGAAGAGTGGTCATTGAAACAAGAGGAAGGGAAGGAATAAAGCCAAACGACGATCGCAGGAGATCACAAAGAATGCGTCGTCTGGTCATGTACAAAGCGCAGTGAATCTATTACAGTTAGTTTATTCGTTTAAGTCTATGCAGAGCCCAGATATTTAGCACAGTGAAGTAAGCAGGGGTGCCGCGTGCCGGAAGAAGGGCATGGCAAAGGGGAGCAGAGCAACAAAATTTAGGGAAAAACAATAGTAAAATGAGAAATTGGCCATTTTAGGTTTTACAGAGGGCAAGGGGCGATTGGCATCCCTGGAAGTAAGAGAAAGGCAATAAGGCGATCATTTCACGTCCCAGTTGAAGTTACATACAGGCTGAGCAGTAGTAGATATAGGGTCGCGACCAAATAATGAATAATTGAATAATTTGAAAAATTTTTTGGGAGTATAGGGTCACGAGATGTTGAATTGGATTAATAAAATTCTTACATTTTTCTGAACAATCTCTCAAAGTTTCTTAAATAAATTTCGAGTTTTATTTCAATAATTTTAAGGTTTGAAAATGTAAAAAGGCTAGCGGGGCTTTTCTCTGTAATTATTTCTCACAAAACGTGAAAATTTTGAGACAAACGTTCTGTTGAATTTATAAAATTCTATCTTTCCTGAACAATGTCAGAAAGTTTCTTAATTTAATTTCAGGTATTAGTATGATAATTATAAGGTTTTAAAATGTAAAAAGGCTTGCGGGGTTTCCTCTGTAATCATTTTGTGAGCAAATGTAATAAGAGAAACTTGTTTTTCGCAAAATGTAATAAGAGAAACTTGTTTTTGTAACAAAAACCGGCTACAAAGTAAATTGATTAAATAAGATTCAAATTTCCCTTTCAGGATTATATCAAGGTCAGAGGTCAAGCCATGAATTGAAATATGAATCTAGGTATCCTTAGAAACAAAAAACAAAGTCTGGAATTACAGTCATATGACAAGGTAAGGCAGTTAGGCCCTATGGCCCTATGTACACTACAGCTTGAAAAAGTAATTAGCAAGCTTTTCCAACCACAGACTTTGTGCATCCGGCTTGATTTGAAAACTATTCAAAATTGTTACATCCCCACAAATGTATGTTCTAAGGATTAACTAGACTTAGCCTAAGTCTAAATCTTTCTTTATCCGAACACAAATTCATTACCGAAATGTGACAGCGTTGCGGAGGAGACAATGAGAAAAGTGGACTGAGATTTAGACTTCTACACTTGTGCAGGTCAAGAATAATTAATGAGCTTGATGCAAGCTCATTGTTTCAACAAATGTTCGGGGGGTATGATAACAACTTTTAAGCAGTGAATGAAAGGAATCAATGTTTTTCAGGCAAACATTACATAAGGTTTTAAAGGCCCTTTTATCAATTAATTCTGTTTATGTTCAGTTAGAAGTAATAAAACTCAGAGACCATGCGGAGACTTTAGCGAGAATTAAGCTGCATGAAAAGCGAAAACTCAGAAGAACAAAAAGTGATACTTTATTAGATGAAAAAGAAGAAGAAGATGTGGAATTTAAAAATTTTTTGAAATCACACCCTTATTTCTCAACCACTGACTGACTGAATTTTTTTTGAGAAGAGAACAATAAAACAAAAGAATTATTGTTTTTTTTGATTGATTGATTGAATGTTTGATTGATGACCTGTCAAATATTAAGTATAAATAATGCTAAAGTATAGTTAGTACTTAAGTCTTATCTCACTCTCTTGCTTGTTGATTTGTTAATTTGAGAAGAGAAAAGAAATGGAGAATCAATGTGTTTTGTTTTCTATCATGAAATACTGCGACTTGAATGATGTTAGAAATCTGCTTGGTGAAAATAAGCGCGTAAAAGAACTTTGCCAAATAAATGCTGCGTATTGGAGAAATAAATGCAGTGAAAATCTAGACATACATTGTGAGTATATTGAAGATATATCTTATTTTGAGGTATATAAGTTACTAGAGCAATGTCGTCACGTGACAACAGCAAGAGCAAAACTATCTATAACAATTGATAGGCAACAGCTTACACAGAGAACAATACCAGTATGGATGAAGTTATACAGAATACTAATGAATTATGAATTCATGATGTTTTGTGATATTCTAAAAGGACTTGAGTGGGATGATAAGAGTCTTTGGAGAGGCCGTATACCAATGACAATAGTGCGCTTTTTTCGTTTTGGACAAATATCATATAGTGATGTAAAGACTTTATTTGCGAGATTAATGAAAGAAAATGGACCAGAAGGTCTCTCTGAAAATGATTTGGCAAGACGAAATTTTTTTGGACGTCATAGTTTTCGCAATATTGATGATGATGATGATGATGACAGAATAATGTTAGTAAATAACTTTATACGCGGGCGAAATGGAAGTCATTTTTACAAAATTGATTTGATTCGAAAAGTATTGAAAACTAAATTGCAAGGAGAAAAGAATTTGCAAAAATATCTTTTAAAAAAAATATTTAATAGTAGAATACTTACACAAAATGCTTATAGCTTTTTAACAGAAGTAATTGGGGATGTTGATGTTGTAATAAATCGTGAATATAGATATGAACGGAAGAGAAATAGCTTTCTAGCTAACTTTAAAGGTCGACCAGATCAGCAAGCTGCATTGAAAAGATTAAAAGAAAATGGAATGCATATAAACAATCACCTTCAACAACTTTTTGCTGAAACTCATTAATGAACTCAAATTTTTAAGTGATAGTACTAGTAGTAGTATTGATATAAGTCTGATTTTGTAAAGTTTGATTATTTGAAGCAACTGAAATATAATGTTTTTGTCTAAGCTCTTCTAATTCTTTCATAATCATTTCATGCATAATATTATTCTGATAGCAATAGGCTAATAAGAAAATAGCTTGAACTACAAGTAACAATGTTACTATTAAAATAAAATGCATTTCAGAAAGTTTATTTAATTGCAAGCAAATTGAAAGAAAAGCACTGTTCAACCATGGGTATTGTGGACACGATTTGAGTAGATAATAAAATATGTGTATTGTATAGCTTTTTTCTAAATGAATAAATCTTACTTGCTGCCTGCTTGTCTTTATTTCAATCGTGTTTATCTGCTTCATCGCTCTCTCCCCTTGCTTGATTCTTGACCGTTTGTCTTGGCCTACTTTCGAAAAGTTACGCGCTCTAAAGTTTTGGCCTGAGAACTAGACTAGTCCCCAGACCGACGCAGCCTCCCAAAGACTCTCATCCACTAGAATTTGAATGGGAAGGCAGTCGACCGCAAATTCTATTGAGGTCTTTCGTACAGGGCGCGAAACATTCTATCATGGGGCGCTTTAGAAAACAATGAAAGATGAACAATCGACCTCAGAAAATCTTTGACATATCCAGGGGGTAATGTTAAGCCAAAAAACTCGGTTTTAAAAATGGCGACAAGGAGAAGACAACGGAGGGGCAAAGACGAGTGGGAATCTTTCAAGGAAGCACCAGACTAGACAGACCTCCTGAGACTTTCGATGTATTGTTAGCTAATCAGCAGAAAACAATAATCTACAGCACAATTATTTCTTCCATTATGGTTGGAGCACGGCTCTGGGGCTCGATTTCATTTATTAATAACATTCCATGGGCATTGAGGCCACGCACATCCACAGGCCGTTTTGGGGAAGAAAACCCTTTCTCTGCCTTTATGCTAAAAAGAAATGACTCCCAATGAGAAATCTGCATGAGGAATACAAGTTATTATTGAATGAATACCTAAATATGAACCAGAGAGGAAAAACTGCTGCTATTATTCTGTTATTTTTATTATGGACGATTGATGTCTGGTAGCAAACGAGGAAGTCCAAACTAACAGCCACAAGTACAATGAAAGGACACAGCAAAACAGAAACAACAGATAAATTACAGAAAAAAACCTAGGCCTAGGCCTAGTTCACAGGCCTAGAACAGAAGTTGCAGGCTGGCTGTTTGTTATGGCATGATGGGAATGAAAACATTCACGTTTTATTATAAGAAACCTATTTTTAAGAAACCTTAGTTAAGTAACTACACGTTTTTTATAAGAACAACCTTTACACCTTTTATTTTATAAGAAACCTAGCTCCTCCGGCCCTAGTACTAAAAGATTCTTAAATTTTTCACCAGTTTCTAGTACTAAAAGTTTCTTTAAAAACACACTTTTTATTTTATAAGAATAATTTTTATAAGAATATCAGGGCTTGTCATTGCCAAAAAACAATGGAAATTTAAGAATAACAATAGAAAATATCAAGCCTTGGCAAAATTTTAGGTATTCTTATATAAAAAAAGTGTGAAGTTTCTTATTTTTATATAAGTGATTAATAATAAAATATTGTCAGATGATGATGCATGCCAAAATGGATATTTATGAGTCTTTAAAAAAAGGAACAGATGTTAAAAATGTGCCAGCAAGTTTAAATCAGGCAAGAATGAGCTTTTGATCAATAATATTGATCTGATCAATAATATTGGTTTAGTTCTAAAAGTTTATTAGAAATTTGGGGTTGTAGTACTAGGTTTCTTATAAAAAACGTGTAGGCTATAAGGAACACAAGGCTGAGATTTGGGTCAGAATTTTTTGCTATTTCCAACTATTTGAGATAAATGAAAGTCAGGTACACAAAATGATTAAAATGTATTTACTGTACAGGAGTTTTTACACAAATATTGTTAGGAAACTTTTCGAGTTTAATAAGCACTTTGTCAAAACAACTGATGCTCGTATTAGCCACAGTTCGTTTTAGTTTGTTATTAAATTTTGGCACAATTTAAATCTTGTGTTCTTATTGATTTGTATTTATAGATTTGTTCTTACAGAGAATAGATTGTATTCTTGGAATCATATCTATTTTGCTCATCTACAAAATCAGACCGCGTCACATAAACCAAGGGGTGTATCACTCCCCAAAAAATTCGTACACTTCTCTTTAAAATCTTTTTGTTTTACAGCAACAAAAATTCCACATGAATCTCCAAAAATCCTTTTTAAATAAAGTACATACTTTTTTTTAAAGATTTTGAGCCTGAAAAAATACTTAGAATATTCTTAAATTTCAGAAAATTTGAGCCTAATTAATCTTATAAATTCATTCTTATAAAAAAGAGTGTAGGGAAATAATGAAAGTTTTTCTGATTTCCCATTTTTGTATAGGATTCACCATGATACAAACAAGATTGAGAAGATTGACCATGTTACGGAAAAGCGAAGTTTTGAGCGGATTTTTGGATTTTTTTAAAGATTACAGACCCCAAATATTGATTTACCGTAAAATTTCGGACCCCAAATATTGGCACGGACCCCCCCGTATTGAAAGTTAGGGAGTACCCCCCTGGGCTTCAAACTTCTCTTGTCGATTTATCTCAAATAGTTTTGGAGATAGCAAAAAATGCTAACTTAAATTTCAGCCTGGTGTTTCTTATAACGGTTATTCTTATAAAAAAACGTGTAATGAAATAAATACACGTTTTTTATTTTATAAGGAACTTGTTTATAAGAAACTAGTACTAGCATTTCTCCTAAATAACAATAGATTCTATTGTTCTTTTGTTTCCTTACAATAGAGAACAATAGAAAATTTGAGAAACTTCAGTACCAGGGCTTGAGCCAAGTTTCTTATAAATAAAAAAACGTGTAGAGTTGTATCAAAGCTGTGGGACCAAAAGGAGCGTCAAAAGAGGTATTCTTGGGGGGCTGCCTGACAAAAAACACATATTTAACTGCTGTTCTGGAAATCATCATTGGAGCACAGACTAGATATATAAGGACACCCAGGCAGACTAAAACCCCACCCCTACCTACCATGGGTTTATTTTCTTTGGCTCTTTCATAAAAAATTCTGGGAAAATTTACGAAACCTTAGCTCGCCTCGGCCCTAGCTTGACTAGCCCCCAGATCTAGACTAGGCCTAAAACTCCTCAACAGGTACAGTATTCAGAGATACTGAAGACCAAGACAAAAATAACATCTGAATCAGGCTATATAAAGTTTTGTCAAGCAAGGACTATCTGTGCTGTGTGGGGACTGTTATTGCTATTATTGATTACCCCCCATGCTAGACTTCTAGTCTAGGCCTGACCTACCTGATAGCTTGAACTGAAGCCTAATAGATAGCACTATTGCCCCTGCTTGAATAAATAAAAATTAAAAAGCTTACCGGTAGTCTTTATCCATCTTCGTTCTATCACAGTAGGCCTACTCCATCATCATCACATGTGAGAAAACTTTTTTGCAACGACTTGATTTAATTTTGGCGCTTTAATTTTCTTGTGGTTGTTGTTGTCGTAGCTATTTTATGCTGTGAGTGCCCTCCTTGATCACTGGCCGACTTCACTTCGAGTCATGTGACACAAGCCATGGTTCCGCTCCTTATATGGCAATTTGAATGTTTCGCGCCCTGTACGAAAGACCTCAATAGAATTTGCGGTCGACTGCCTTCCCATTCAAATTCTAGTGGATGAGAGTCTTTGGGAGGCTGCGTCGGTCTGGGGACTAGTCTAGTTCTCAGGCCAAAACTTTAGAGCGCGTAACTTTTCGAAAGTAGGCCAAGACAAACGGTCAAGAATCAAGCAAGGGGAGAGAGCGATGAAGCAGATAAACACGATTGAAATAAAGACAAGCAGGCAGCAAGTAAGATTTATTCATTTAGAAAAAAGCTATACAATACACATATTTTATTATCTACTCAAATCGTGTCCACAATACCCATGGTTCAACCTTCTTTTGATTTGAATGCGAATCAATCTGCCGTAAAGAGCTCTAACAAATTTTTGTCTTTGCTTTCTTCTATTGTCTTCATCGAATTCTTCATCAAGAATTATTATTATTTCTTCTGCTTGATTTTCTTCTTCTTCTCTTTGACTTCTTGTTTCTGCTGTACTTTCATCTTCTTCTTCTTCTGACGTTCTTCTGCTTTCAAAACGCTTGCCATTTCCTCTTGTTTCTCCGTTCCTTCTCTTCTTCTTCTTTCTTCATTTCTTCTACGTCTCTGAGCCAGTCCGGGCAAACTTTGAAGGTTTCGAAATGCAAACATTCTCCACAGTATTGGATATGCTCTTTCCAATCTACTGTACAAGGTTGTCTTTCTTGTTTAATCTTAATATTTTCAACTTTTTTTTCTTGAGCCTTCTTAACATCCATATTTCTTATTTTGGTGAAATTGACTAAAAAAAATTATGCTTCTAATCTTTAAATAGATTTTTTTAACAATAGGCCTGTCAATCAATCAATCAAACCATCAATCAAAATGTTAAACTTGTCAATTATAAAAGCCTATAAAATCAGAAGAAAACTCGATAATATTCAGTTAAGTGAAATGTGGATCGAGCCTTGCAGCAAGAAGATGTTCTCTTAACGATCGGAATGTATTGCGATGAGAATAATTTGTTCACATTGCGAAACGTCAGCAAGCATTTTTATTATGTGGTTGGTTTAAATTCTTTGTGGAAAGCGAAATGCAGAGAACTTGGAATAGTTTGCAGTGTTAAAGATATGGACAAAGCAAGACGAGAAGGCGCAGCTGGTTTTGTACCAGAATCGGCTAACATCTATATGGAGATATATAAACTTATAAAGAAAAGTGAAAAGTTATATTGCTCTAAGCAAACGTTGTCTGTAAAAAGACAATATACTCATCCTTACGATCCACTGATTAAAGAGTGGAATAGAAGAAGAAAAGAGGATCCCGATTATTTTACTTTAATTTTGCTTTTGAAAGGCAGCGAACTTTTTAAGCACATTATTGAGCGCACAAAGTGGAATATAATCAATGGAAAAGAGGGATATGAACAGAGAAGAGAATTGTTGTCAGATGGAAAATTTATCTTCAAGAACTGAAGTCATATTTTCCCAATGTTGATCCTCTTGCCATAGTGGCAGATTGGCATGCGGTTAATTCAACAATAATGCAAGCTAAGAATTTTCCGCTGCAACGACTGCCTTTTAGATATCAATGTTATAAATTTGATGAAATAAAACTAGATTGGACATTTTGTGACCAAGCGACGAGAAACAATTTAATTAAGAATGAATTTAAAGGTAATAAATGTCATTTTCAAGCAAAGATTATTGCATTATTATTTCAATATAAAGAAAATATTGATCGAGACTTTGAATATTGCATTGTAAAAGAAAACTACAAGGAATTATTTCACAATCATTCAGATGAAGAGAGTTTGCGTGCGGCAAAAGCAGCTGAATTCAGAAAAAGAATGAGAGCTCAATGTCGACAAAGACAGCTTGATGATTTTGACTTAGCAGCATTGCAAAATATGTAAAGATTTTAACAAAGACTTGAACTTTAATTTTAGATTAACAGAAACTCTCTATTTTTTTCCTTATTAAAACATTTTGACATTGAAAAGTAAACGAGCATTGTTGTTCTAATTTGTAAATTACTTTTTCCATTTGTTTTTCATAAATTTGCATGATATTGTTATCCTTCATATAGTTTATTATATTGTTATATCTTTCTCTCTCTGTCTTTAATATACTATCTTCAATTTTGGCCGCACGTTTATCCATTTTTTCACAACATGAAAATATTGCTTTATGATTCTCAACTTCTTGTTCTTCGTCTTCTTCTTCTTCTTCTTCTTCTTCTTGTTCCATTATCATATTTTCGACAATGTTCTCTTTCATACAAATTGACTCTTCTAAAAAAGCTTTTAACCTTTGATATTGTTTAAACAGGCGACAATTTAATTTGTACTCTTGCTCAGATAGAATTTCGCTTTTACTTGAAGACATGATTGAATGAGTGAGTATGTGTGTGTGTGTGTGTGTGTGAAAAAGAAGCTTAACTGCATTTATAAAACAATCAATCAATCAATTAATCATTTTTTTGACAAGCTGTCAATCAAATAGAATAAAAATTAAGATATAAAGCAGCAGCAGCAGTACTAGCATTTAAATTGATTTTGCAGAACGAATAACAAGATGTCTCGTTTTTTTGGTGATTATAGAGAGGCGGATAATAGCGATACTGATGATGATGATGATGAATTGGGGCTTACCTTCATTGAGATCAATCATTTCTGATTTAAGTGCTCAACGAGAAAAATATGAAGAAGACACTGAATTGCTGTCAACTGAGGAATTTAATTTGAATCAGTGTATTCAGAACGTTTTTCATGAAATTACAGCATATTATCTTCGAATGACAAGGTTTAGCATGAATTTTTCCAAGTTAGACGGTTTTCGAAAATTACAGAGAAAAAACTAGACTATGAAGCTCTTAATTATAAAATTATAGAAGAAGGTTTTATGAACTTATATTATAAAAAACATATGGCTGAGTTGGATCAATGGCGAAGACGAGTTGATTTGCGTTTGAGGCAAGAGCATACAACATTAAGAAATGAATTGCAAAAGCTTGACTTATCATCAAATGAGCAAATTACTAATGTTGAACTTTTACAAGCGACTACAAGTTGTATATCAAGCAATCCTATGATGACCTTCAATGTAGGGCAATTTGTATTTCCACGACTTTTTGATGAAGCTGATGGTTTTTTCTTCTCAGATTTTACAAAGCGAGAGGCAACAGCTGTAAGTTCTGCTTCGATTACCTTTAAAGTCATGAAAATTCACCCTCTACATGTTCCAAAGTCAATATCTTCATCAGAAATTGAGCCAAATTTTTCTATCATACACATTATCTACGAAATGAAGAAGAAGAAGAAGAAGAAGAAGCCAAAGGAAATTTTAACATCAATATCATTGAATATTATGTTGATGATGATAACAACGAAGATGAAGATCATGAACTCTATTAAAAATCTCATTGTGACATTAATACTCATTTTACTGCTTAATCTTAATAATACTGTTCATTTGGAAGTTCTTGTTGTTGATTATTAAATAAATGTGCATAATTATTAAAATCATATTCCCTCGTTTCATCTTGATCTTCTTCATCAAACTGCTGTTGAAAATCTTGATTTCTCAAAAGGTACTCATGATTTTGATAAGGATGATATTCATAAGCTCGTCGCTGCTGCTGCTGCTGTTGCTGCTGCTGCTGGTGTTGTTGGTCTTCTTCTTGATTTTCTTCAAACCTTGCTGCTTGATTAAGGCTTGACAATAAATTTCTTTTTTTTAACAAGGCAGTTGAATGAATTACATGAGCCTTACGAATATGCCTCATAGAAGCTTGATTTTTAGCAACGCGAAGTTGCTTTTTATGTACATCTTTTGAATGGTAGATGTAACTTTCTTTCTTTATTTCCTTCTTTAAATTGTTGTAGCATTTATGTCCATCTCTTATATGATCAGAAATTGACATAATTTCTGGATCCATTGTAATTGCAAACTCTGGAATCATTCGGTATCTCCAGAGAAGAAAATTTCTTGTTTCCAATACTTGATACATATCAAGTAATTCGAAACATACTTTAGTTATCTCCATATTCTTATTTAATTCGCCATTAGCATTTACAGCCATTTTGAAATACAGTAAGAAACAGATCTGCTTTCAAACAAGAATGCTAATTCTAGAATGAACTTTTTTTTATTAATAAGATTTATATATACTATATTATTGGCATTGATTGACAGCTGTCATTTACCTGTCAAATAGAACAATAGCCATATAAAAGTATAAAAAGCGCTAACATCAGTTCATTTTTATTCATATCTCCGTTGACATCAAGAGACAAACAGAAAAAAAAGGAGAACTTACAAGATGAGTGATGATAGCCTTACCTATGTTTCGCTACCAGCTGGTGATGTTTTAAGTACGGTACAGGCTAGTGACGAGAAAACTTTAGAAGTTTTAAAAGTCGTGGTAGTGAAGCATAAGACAAAATGGAAGGTTGGAAGAGAGCCGGAATTGAGATTGGAGAAAGAAAAGTTGTGCTTTGCTTTTAAGATAAAACCAGAAGACTACGACCCGAGAGAAAATGGAGATAAATATGACAATAAAGATTCGAGTAAAATTATTTCCATATCAAAGAAGAAGCTGCAGACATTGTTGAAGCACATCAATGAGTTTAGAGGAAAATACAACGATTTTGGGCTGGAAGAAAAGTTGACTACAAGAAATAAAGATGAAATAGCTTCGATATTGGAGTTCATGAAGAAGTAAAAGTGGTATCCAGGCAAAAAACTGGCAACAAAAGATTTGACGCAAGAATTCAGTTATCCTGATAATGAAAAATACAAGGATGTAGTGGACTTTTTTTTCCACACCAACAAAGAGAAGCATGGTTTTGGAATAGCTTGTTTGACAAAACGAGTGAACCAGACAAGTGGTGCTCTCATAGATAGCAAGACTATGAATCTCAATGTGGCAGAATTAGATGCATTTAATGTATGGTTGTGGGGAAGTAAATTCGATGGTTCAAATGGCAATTTGTATAAATATTTTCCAACACTAAGAGATATCGAAGAAGCCCCATCTACAGAAAAATATGTGCAAGGTAAGAAAAAAGAAAAGACATGATATTCAATTTTTTCTATATATATATATATATATATATATATATATATATGTAACATGCCATTAAACTAATATTTTTTTATTCTTTTTTATAGCCATGTTTCCAGAACACTTGAACAATTTGTCCACTCAAACTTGGGCAGAATGGTTTCTTGACAAGAAGAGTTTACCGGCAATTGATTCACCAAAGCCTGTGCCTAGAAATAAATTACCTTTTTCAAGAGAAAATCTGCAGTTAAAGTTAAGAAGACTGTGAAAGAAAGGAAGGTGCTTGAATCAAGTGATGATGAAGGAGAATATGCTGAAGAATGATAAACTTTTTTTAAAAACTTGAAAAAGACTTGGTTTTAATATATCGTTTTAATTTTTATATTTTTTTTGTGTATAGCTGTTTATTAATAAAAGAGAAGGCAGATGAAACTTTCTGATTTTTCTTGTGATTTACTATTATGGCGTACTCTTCTACTGGCGCTGCTATTATTGCTAAAAAAAGATAAGAAGAAGAATGAAAAAAAAGCTAAACAGCTTGTCCAACCATACATCGAATAAAATAAGAAGAAAATAGTTGAGAAATATTCGATTTAGGTTAAGTGGTATAAGTCCTGGAATTTGGAGTAATTTGAACTGAAAAAAATATTTGAAAAACTAAAAGAAGTAATTTTTAAAAAATAATATAATAAAAGATATATAAGTCAGTTTGAAATGTTGTAATAATTCATAAAGCGTTAAACATGGCAGATTCTTTAATGGCGAGAAAATGTATTGAATGTCTATTCAAATTGAATAGCTTGAAAGAACTTGATGTCCTTTATAATTATGTTCAAAATGCGCCAGTGAAATTTATTGAATTAAATGTTTATTTCGCTCATAAAGCAACAAATGCTGATGAATATTCTCAACAGTATGGTGAAACTTATTTTGCACATGTTCTACAAAGCAAGTTGAGAATGAATTATGCTGCACTTGACGAGAATCATCATCATCAACAACTTATTGATTATTTACAACAAGCGCCTGTGGGAAATCTGCTTCATGTAATTGATATTATTTTCAAACGTGAAACAATGAATGAGTTAGTGCTGCTTGAATGTGAAAGACATGGGGGATGGTATAAAATCGACTGATTTGGAAATAGAGAAAAGGAAGGCTGGATAAAACTGTGAAACGCAGGCAAAGGACATCACCAACGAATAAGAAAGTCGTAACAGTGCAGAAAAGGAAGAAGAAAGATGAAAATAAAGATAAAAGTTTTGCTACTTCATTTCAAATGTCAAATGAATTGATGATAGACGAGCAGACATGTACAGGCAGTTTTTCTCCTGAACGACATTTTTTACCATCTGCAAATTCTATTTTATCTTCTGATTTGATTGACACTAAAAGTCAATAAACAACAACAGCAACATTAAAATAAACTATAAAACTTTGTGAGCAGTATAGTTTAAATCATTCCTGTCTATATGCAGTCATGTTAAAAGTACAAATAAAGCAAGAAAAGATAGAAGAAGACGAAAATTCAACTTACAGAAATCAATGCGCAAATATAGAAAGTTTTAAAGGACGCAAGAAATTTATGATTGAGCAAAGAAGAAAGATTTTTTATGCCAACAGAGTCTTGAAAAAAACATTGCAGCGAATTAAAAAGAAGCTAATTGACAATGGAGTCACGCTTAGAAATATAAACTATGCAATACTTCATAACAAGAAAAACTACAAATTCTGCAAGTACTATAGTGCTTTTAAATCATTTGGTGTTCTATATTAATCAAATTGGCGCATCTGTTGATAGTTTACAATTTGATAAACTTTTTCATAATATATTGATTCATGATAACAACTCTTTAGCAACAAAAGAGATTAATAAACAATATAAAAAAGCTGTAAAAGGTTTATTGCGTAATACACGTATAGATAATTGATTGGTTTATTAATAATTCTATTGTTTTATTTTTGATTGATTGACATGTGTCATAAAAATGGCTTATTTTCTATAAATGCCTTAAACAGTTCTTTAAATCTTCATTTCTTTTCAACTTTCTTATATAATGAAAACATGGCAGGTCAATCGAAGCATAAGCAAGCGGCTGCTAACAAGCAGTTTACATGTACGTATTGCAAAGGAACATTTGGCAGCAAAAAGAGTTTGACAAGTCATCTTTATCACAAGCATGGAGAAGTTTACAAGTGTATGATTTGCGGTGAGGGCTATCGCACTCAATCAAAACTTAAAGCTCATGTTACTAAATGTAAAAAGAAAAAGCAGATTACATATCCATGTCCTTATTGCTCACGTGTATTTAAAGGAGTTAAATGCAGACAAAGTCACGTAAATTCATGGCATAATAAAGAACAATTGCGTTTACAAAAAGCAGCATTTAATTCAGATACTTTTGCAAAAGAAAAAAAAGCACACAAACAAAAAAAGATCGAAAGATGCGATATGTGTGATAAAAAATTTGAAAGTAAACGAAAACTTCAAAATCATAAGTTTATTGCTCATGATAAATGGGATTATATGAGATGTGGCAAAGTTTTTTCTTCGTACCAGAATTTGTATAGTCACTTGCAAGAACATAATTCTAATCAACATCCTTACAGATGTGACTTTTGTAACCCACCGTTTAAATATTCAGCTAATTTACAAAGACATCAAATTTCTGTACATGGGCGATTAAATATTTGTCAATATCCTCATCCTTCAATCGGTCATATCCGTTCATTTTGGAATGAATGCCTTTACCTTCATCGCCCATGGAATAAAGATTTACCAGTAAATGAGAATAAATTCACTGGAGTTGAAAAACGAGAATTAATCGATCATTATAAACAATATATTGATCGTATGGCAAGTCATTCTTACTCACATTCACTAGAATGGGTGTACAAATTCAATTTTCATTTATTAAGAAATGAACTCTTACACGATCAAATTCAAGAACATTTGTGGAACATATTCGACGAGTTTGAAGATATGCTACCTATCAGAATTGGAATTTCGTTTGGTTTTATGTTACAGAATAAAGAAACTAGAGCATTATGATATTTTTATGTTTCAGATTACTCTTTAAATGGTTCTGATAATAGTTCGCTTGGAGAAAGTAGTAATATTCATTTTACTGAATTTGAAATACGCAATAGACAGGAAATGGAAGCTAGCATAGAACCAATATGCGAAATACCTTTCATTGATATTATCAAGAAAAATTTTCAAGACAGTTCATGGGGTTTAATCAGAGCTACACACATGAGTGTTTCAGTGATAAAAGTTGGCAAAAATGGGCCAAATGTAAAAATTAAAGCAAATGGAGAATGTATGAAAACTTTACCCATGTGTTTAATACGCAATAAACATATAGATATTAACGGCTTTGCGCAAAATATAACAAATAAAAGAACAATGCTAGATAACGCTTGTTTTTTTTGTGCTATAAGGAAGATAAAACTTGACTATCAAACAAAAATGCAAGCTAATCTTGAAGCTAATGCTGTAGCGAGCTTAGAAGAACTGATACAAGACTATTGTCAATTTGCAAATATTAAAGAATTTGACGGTTTCTTTTTACATCATATTCTGGATATGGAATATAAATATAAAATAAAAATAAATGTTTACAGAGGTAGATTTCAAAGACGAAGAGCAAAGAGATATTCGCTTGATTGGATTGGAAGACATATACATTTCTTGCTTCAACTACAAAACTGATTTGAAATTGAATCTATTGCTTTACAATGACCATTTCTGCATCATTAATTTTATATGCTCTCGATGCTTGAATTGTTACAGCACATTTGCACATTTGCAACGACATATAAAAAAGTGTGAATTAAAAACAACAGAAATAAAATATCCGAAAGGTGAAATACCGCAACATATTGGAAGTATTAAGAATATATTAAACATTTACAATATACCTAAAGAAAAATTGGGTTTGCATGAAAGTGATGATATGAAAGAAAAAAACAATGAATGTCTATACAATAATGCATTCGCTGTTTTTGATTTTGAATCATTAAACTCAAAGACAACAGTCCCAGATTCTGATTTATTCTATGGAAAAGAATTTTTGTACAGTGGTGAGAGTATTATTAAATATGATAATGGTGATAGTCATTTTTTTGATGAAGATAATATAGCTTGCTATCAAGGCTATGATGATGAAGGTAATGTTACATTAGAACGAGATTTTGTAGCAAACCGAGTATTGAAAGGTCAAGAAGATTACTTTAAAATTCAAATACCGGTTTCATTTCCTTTGTCTAAAAGTTTTAACGAAGAAAATGATACTGATTCTGCAATATTTGAACTGAATGGAGATCCTGATAAATTAGTCGCTAAATTAGTTCAACATCTTTTAGAATTACAAGTTCAAAAAACAAAAACTTGCTTTGCAAAGCACAACGCTCTACTAGATGATATTAAACATTTCTTCTTCGACAAAAAACTTGTGTTGCTTGCTGAAGATAAAATATTTTATCATTTTGATGAATTAAAGTATATGTCTAATGAAGATTTTGTTCGCATTAACGCTAAAATAATGAAAGAATTAACTAAAGAGCAATGTATCTCAATATATACATTGAGAAATATAGATGTTACTGAACTTTTAGAAGAAGAAGATGATGCAGCTTGGCATAATATAGAAGATCTTATATTGTCCTCTCCAGAATGTGATTTTGCAGAAATTTACGAACATGAAATTTTTGTTGATGATGAAGATGAGGAAATTTTAACAGACTTTATTAATGAAAATGAAGATAATCCAAATCTCGAAGATCGAGTTGCTTCGCAAAAAAAATTAGTATTTAAAGCATTGAGATATCGCATGATGGCAGTGTTAAAAACATACTCTACACATTTTGAAGCATATCAAACACTATTCGATTAATGCATTACATTACCTATTTTGGGCTTCAACAGTAGTGGATATGATTTGCCGCTAATAGCAAGTTGGTTATTTCCTGAGATGTTAAAAAAAGAGGGATGGCAGCCTAGAGCAGTAAAAAATGGAACTAAATATAAATCAATTGATTTCGATTTTACATTTGATTGCGATGCTTTCTTTCCGCTTTGATATGAACGTTGTTGTTTGACAAGATGATTGAGATTTCTTGACATTTCTAATTTTCTAGCGGCTGGTTACAATCTCGATACATTTATCAAGTCATTCACTAACGGGCAAATTGAGAAATCCTTTTTCCATATGAATATCTTGATTCATATGGAAAATTATATATTAACAATTTGCCGCCATATGATAGTTTTGTTAGTTCCTTACAACAAAATAAAAATACTTTAGAGATCCAATATAGCAAATTCGAGCAAGAATTAGCTTGCATTAAGAAAGATAAAAACTATTGTCACTATAACGCAGAAGAAATGCAGCAAGAAGCTTTAAAACGTTTGAGATGGAAGAAAAAACCTTTGACTGGAGTGGAAAATTATGACAACTTAAAAACTCTGTGGAAAAATAAAGGCTGGAAAACATTAGCAGATTATCTCGAATGGTACAATTGCAGAGATGTCATTCCTTTTAAAGATGCAATTAAAATTTATTCAAAGGAATTTCATCGATATGATATTGATTTGACTTTAGATGGGATAAGTCTACCTTCACTTGCAAATAAAATTATGTATAAATCAAATAGAGTGGCTAAGCTTATATATGTCGAAGATAAATGGGCTATGGATTTTTATAAAAGACACATAGTTGGAGGACCGTCAATTATATTTGATAGGCATGCTGAAGGTTTAATCGAAGGACATGATTGTGCTGCTCTTTATCTAGATTGTCTACGCCAGTTAATGCCTACAGGAAAAGCAACTATTTGGAAATTACAAAATCCCGAATCAAATATATTATATCGAGAAGAGGCTCCTAAAGGTATTTGAAATTTTTTGAAAATAAATGAAATACTAACAAATGTGTTTTTCTATGTATCTCCAAATTGCTTATTTTTATACTTTTTTCTTGTAGCTGCATGCAAAAGCAGAATTGCAGATGAATATCTAGATTGGAGACAATTTCTTTCAATGAAGATGATGATGCAAAATTATATTTTAAACGCGAGTATTTATTCCGCATTTCCATAACAGAGAAGCAAGAGTTCTTTCAAAACTTTCCAGATATAAATCATATATATGTCGATGCTGTTGATGAACTAAATAGAACAGTTTATGAGTTTGACGGATGTTATTTTCATGCTTGTGAAGATTGTTTACGCAATAAAAAAATCTCAGGCTTTGCTCAACGTAAAGACAAACATGAAAGACTTTTCACAGCTGCAGAAATAAGAGAGATGGATAAAGCAAGAGATAGATTTTTAGAAAATAGAAAATATAGTGTAATTCGCATGAAAGAGTGTGAATGGAGACAATTGGTAAAGAGTGAAGCTGGAGCAGAAATACGTTTATTCACAGCGCAAAATAAAATGTATAATAGCGAAAAGTCTTCATTAACTTAAGAAGAACTATTAGATGACATTCGTAATGAACGGGTATTCGGAGCACTAGAAGTCGATATTCATACACCAGACAATTTAAAAGAAGCTTTTGAAGAGTTTACACCGATATTTAAAAATGCTACTGTCTCTTTCAATGATATTGGAGAATATATGCAAAGTGTTGTTGAAGAATGTGGATTTTCTACTGCAGATCGTCGTTTATTAATTAATTCTTACTTTGGTGAAAAATATAGATTAAATAGCGTCTTAGCAAAATGGTACCTTGATCATGGCTTAAAGATTACGAAAATCTATTCTTTTATTCAATACAAACCTAAAGTGATATTTAATGATTTTGTTGAAAATATTGCTAAAGACCGCGTGCGAGGTGATAAAGATCCTTCTTCAAGTATGCGAGCTGAAACATCTAAATTAATCGGCAATTCAGCATTGGGAATAACAATTATGAATAAAACAAAACAGCGTGATGTGAATTATTTTGTAAAGATTTGTCATGAATGGCAAACACAAGGATAGATTTTTCCACAAGTGGCATCCACAATTGATGGGATTTGAACCCAGGACTGCATGATCAGAGAGCCAACGACGTTTCCACTGAGCTATAGAGCTCAATGAAATCGCCGAGTAACTCTCCAAGTCATACAGCCCAAGGCTCTCATCCCATTTTGCTTTTTGTGTTTCGGCTATGTTGAGCCTTCTTCAGCACCATAACTATTTGTATATATTTGTCATGAATGGCGAACACATGGATAGATTTTTCCACAAGTGGCATACCACAATTGATGGGATTTGAACCCAGGACTGCATGATTAGAGAGCCAACGACGTTTCCACTGAGCTATAGAGCTCAATGAAATCGCCGAGTAACTCTCCAAGTCATACAGCCCAAGGCTCTCATCCCATTTTGCTTTTTGTGTTTCGGCTATGTTGAGCCTTCTTCAGCACCATAACTATTTGTATATATTTGTCATGAATGGCGAACACAAGGATAGATTTTTCCACAAGTGGCATACCACAATTGATGGGATTTGAACCCAGATCCCAGTTATGGTGCTGAAGAAGGCTCAACATAGCCGAAACACAAAAAGCAAAATGGGATGAGAGCCTTGGGCTGTATGACTTGGAGAGTTACTCGGCGATTTCATTGAGCTCTATAGCTCAGTGGAAACGTCGTTGGCTCTCTGATCATGCAGTCCTGGGTTCAAATCCCATCAATTGTGGTATGCCACTTGTGGAAAAAACTTATTTTGTAAAGGGTATTCCAAATGGTCGAAGCTTAAATATCGGACACAGTGGCGGAAATGGTGGGGGGCTGGGGGGCGCAAGCCCCCCCACCTTTGATTTTGTCGGAAAAATTTAGCATTTGTCGGAAATTTTTGGATACCAATTGTGAAGGCAATCTAATTTGAAAGTCTAACGTTTTTGGGGGTAATCATTGTTTGAGAACCAAAGAAACCACAAGAATTGTAGCTACACAAGATTTTTTTTAAATTTGAAAGGGAGAAAATCCCTAGATGCAGCGCAGCAACTCAGCAAAGTGAGCAAGTGATTACAGTTGCTCTAGCGTCCTGAGCGTACAGGTCAAGAAATTGTTAATTTCCACTCTATTATCCCTCCTTTCCTTTCCTTAGTCACTTTGTAATGTAAACATGATGACATCCTTCATACAACAAACATCTTGAACAAGACACTTCAAGGAAACGATATCGATCTCAGCGAAGCATATCTTCTAATCGACGCATGTCTTGAAAATTTAAGAGCGATGCGCAATGAGACAAAGCTTGAAGCATTTTTAGAGATGGCAAAAGAACTTGCTCGCAAGGCTTATGCTGAAGCCGAATTTCAAGATAGGAGACCTCAGAGAAGAAAGCAAAATTTCGATGAAATGTCTTCAGATGAAGTACCAGCTGACCCAAAACAGCTGTTTAAAACAGATGCGTTTTTCTATTCTCTGGATAGGATAGAGCAGCAAATGGTTGACCGTTTTAGTAGTCACCGGAGTCTACTAAAGGCCTTTCAATGCTAACACCAGAAAGTTTACTAAAACGACAACCGGAGGAGAGCCTACAGTGCCTTAAAAATCTCCTTCAAGAATTTGGTGAAAATGGCTCTGGTGATATTCAGGGAGATGTACTCAGGGAGTATCCATTGTTTCAGACCAGATACAAAGAGAGTAATGGGATAGAGATTTCTATGAAGAAGCGCATCGCTCAGAAGAAAAAAGGCAGAAGAGTCTTTAAAATCAAAGAAACAATATCCCAATGTGAAAGCGCATAACAAATTTTTAAATTTCTGCACCAATCGAAGATCTGTAAAGTTTTTCCAAACTTGTATAAGCTGTACCAAGTCTTCTTAACCATACCAGTTACGAGTGCAAAAGCAGAGCATGCTTTCTCAAAGCTCAAGATAATCAAATCTTATCAAAGATCAACAATGAATCTGCAACGTACATCAGATTTGGCCATCAATTCAATTGAGCGACAAAGACCCATTGACTATGGTCTCGCACTTGATGTTTTCGCCTCTTTAAAGCATAGAAGGAAAGAATTTTCAATTTAAATAACTTTGTCCTTGAACTCTTTCGTTCAGCTTCTTTATAATATTTGTAATCACATGTTTTGTTCATCATTCATCAATATTTCAGAAGTTATTAGTACGTCTAAAAGAATCGATCCAATTTTACAAGGACGCCGATGCGCAAAATAAAGGGGACAAATCAAATCGTGCTGATGCTAACATATTATTTAATATATAAATTAAGTATATACTGGGTATCCAAAACGAATCCCTGCTGCTATCAAAACCATGAACATAATGTTGTTCTTGTTAAGTTTGACAAGCTTTCGAGTTCATGATATTGTAGAGACAGTACAGAATTAAAATTGCTTTGGACTTCTTCTTTGCTCTTAATTGAACCTGGTTGGTTTATCAAATAAGAGCAAACAAGAAGATATTTCATGAATGAGAATTGGCAGAATCCTAAGCCATTTTAAGACCTCCTAGATTGCAAAATCTCATGAGCTTCCGGGGGCTCCGCCCCCTGGACCCCTGCCAGGACTCTGCCCTGGGCCCGCTAGGGGCTTACAGCACCCCCCAGACCCCCAGCTGTTGTGGGCAATGACCTGCGGTCATTGCGAGCGTGCCTACGGCACGCAACTTATGTTTCTCATTTTTTGTCGGAAAAATCCAAAACAGGGCCCCCCCACTCAAAAACCTGAATTTCCGCCACTGATCGGACAAGTACTAAATGGTCAATTAATGAAGCATGGAGTAATTAAAGTCATCTCACAAAAACGAATTATAACAGAAAATCAAGCGCACTACATTGGCTGGAATGTATTCTGTTATGCAAAACTTGCAATGTTATCATGACTTTTTTAAAGTTGTGCTTATTCCTGGATCGTTCAAATTATGTGAAATGGATACTGACAGTTATGTTTTAAAAATGGTAAATCATTTGAAGATAATGTAAAGCCTGAATTAAAAGAAAATGGAGTCTATGATAAATTAAAACAAGAATATTTCATAACTCCTTCAGCAAAATTCGGCAAAAGAACACCTGGAGAATTCAAACTAGAATTCGAAGGAACTGAAATGATTAGCCTAAATAGTAAAACATATATCGTTCAAAACAAGAAAAATAATGAATATAAATTCAGTTTGAAAGGTATCCAGAAAAAACAATTTGATGGAAAAAATCCTTTTGAACTATATAAAGATATTTTGGACAATAAAACAACTATAAATGCAACTAATCGTGGGTTAAAAAGAAAACATTCAAGTATTATCCAGTATGAGCAAGAAAAAAGAGCTTTAACTCATTTTCATCGTAAGCGCATAGTATTGGACAATGGAACAAGTACAGTGCCTTTAGACATTTGAATAGATTATTAATGTGAAAGAAATGAATTACAGAGATAAATGGCGATTATCTGTCTTTGGAAAAGAAAGGATATGGATGAAGCAAAAACTTCAAACAATATTAAATAAAGAATTACGTCAAGTTAAAAATGATGTTTGGGGAACTTGTATTCACATTTTCGTTACATAATTATAACTTATATTGTAAAAAACATGCGGAGTTAAAAAGTAAAATGGACTACTTAAACTTGAATATTGAACAAGATATAGAAAGTTTCCCGAATTTAGATCAAATGCATAATTTTGATTTTTTAAATGATGAATTAGATGCTGAACTTGCCGGTGTACGTTTTGCAATATTCCAAATACAGAGTATATCGAATGGTTAAGAACACAAATAAAGCTACTGAAGGAAGGAAAATAGAAATAGAATACTTTTTTATACTTTGGCTATTTCATCAAATGTATCTTTTCTAAAATATCTTTCTAGATATTGATATATTTCTACATATTAATAGTATTTGTTTAGTAGTTATAGTCTCTTTATTTTAGTGTTTCTCTTTCTCCTTTTCTTTTTAATAGCTTGCTGTGTTCTACTATAGCCTTTACCATTTATTTTTTTCAATGCTGCATCACTAGCAAATCCCAATCCAGCCGCTACTCCAGCTTTTGCTGCAGTCTTTGCACCTTTTATTGCTAACCTTTTTATACCTTGTTTAGTTAAATTTCTAACAGCAATCTGCCCGCCTTTTCGCACTGCCTGCTGAACACCAGCTCTTACCACTCCTCGTGCTAATGCGAACCCATCTTACGTAAATGACGTTTAAAAAGGCGTCCTTTAAATTTATAGCCTTCTCCCATCATATCATCCACTTCTTTTCCTCAATCGTCCTTTAACATATCATCAATCAACATAGAACTTACAACACTTGCTGCTAAAGAAGCCATTATTTTTAAATTTTCATATAATAATAAGCTCTGTCAGCTAGTCTTTTTCATTAACTTAACTTATTAAAAATAAAAAAGTCTTATTTCTTTTTTATAAGTCCTTTCTTTATAAGATCATTGGCGTATATAAATTTATCTAATTTCTTCTTTGATGCACCTGCAGCTCTCAAATATTCTCGCGGAACAAACTGTAAAGGTTTAAATTTCTTTTCTCCCTTCATTTTAACCTTAGAATTCCAAGATTTTTGCAAACGAGGAATTCCAACCATTTTTGCTCCAGTTTTCAGAATCCAATGTTGGATATTATCAAATAAACCATCTCCTTTTAACTTATATAGCTTATTCTTTTTACGTTGTTTTTTTTTCGCCATTGCGCTTTTTCACAGTCACACATACAGAAAGCAAAAATAATACCAACAACTTTTTCATTATTTTTTATCATTATATAAACTTTTTATTTTATAATAATTACATTTGTTTGCACCCAATCTCTCACTTTTTCGTCATTTATACAAAACTGCCTATAATTCTTAAATATATCTCTTTTCTCAGTTCTTTTATCTGGCGATGGAAAATCTCTTTTTGATATTTCATAAGTGTCTAATGGATTTTTTATGCTGTTAATCTCGTGTAGAAAATATATATACAATACTCCCCACATACTCTTGTGTTAAATGCTTCAATTTCTCTCGATAAATGGTGAAGCTTAAAATGACGCTTGTGAAACTTATTTATTTTCTCGCACCATTTCAGATACAATCTTTTGGCTTTATCACCGTATGAATCAAAATAAAAACAATTTCCATCAACATCAAAATAAACTGCTTGCCAGTGTTTCCCTTTTTCTTCATACGTACCAGTATTCAAAATAAATGAAGCAGGAAACATAAAAGGTCCTTCTTCTTCATATAGCTTTATTAATAAATTTTCATCTAAATCAACTTGTAATCTTATATCATCCTTAGCTAATATACCCTTGAAACTTCTTCTTATATCATCGTCTCTTTCTTTACAAATCTCTTGTATTTCATAGCCTTGCATTATGGAATATAATCCAGCACAGTGCCACCGCCAGCAACAATCTCCATATGATTACTGAATATGCCAGTGCATGTTATTATATATTTTTCAGTAAATTCTGTATTTAAAGTTAATTTCAGTTGAACTTGACCAGTACGACTATCGACAACTTTTGTTCCATCTCTTTGATATCTAGTTGTTGTTAATTTAAATGGATACAACGCATAGCCATTTTTCAACAAATATTGATCAGCATCAAACATATTGCTTGATCTTTCAAATAAATCATAGACTCCATCCAATGCTGATTCTCTGTCAACATATTCCATAGCACTAGCTTGAGATTCATGATTGCTAAAAACTTGCAAGCTGAATTTATCTCCTGGAATATGTTTATAATTGAATGGATTCACTTCGAGTACTTCCTGCAGTAAAAGCACGACTTTTGAAAGTTACGAGCACCATATCAGGTATACTTCCATTATACAAATTTTGTATATAGATATTGGTCAGCTTTTCATCTTGCGGATAATAATTCATAACTCTATAGCTTTGCAGCTGATATGTTTGAGTGGCAATTCAATCTTTTTTATATCATAAGACCATTTTCCTTTCTCAGCATCTGGACACATGACCGACATTGCACTATCCACTCTCTGTAATTGCAAGTGAAATTCTTTTCCTCCATCTCGAAACTGTCCGTTATTCCAAGTAGGCAAAATTGGAGTGAAGAAAATTTCTTCACTTGATTGTCTCTAAATAGGGCATTTCTTACAACAGCTCCAGTATTTGCATTCGTGATTTTTGGATTTTCACCAGTACTTCTTGTAATACGATACTCATCCAAAATGTCGTCAGTTGCAGTATTGTTTGGATTAATATTTGGATCAAAATAAAAACCATCTCGAAGCTGCAATTCATTACCCAATGCATATTTTCCTCTTGCAATCAAATTGTAATAGTAAGCCTGATGTGGATACAGCCCCTCTTGCGTTTCTACCAGACTGTTTTCTTGTGTATAATTTATATTCTTAAACATACTATGCGGAACATTGTCGTGAGGTACCATCAAATCATTTTTATCATCAGGAATATCCCCTCCGTCGTATCTCAACTGTACTTCCATATAAATTCGACTTCTTGAGAAATCATAAAAAGGTCCAGCTTGAGCTCGCACATAAAAATCAATATTATTTTGACTTCGACTAGGCACTGGAATTGTTGGAACAATGACAGAAGTACTGTAATGCTGAATAAGATTTTCTAATATTTCTTTATGATCATTCTCAAATCTTTGCTCAACATCAGTTGCATATTGAGCTGATGTCCTAATATCAGTAATTTGATCAGGTATCCCTCCAGGTAATTCCATAACTTATAGTTTAAGAAATCACTCTTCAATAAATGCGACAAATGATCATCTGCAAGAATTATCTCTAATATATATTCTATTAATCAAAAAAAATATAAAAAATTTAAAAAGATTCATCTTTAAAAAAGCATATTATATTTTAATTTATTTCTTAAATGTCTTCTATCTTCTCCTCTCAAACGTTTTGAAGCTTCTTTTAAAATAGATTTATACTTTTTTGCAGCATTCTTCATCTCTCTTTTTTCTTTGTTTTTCTTTTTCTTATTTACGCTTTTAATGCTCTTTTTTTATCTTACTTTCTCTCCCTTCTGCCAATTTTCTAGAAATTTTCGATGACAAAACAGGACCAGGAGCTAGTGGAATTGAAGGTTTGGGCTTATCACCTTCTAAATTTTCTTTTGAGAATGGTTTCAAACTTTTCAATAACTGATTTTTAGTCAAAAGCTTTCCGCCTACTTTTGCCTTCTTTATTTTTTGCATTTCTTTACCAAACGCTGTAGTTAATTTTTTTTTCAAAGGCGGTGCACCTTCGATCATTTTATTTACTGCTTTTGTTTTCAATTTTTGAATTTGTTTTGGAGCATTAGCGACAGCTGTTTTCAACACTCCTGCTGCTTTTGCTGTTGCTTTTTTTAACAATTTTTTGCCAGCTACTTTTGCTATCAATTTAGAACCGGCATTTTTAATAGTTGAAAACAATCCACCTACTGAAAGTGGATCGTGCATATTTAGTACTCCGTCATGAATACTATTTCTATAAAACCCACCATTGCTGACATGCCTATTATGCGTTAAAAAAGTCATTTTGACTCTTGTATTCTTTTTTTGCAAATGAATAAGTTAATACTTACTTCTTCCTTTTTTACTTTCTCTTTTTATTTTTAATTATAATTATTTATTATCTCTAAAAATTTTTTTTTGTCGAGGTCTAACCTCAACCTTAACTTTATTTGACCTCGGGACCCTATACTCCCAAAAAATTTTTCAAATTATTCAAACAAAAATCTGGAATTTGGTCGCGACCCTATATCTACTACTCTGAGCAAAGGTTTACAAGTTTTAGGGAAGGAGGAAAGCCAAGCCAGAGGGCCAACAAAGCCAACAACAACAACAACATGCAAGGCAAATTAAATTTGTTCAAAACGATTACATTAGGCCTACCATTGCATTCGCATTTCCACCAACTTTCTCCGAGTTAATTGGTGTGGCTCATCTTCTATTAAGAGGCTGAATGGAGATGGGATGGATGTCCATGGATGTCACACATCGTGTTGCAGGTCTTTATGGAATGCCAAACCAGCTTTAAAAGGCAAGACAACAAATTTACCTAAATCAAGCCCCAACCAAGCTTACTAGCCTAATCCCCCAACCCCCCAGGTAAATTTTGGTAGGTAGTAGATAGACTACCTAGCTCCTTTTCGCAGGTAATTAAGCAGCCAGCCCTTGCTTGCTTTACATTGAAACTCTTAGCTTGACTTTAAACACTTAGGCTTACCATACCTTCATGTCCTTGGGATTTAATGAAATTTTACCTTAAATTTTTTTTACCTTTTACATGGTCTAAATAGAGTTGCTACACAAAATGATGTGACAGTCTTTCACTTCAGGACATTCTTTCAAGACCACATTGCATTTTATTTATATCATACTAACTTAAAGTCTCAAGATATAAAATAGGTATGAATTATGCATGATTCAAGTAAGACAAAACTCATCTAGCTTGTGCCAAACATGAATGAATTACAAACAAATTTGTTTTCAAATGCCAATGTTTATTGTTTATTTGACCCATGCACTATATATAAATGACTTACAGTGTAGGTAACTAAGCTCCTATGTATAGGGGATCTAAAAACTGATGCTAATACAGTATTCAAATTTAGTTAGCTATTTTACAAATAGTTTTGCTCATCAGATTTTTAAACTATTTGTGAAAATCTTTTAATATCATGTATGGGTGATTTCCATTATGAAGGCCTTAGCATTCTAACAATGTTTAACAAGTGATTCAATGTCATTGATATTCAGAAAAAGGGTCTATTTTCCTTGGTAAAAGGCGGCAAAAATCAGTGAAAAGGGTCAAATGTTTGTGTGATTGTCAGTGGAAAGGGTTTCTCCGACATACTGGAACATCCACCACACAAGAATTTGTAAACTACATGAGCCTGTAAGCATTTGGGACAGAGTCCTTAACCCCAAACATAGAACGTAATTGAAAGAAGTAAAAGTTAAATGCAACTAAATGTTAATGTTAACTCAACGGTTAAATGCTTAGTTAAAAAGTATTGTAAAGATTTAGACTTAAAACCTGTTTTTACTTCTTTCAAATTACGTTCTATGTTTTGGGTTAAGGACTCTGTGCCCAAATGCTTACGCTCGTTTTACAAATTCTTGCAGCCTCTCGACATCTTTCTACACAAATCCATGAGCATTTGGTCACAGACAAAACTGTTTATTCGCAGACATTTTAATGAGTCCTCCTCTTGCTGCCCTCTATGCTCTGAGGATTCCTTTTCAATCTTGGACAGCGCTCACCCTCAAAATGAAGGAGGCTCTGCATATCTCTTGGGTTAAACCCACGCTTAATAAACAACTATACCATTACAATTTAAACCTTTATTATTAACACCGCTTTTTCTTTTTTCTTTTTGCTATTGTTAAACCCCCTTTTGTACTATTGTTTTTTAGATTTATCGCTTGTAATTATCACTTCTTCCTCACGTGTTTTTATATTATGTAACTAATTTCAATATATACCTAGATTTTGCTTGATGTAATTTAATTATTTCTAACTGAAGATGAACGATGAACGTTCGAAACATGACGCTTGTGAAACTTATTTATTTTCTCGCACCATTTCAGATACAATCTTTTGGCTTTATCACCGTATGAATCAAAATAAAAACAATTTCCATCAACATCAAAATAAACTGCTTGCCAGTGTTTCCCTTTTTCTTCATACGTACCAGTATTCAAAATAAATGAAGCAGGAAACATAAAAGGTCCTTCTTCTTCATATAGCTTTATTAATAAATTTTCATCTAAATCAACTTGTAATCTTATATCATCCTTAGCTAATATACCCTTGAAACTTCTTCTTATATCATCGTCTCTTTCTTTACAAATCTCTTGTATTTCATAGCCTTGCATTATGGAATATAATCCAGCACAGTGCCACCGCCAGCAACAATCTCCATATGATTACTGAATATGCCAGTGCATGTTATTATATATTTTTCAGTAAATTCTGTATTTAAAGTTAATTTCAGTTGAACTTGACCAGTACGACTATCGACAACTTTTGTTCCATCTCTTTGATATCTAGTTGTTGTTAATTTAAATGGATACAACGATAGCCATTTTTCAACAAATATTGATCAGCATCAAACATATTGCTTGATCTTTCAAATAAATCATAGACTCCATCCAATGCTGATTCTCTGTCAACATATTCCATAGCACTAGCTTGAGATTCATGATTGCTAAAACTTGCAAGCTGAATTTATCTCCTGGAATATGTTTATAATTGAATGGATTCACTTCGAGTACTTCCTGCAGTAAAAGCACGACTTTTGAAAGTTACGAGCACCATATCAGGTATACTTCCATTATACAAATTTTGTATATAGATATTGGTCAGCTTTTCATCTTGCGGATAATAATTCATAACTCTATAGCTTTGCAGCTGATATGTTTGAGTGGCAATTCAATCTTTTTTATATCATAAGACCATTTTCCTTTCTCAGCATCTGGACACATGACCGACATTGCACTATCCACTCTCTGTAATTGCAAGTGAAATTCTTTTCCTCCATCTCGAAACTGTCCGTTATTCCAAGTAGGCAAAATTGGAGTGAAGAAAATTTCTTCACTTGATTGTCTCTAAATAGGGCATTTCTTACAACAGCTCCAGTATTTGCATTCGTGATTTTGGATTTTCACCAGTACTTCTTGTAATACGATACTCATCCAAAATGTCGTCAGTTGCAGTATTGTTTGGATTAATATTTGGATCAAAATAAAAACCATCTCGAAGCTGCAATTCATTACCCAATGCATATTTTCCTCTTGCAATCAAATTGTAATAGTAAGCCTGATGTGGATACAGCCCCTCTTGCGTTTCTACCAGACTGTTTTCTTGTGTATAATTTATATTCTTAAACATACTATGCGGAACATTGTCGTGAGGTACCATCAAATCATTTTTATCATCAGGAATATCCCCTCCGTCGTATCTCAACTGTACTTCCATATAAATTCGACTTCTTGAGAAATCATAAAAAGGTCCAGCTTGAGCTCGCACATAAAAATCAATATTATTTTGACTTCGACTAGGCACTGGAATTGTTGGAACAATGACAGAAGTACTGTAATGCTGAATAAGATTTTCTAATATTTCTTTATGATCATTCTCAAATCTTTGCTCAACATCAGTTGCATATTGAGCTGATGTCCTAATATCAGTAATTTGATCAGGTATCCCTCCAGGTAATTCCATAACTTATAGTTTAAGAAATCACTCTTCAATAAATGCGACAAATGATCATCTGCAAGAATTATCTCTAATATATATTCTATTAATCAAAAAAAATATAAAAAATTTAAAAAGATTCATCTTTAAAAAAGCATATTATATTTTAATTTATTTCTTAAATGTCTTCTATCTTCTCCTCTCAAACGTTTTGAAGCTTCTTGTTAATACTTACTTCTTCCTTTTTACTTTCTCTTTTTATTTTTAATTATAATTATTTATTATCTCTAAAAATTTTTTTTTGTCGAGGTCTAACCTCAACCTTAACTTTATTTGACCTCGGGACCCTATACTCCCAAAAAATTTTTCAAATTATTCAAACAAAATCTGGAATTTGGTCGCGACCCTATATCTACTACTCTGAGCAAAGGTTTACAAGTTTTAGGGAAGGAGGAAAGCCAAGCCAGAGGGCCAACAAAGCCAACAACAACAACAACATGCAAGGCAAATTAAATTTGTTCAAAACGATTACATTAGGCCTACCATTGCATTCGCATTTCCACCAACTTTCTCCGAGTTAATTGGTGTGGCTCATCTTCTATTAAGAGGCTGAATGGAGATGGGATGGATGTCCATGGATGTCACACATCGTGTTGCAGGTCTTTATGGAATGCCAAACCAGCTTTAAAAGGCAAGACAACAAATTTACCTAAATCAAGCCCCAACCAAGCTTACTAGCCTAATCCCCAACCCCCAGGTAAATTTTGGTAGGTAGTAGATAGACTACCTAGCTCCTTTTCGCAGGTAATTAAGCAGCCAGCCCTTGCTTGCTTTACATTGAAACTCTTAGCTTGACTTTAAACACTTAGGCTTACCATACCTTCATGTCCTTGGGATTTAATGAAATTTTACCTTAAATTTTTTTTACCTTTTACATGGTCTAAATAGAGTTGCTACACAAAATGATGTGACAGTCTTTCACTTCAGGACATTCTTTCAAGACCACATTGCATTTTATTTATATCATACTAACTTAAAGTCTCAAGATATAAAATAGGTATGAATTATGCATGATTCAAGTAAGACAAAACTCATCTAGCTTGTGCCAAACATGAATGAATTACAAACAAATTTGTTTTCAAATGCCAATGTTTATTGTTTATTTGACCCATGCACTATATATAAATGACTTACAGTGTAGGTAACTAAGCTCCTATGTATAGGGGATCTAAAAACTGATGCTAATACAGTATTCAAATTTAGTTAGCTATTTTACAAATAGTTTTGCTCATCAGATTTTTAAACTATTTGTGAAAATCTTTTAATATCATGTATGGGTGATTTCCATTATGAAGGCCTTAGCATTCTAACAATGTTTAACAAGTGATTCAATGTCATTGATATTCAGAAAAAGGGTCTATTTTCCTTGGTAAAAGGCGGCAAAAAATCAGTGAAAAGGGGTCAAATGTTTGTGTGATTGTCAGTGGAAAGGGGTTTCTCCGACATACGACGTGGAACATCCACCACACAAGAATTTGTAAACTACATGAGCCTGTAAGCATTTGGGACAGAGTCCTTAACCCCAAACATAGAACGTAATTTGAAAGAAGTAAAAAGTTAAATGCAACTAAATGTTAATGTTAACTCAACGTAAAGTTAAATGCTTAGTTAAAAAGTATTGTAAAGATTTAGACTTAAAACCTGTTTTTACTTCTTTCAAATTACGTTCTATGTTTTGGGTTAAGGACTCTGTGCCCAAATGCTTACGGGCTCGTGTAGTTTACAAATTCTTGCATGGCGGAAACCTCTCGACATCTTTCTACACAAATCCATGAGCATTTGGTCACAGACAAAAACTCGCATATTCGCAGACATTTTAATGAGTCCTCCTCTTGCTGCCCTCTATGCTCTGAGGATTCCTTTTCAATCTTGGACAGCGCTAGCGGTTCCTTTACCCTCAAAATGAAGGAGGCTCTGCATATCTCTTGGGTTAAACCCACGCTTAATAAACAACTATACCATTACAATTTAAACCTTTATTATTAACACCGCTTTTTCTTTTTTCTTTTTGCTATTGTTAAACCCCCTTTTGTACTATTGTTTTTTAGATTTATCGCTTGTAATTATCACTTCTTCCTCACGTGTTTTTATATTATGTAACTAATTTCAATATATACCTAGATTTTGCTTGATGTAATTTAATTATTTCTAACTGAAGATGAACGATGAACGTTCGAAACATGTCTTTTAAAATTGTTGTTTTTATTGTTAAATTCTTATGCCATTTTATCAATGTTCGAAGCTTTCAAAATTTAAATGAGATGATAAATGATCTGTTTTGTGCAAATGTGCAAATGCTTAATTTCACGGGTCTGCAAACAGAGCTTGCAAACTTTTCAATCATAATACTGAAAACGGATGTCCAGGATAGCACTCTGGTACCCAGATTCGAGAAATTAGAAGGATCAACTTCATTGATTGATCATTGACACTCCTCAGAGTATGAACATCAGAAACAGACCGAAAAAATAGACTAAGGCAGAATTATACCCAGATGCGGCTCGAAATGCACCAATCAGAAAGACAAAAAGCTGAATTGGCAACCTGAGCAACCACCCCGTGGGTCTAAACAACAACCTAGTCTCAAACATGGTTCAGCCATAGGACAACATCTACTCCATAACCCGATTTGTGCAGAAAATTACAGCGAGGATTTTTTCAGAATCATTGGCAAAGCAAGATCTTTGTTTCACTTTAGGGTTATTAAATCTGTCTACATCAAAACCAAAAGGCCGGTTCTGTGCAGACATTAAGGGTTCGTTTTCTCACTTGGACTCTTCAAATAATTCTATTGGCCTTCCCACTGTATCCGACCAGCTGATTGGTGTTTAGAACACAATGGCAATTCAGCTTTTCATTATTTTTTATTGGTGCATTTCAAGCCGCATATGGCTATAAATTCCGCCTTAGTCTATTGTTACTGTCTGTTTCTGACTTTCATACTCTGAGGAGTGTCAGACGAAAAAAGCTTTTAAGTATGCCCAAAAATGATTCTGCTGTTCATCGCAATTTTGAAGTTTTGTACAACTCAGAGACTATTCACTTACTTGCGGACAAGGTACACAAGACTTGAGATTGAAGATGTGAAACTTAGAGGAAAGGTAAGATCAGAAAGATTTTTTATTTTTTTTATGAATTATGTTTAGCTAATCAGGTTCTTCCAAAATTTATCAGTGCTCGAATTTCTAGGTCTCATGCTTGGCATAGCCCTACCATCAAGCGTGTTTTTCTTAAGGACGAAATTGAGAAGGCCAAAACAAGCCTTCTACAACTTAGTAAATCATATCAACGCCGATGGTAAAAAATTCGCACTTTTCTCTCGTTTTTTGACATGGTTTGGTTCATTCACTTCCTTTTCTGAAACTGACCAGCGGACAGAAAAAGCTAAAAAAAACACCATAGGAACCTTTCTTTGCTTGTTAAGAAACGTTTCAGCGGTTAGTTGAGTGACTCTAAAAAGCATATTTTAAACCTTTTGGATTACTCTCTCTCTCTCTGAAGCTGAAGAATTTGTTTTAGGACATGGCTTAGAATTTTGTATTCCACCTCAAAATACGAAGAGAGAGGAAATTTTTGCTGAGTTCAAAATTCTTCACACTCAACTAACCAGGCTAAAGCCAGTTTCAGAAGAAGAGCTTAGCTCACTAAAGGCCCATTTAAGCAATGTTGCTCATGCTTATTGTGGCACACCTATCAACCTCACAGATTTTTATCTGCATAGGGAACATTTTCAAGCAATCAAATCCCTCCGTAACAACAAACAGATTCTTATCATAAAACCTGATAAAGGATCTGGGGTTGTTTTTTTGCAGCAAAAAGATTATATTTGAAAAATGGGCGACGTGCTCAATGATGATAATCAGTTAGAAAAATCAGGCAACATCGAACAGCACGATAAAACGGCCAAAATAGAGCAGAAATTTCAAACATGGTTGCTTAAATTGGTCAAGAAAAAAACTATTAATTCAAGAAACTTACGATAGGATCTGGCCAACGGGTTAGATTTGTCAGGAAATGTCCCTTCTTTCAAGGCTCTGAGATAACAGAAAACCGTTTCCCTTAAAGAACGGATACAGAAGATAAAAAGCAATGACTATGCTTTATGATGATCAGTGAATTTGGTAGAACAACTCTGAGCAGCCTCTGATTTGAATCTCATTAGTTGACCTAATGATTCCAGAAACAATGTCGCATTTAGTTCAAATAATGATTCGATTGCATTCATTTTGATGTGGCCTCCACCTGGACACAATTCCAATCAAACTCATAGCATAATTCTTTCATACTGGTCTATTTGCACATAAATGAAATTTCTTAGGAGGAACTCTCCTAGTAGTCCGGAGACTAACGAGAGGAGAGCACCCCCATTGTTGGAAATATATTTGTATGTTGGCAGAGCATTATTATTTCACTTTTGAATAAAAAGAAAACTATTTCTTGGTAGAATTAAAAGGAAGCTAAAATAAATTTTTTAAGATTTCTTTTAAATGAATATTTAGACACAGAGTTTCTTATTTCCGCTGGAAGGTCATTCCACATTTTTGCCCCCAGGTAGCGAATGGACTTCAAGCCATATTGGAGACTATTTTTCTGAGTAAGGAAAACATGACCATGATGAGATTGCCTTGTAAAGTTTGGATGAATGCGTGAATTTAAGGAAAAGAAATCATGAAAGCAAGAGCGGTTAATTTTATTGAGTGATTCATATACAAAACTTAGTAGTTTAACTCGAAAGATATCCTGAAGTCTTAACAGTTTGAGGTTTTTAAAAATTGGAAGAGTGTGAGACATAAAATGCTCATGGGAGATAGCTCTCACAGCTTTCTTTTGAAGTTTAAATATAGGGTCGAGATATGAATCAAAAGTTTGACCCCACACGGTGATACCATATTGTAAAAATGACATAAACAAGGAATTGTAAACATTAATCAATGTGTGAGTTGGAAGCAGACTTCGAATTTTGAAAAATATGCCACATGTTCTGGCTAGTTTCTTAGAAAGCTCCGACAGATGATATTTCCAGCTAAGGTTTTCATCCAAAAGGAGGCCTAAGAATTTTACGTAATTTGCTCTGATGATATGTTTTTTACCTATTTTAATTGCTATGTCATGAGGGATTGTCATATTGGAAGAATGAAAAATAACGTAATTAGTTTTACTAATATTTAGTGAAAGTTTATTCGCATCCAGCCACTTTTTTACAAATTTCAATTCTTTGTTCACTTTCTTTACAAGTTTATATATTGAATCACAATCAAAGTAAATATTTGTATCATCTGCAAAAAGATAAAACTTCAGTTTCTTTGACACACTAGGTAAGTCGTTAATGAATATTAGAAATAGCAGCGGGCCCAGTACAGACCCCTGCGGGACGCCACATGAGATTTCCATTACGTTGGAATCATAGCCGTTGACAGTAACATACTGCTTTCGACCAGACAGATAAGACTTAAACCAGTTTAGGGCGTTGTCTCTTATACCATAATGTTCTAGCTTAGCTAGCAAAATTTCATGGTTACAGTATCAAATGCTTTCTGGAGATCAATAAAAATACCACAACCAAATCTTTTATTGTCGAGAGTGGATCTAATTTCTTCAGTCAAACTAATTAATGCATGATCAATAGAGTGATTTTCTTGAAATCCGAATTGGAGAGAATAAATAATTTTATGCTCTTTCAAAAACGAATAGAGTCTTTTATGCATCAATTTTTCATAAACTTTACTGAAGATTGGTAAAAGAGAGATCGGCCTATAATTTGAAGGTAGTATAGGGTCACCTTTTTTGAAAAGAGAAATTACTTTGACCATTCTAAGTTTTAATGGAAACGTACCCTCAAGAAATGATTGATTAACTAACTTAGCATGAGGTTGAGATATTTTAGGACCTAATATTTTCAATAATTTTATTGGAATGCTGCCAGGACCAATGGATTTTGACGGATCAAGATTTAGGATTACTTCATTGACCTCTATAGGAGTGACTGGTGAAAGGAAAATGGAACTAGAATTTCTGTTGTTAAGATAGTCAATTGGTGATTTGGGGGTTCTTGGGATTGACTCCGTAATATTATTTGCAACATTGACGAAGAACTCGTTGAATTCATTAGATATTTCAGTTGAGTCAGAGGTTAAATTTCCACTTTTAGATTTAATTTTATTAATTCTAGAAGAGACAGAACTTTTGTTTGAGATGATAGACTTAATGCCAGACCATAGTTTTTTCATGTTTTGGCTGTTTTCTGTGAAATAGTTCTGGAAATATCTTATTCTAGATTTCTTTAATTCATTGGCTACCCGATTCCTAAATTTTTTATAGATAGTGAGAGTATCTCTTGATTTAGTTCGTTTGAACTTCCTTAACGTAAGATCTCTAATTTTCATCATTTTCTGAATCCCTGGATTGATCCATGGTTTAGTTTTAAATTTCACTTCTCTTTTTGAACACTTCTTAATAGGTACATGGCTACTTACGAGAGTGGTTACACCATTTAAGAATTTATCATAATTTGCATTTGCATCAGATACCTCGTTTAGATAAGTCATGTCAATACCGTCGAAATCTCTAAAAAAATTTGTTTCATTAAAGGCTGAGTAATCATATTTAAAAGTATCTGAGTGAGTATATGAGATGTTTGAATTTCTCAAAATCAGAAATTGCGGAAAATGATCTGATATTTGTATTAAAATATTTCCACAGATTATTTGTGAGTCAATCATGTTAGCAAAAATATTATCAATGATGGTTGATGAACTATCAGAGATTCTTGTTGGATGATTAATACTTGGTAAAAAGTGGTTGTTGAAAAAATTGTTTATAAAATCACTAGTTGGAGCATGGGAATCATAATTCAATAAATTTATGTTAAAATCGCCCATAATAAAGACTTGCTTATTCATTGTCTTAGAAAGTATATTTACAAAATAACTAGTGAGCTTGTCAATAGTAGAATTTGGACGTCTATAAACACAACAAAACAAGAGATTTTTATCATTTTTTGTATCTATTTCGATCCAAATTGTTTCAAACTCCTCGCATTGACAATTTAGGTCATCTCGCTTATTGGAGCGAAGGAAGATTTTACAAAAGACCCACCCCTCCATTCTGACTAAGTGATTTTGTATGAAATATTTGATAACCGTCTATATTTATATTAGTAAGTATTGGATTTTCTTCTGAGTGCCACATCTCAGATACCCCAATAACATCAAATTGTTTTTCCAATGAACTGAGAAGGGAAGTTAGTTCATCGTGATGACGAGAGAGGCTCCTTATATTCGTATGTAAAATAGAAAGATCTTTAAGATTAGTTTCTAAAGAAGAAAGTTCAGATACTGTAAAGTATTTGGATTGAATACTTTGAGGCAAGTTTTCATCAATGTCGTAGTCTCCTAAGTTTCGTATATTATTTCGATCTGAGCTTGATTCAAAAGCTGGAAGTCCATGGACGTCTGAGGGCAAATTAAATTCGTGCAAAATAGACATTACTTCTTATTCTTCAAAACACAATATTAAAGTAATACAAAAGGAGTAAATAAGAAAAAGAGAGTAATTAAAGCTAGCAAGAGCGCAAACGAGAGACTGCCGCGGATTAAAAAACAACTCATAATGTGTTTATACCAATTTGTATACACAGATACAGGAGCTCAGGAAACACATCCTTTGTTTAACCAGTTGAATTTACTAATCTGATGTAAAATTTTTAAAAAAAGACATCTTTTGTAGAAATGTAGAAACAATGTAGATGCCCTCTTTTGGGATTAGAATTTGGTATTTTGAGCATCAAAAACTAAAAAAGCATTGACAACAACGAGAAAAACTGACAAGTATCAAGAGAGTGAATTAGGGACTAAAGATAACTTGCTTTACAATGTGACAAGCAGTGGCCTGTGAAGGCAAATATTGCATAAAGCATGGAATACATTATCATGCCCCAACGACCGATCTGAAGGGAGAACACAATCCAGATCCACCAATCCAACAGATTATTAGCTCAGGACAATTACCCCATCACAAAAACAGTCACTGAAGCACAACAATGCACACCATGCCTGATCGAATTGAAGGGAGGAAAATATTAGGCCACAATGTCAGTTGCATTTCAGCATATTTTAACAGAAACGTAGTTGCTTGACAATTTCCAATTCTAGTTGAAATAATAAAGAGCAAAATATCAAAATCAAAATTTTTATGAAAGAGGCCTAACCCAACAATGACGCAATACAATAGAAAATTAATAATTTAAGCACGAATAAGAGTTTCAAGTTCGTTCAAGTCATTAAAATAAATGTATCTTCCGTTATTAAACCAACACGGTTGACAGTTATAGTTGCAAAAGGCGAATGAATTTTGATTAGAATTCAAAATTTCATTCGCCCTTCTCAACAAGCTTAGACGTTCCTTAGTTAGATCCATTTTTATCTTATATTTATTTGAACTTTTTCTAGCTTTGTAAACGATCGTTCGATGACGCCAGGTTGTGAATCTTACTATCGTTTGTTGGGCTTTTTTGCCATTCAGCAAGACAGACTTACCAATACGATGGGCGCGGTCAATAACTTCTTCAGGGATGTTGACATTTAACTCATTAAAAACCTGTTTAACTTTGAGTAAACATTCGTCTGCTGTTTCTTTTACATCACCGTCAGGCAAATCTACGCCGTTAATTCTTAGGCAAAGCCTTCGCTGATATTGATCGGTGTTTTCTTGTAATTTACTCAAATGGGCAATGTGACTTTCCATGACTGCAATTTTATCCTCCATCTTTTCAATTTTCTGCTTTTGTTCGTTTATTAACTTTAACAAATTGTTGATACTTTCATTTGTTGCCATATTTTCAGTTACCTCAGCCAACGTTTCCTTCATTTTCTCAAAGTTTTCCTTCATGTACTCCTTCAAGTTTTCAGAAGAATCGTCAACAGGAAGACTTGGAGACGAAGGTGGCGAAACAGCGGAAGATTTCCCTCTCTTGGATTTTGTCATGATTTTCGAACCAAATTTATATTAAAACAGATGTTGAAACAAACATTAATCTTCACAAAATAGAACACTTTGACATAACTATGAGCATTGCATGAATATAAACTCAAATCTTATATTTGGTAACGTACCGCAGGCAGAAGCTTGAGAGCGATCTAGAACACGTCCGCCATGCTCAGCCACCAATCTCGAGATCCATACTAGCATGTTCGGCTTTGCAATGATCTGAAAACTTATCCAAACCAAAAAAGGACTTATTGCATGAGTTACATACATGTCTTTCTTTTATCAAATTGTAACAAAGTTTAAATGGAGAACCTGCAAAACAGACTTGTACTACAAATTTCCACCATTTATATGCCACCTTATATCACCATGTGCTGATCCCTAGGATATCATCAACAAACTCTTCTTCTTCTTTCTTGCTTAGAAATTCAATTGCTTTGGTAAAAAAAGTTATATCTGCTCATAGTGAGCTTTATCTAGATCAGCAAAATGTTGATGGGAAGCGTAAATGTGCACATTTTTTCAATATTTTCCTGTATGTTTTGGGTTAAAAAACCATTTTCTTGGCATAACGGATGGATCACTTTGAAAGGTACCAGTTTTGTAACATAGTTGGTAGCCTGTTTCAGAATTTGGTAGGTAAGCTTTTCTGGTTGCTTTTTGGTTTTTTTCGGTCAAAAGGACTCATCATGTCAAGTCTACAGGTGCAGGACTACTTTACTCTGTACAGCAAAATCACAAGGCAAGGAAGAAATTGTGAGTATTTAAAATGTAAATTGAAAAATGATAGTCATTATCATTGTAATTTTTGTCAGATGAATGTGCGGGGATTCATGAAAAGCAGAATGGAGAAACATCTGCTCAAGAGACATATAAACCAGATCAATGATTCACCAGTTTTAGATTCACAATGCAATCTGCTACAAACGCCATTGTCAATGAAAAGGTGAATCCCCATTCTTCCACAATAACATCAGTTGTAAGTAAGACAAGTACAAATGTTAACCCAGTAATTGATATGGATAAACTTGTGTCATCAAATATTTAGACTAGTCCTGCCCTGGAATTTTCTTCTGCTTCTTCTTTATCCAACCCAACTCGACAGGTTATAAAGAAAAAAGTAAGGTATCTAATCCAATTTCAGAAAAACTTGGTAACATTGCTTTTTCACCCGGTGTTTCACCACTCTTTCATAAAAACCCTGCTTTGGATATTGATGAATTGAAAGGAAATTTTCACTGTAGTGTAAAAGGCATGTCTGCTGATGAATGTGTTATACCTAACTGTAAGGCTAAAGCAAGACTAAAACCATTGATAAGGAAACAACTAAGGGGTTGGGGTAACAACCCCATTGACTGGACAAGTACAATGCTGCAAATAACATACTTTAAATTAGCTGACGTACATGAACCCTCTAAGCTTTCAATTTGCACCCAACATTGGAAGGAATGGTATCACTATAATTATAACTTGCATAAATCTTTAAGCTTAAAGGACACTAATGAAGAACATGAAAAATTCTTGGGTTTGATAAACTTTGCAGCAACTAATCAAAGCCTCCAGTCTAGAGAACCTCTAAATGACTGGCTAATTCTTTTCCAAGCTCACAGACTTTGGAGCAGGTGCTGAAATAGCAAGAATGCCAATAGCCCTATTTCTATTTGACTTGGTTTTGACAGGAAATGATAAGATACTAGACCAGCAAAGTAACACCTTCAAACAGTCTTTTTTTAGACTTGTTTCAATTGCTGCTATAAGAAATAAGATGAAGGATTACAAACTTATAACACCATTGCATAAGATGTGTTGCAACAAACCTCAGATTCATTTTTGAAAAAATTAGGGTCGCTCTAAAGTTCCTATACAAGTTCAAAATTATTGAAATGGCTGATAACAGAGACCTTCTTACAATCCACCTAAATAGCGAGATTCTCATCACACCAAGAGAAAGTGAAAAAAGAGAGCAGCGATGCTGGTCAAGGTCAAAGTTCTTTTGAAATTCTGTCAATGTCGGTAGATTCCGATTTTGATATAGCTGATCTTTTAGAAGGAAGGCTCCTCCTACCAGGTGAGACAATTTTTAAAAGCCAAAAAAACGTGGAGTTTCGATACTTCGGCTTATTCAGTCGCAAGTTTTTCCAATTCTTTTTCATACATTTCGTTTCTCCTTATGCTTTCTGGCATTTATTCCAAATCTAACTTTTATTTAGAAGAGGATATCGATGCACCCAACGGTCCAAGTGAAGACATACCAAAAAATTCAGAGCTTGTTTATATAGAGGATGACACCACAAGGCAGAAAACAGTGCACAAAAGATGGAAAACAATTCTAAAAAAGGTGTGTTAATTGTTTCTATTACATTTTATAAATTTAGTCTTCATCTACTCTCCGGGTTTAACATTAGTAACTGTCAATCCTGTTTGTTTCGATTGTCTTTGCTGGCAGGATATGCGACAAATTCTTCAAGGTATAGACGCTCCAATTCTTCAGCTTCAGAAGTAAAATTTACTAGCGTGTTATTCAACGATTCTCTGTTCAAATTTTTCATTTGATCTCGTTTCATTGGATTCAGCATATATTCCGATCTCCTGAAAAGCTCTCTGATGAAACTTACTTGTTGAGAGTCTACAACGTCTGTGCTTTTGTAAGTTTCTTCCCTGTTGCTGTTTGTCATTGTCAATAGATTGTCTCTTACCTAAATAACGAAATGACATTTATATTTGTTGAGCATCGAGTTTGATGTTAAGAGGGCAGCCGAGGTCCATGTTTGGATAAAATATAAGCCCTCTATTAAAGCGAAGGAGAAGATTCTGGAATACCACTCAACGCCACCTCGTTCATTTGTCAACAAAAAAACCCAGACATCCAGCCCAGCCTGTCTAGCACTAAAGCCAAAGCCAAAGCAACACACACCTGTTCCAAGAAGTCATCACACGCAAACAAAAAAAACGAAACTGACGGAGAGTCAAGTCGTCGCTACAATGCCAAAAATTAAAGATATACCCCAGACTAGAAAAAAGGCTGTTGCTGTTCGCCGATCTACAGACAGGTCCCAAATAAACATCAATAAATGTGTGAAATGTGGCATCATTTTTGACGGGAAAGAGGACAAGGCCTTGATGAAAAAAATTGGAAAAAAGGCTTGCTTGTGGATTGGGTGCGATATCGAAAATTGCAACCACTGGGGGCATGCAAAATGTTTAAAACCTGAAGCAGGTAAAATTACTAAAAAGCAACTAGCAGCAATTCCTTTGAATTGCCCAGAGCATTCAAATGAAACAGTTTAAATTTGTAGCTAGAATATTAAGAAGGCCTTTTTTATTCATCTTTTAATTAAAGTATTTTTAATGAGTGGACAAATCATGCCTGTTCTCTTACCTGACAAAGCTTGTCCAAATTTCGGAACATCTTAAGCCACTCTTCGTTTGAAGGCACTCCTTGTGACACCCACTGTTTGGCGCTTTTATTAATTTCTTCTAAAGAGGCATCTACTCGTTGGTAGTGTCCTTTGTTGCCAGCACGACTCGATGAGAATGAAGTTTCTATTACTTTTGCGATTGCGGGGGGCATCGTTTGTTGCCATAGTTTCGCTACTGCAATTGTTTTGCGATAATTTGGGTGATTTCGTGCATAGAATAGCTTACTTAATTTATTTCGTCCGGTCATAGCCGCAGTAAAATTTGCTTTCCTCACTCCGTCTCGAAAGATCATTAGAGCATGTAAAAATGTAAAAGCGGTTTGCTGCATATAAAGATAATTTGAATTAACTACTCTGTCATTCCATTTCCAAAAACCCTCAACGGTAGGCTGAATACAATTTTGTTTTGATTCGCGAACGTATGGCACAAGAAGCTCGTCCGTTATCGCCAAATACAAAAGTTCCATAAATTGCCATGTTTTATGATGATCTGCACAACGTTTCATGTATTCTAGTCCTTTAATTGACGAAAAACCTAGTACCTTAGCCACATCTTCTCCAAAAATATCCCAGTTTAAACTCATAAAAGATTTGCAACCATTCATTTCTATATGAAGTAGCCCAGGCTGTAATACAATCCAATCAAACTCATGTTCGGGTTTAACTTGCAACATTGACAGGCATTCGTGTTTATCAAAGGTTTCCTTGTTGTAAAACGAAGTTTTGCAATTTGGACAAAATAGAACATTAAAAATCAGTTGTTCAACAATTGTAAAAATGGCGCCCTCAACCTCTAATATTAACCATTGGCGTTTGCCACTGCCATATCTTGCAATACCAGCTTGAGTACCCAGATTCCTTAAGATGAAAGTAATGTTCTCAAAACTGTTGGGGTTTAGAAGATCTGGTTCACCTGCTGCCACAGATATATTATTCGTAAAAGTAGCTATGTTTGATTGAAAATGCCTTGAAGCACTTCTTTCCTTTGTTTCGCTTAAAAAGTCTGTTACACAAGCTTCTTGTTTACGCAACGATCCTGTGCAAGGAAAATTTCGCAAACATAGTAGGACGCATCATTTACAGCGCCACAATCAACACATATTTTTTCATTTTTTGCTGTATTTTTTTCCAAAATGATTTTGTCAACGTAATCTAAAATCTGACCATCTTCGGCAAAGCCTTGCTCTTTACATATAGCATCTATTCTTTCCATTAGAAAAGCATTTCTAGTTAATCTGAAAAGCTCAGTCTCTTCAGGGGGTGTGGCAACAATTTGTGCCTTGACTTTATCAGTAAGAGATTGAAAAAATCATACTCTTGGACAGAATCTAACTTCGTTTTCGATCAGATCATGTTCATCTATGCTAAAAACTGCATGGCTTGTTATAACGCTAATCGGAACATTATTTTCTGACTTTATTAATCTGGTTTTACCAATAACCTGCTCGTTATCAAAAGCACATTTCACGAGACCACTTGGAAAAACTAATGGTGTGCTTGCTTGGTTACAGATCCATTTTTGCAAATAAGAATATGAACCTGTTGGCCCTATGCTGTTGTTGTATTGCAAAAGTTGCTTGCTATGAGAAATAGAATATGCGTGGAGATTTTCCATAAATGATATTGGCAAAAGGAGTCTTGAATTAACTACTGAAAAAATGATTTGGATTATTTTTGCAACCAACACAGACGATTTTTCTTCTGTTTCCAATTCAAAATTTGAAATATTGCACAAAGACGAGATCAGACAAACAAGTTCTTCAGGCCTGTTTTGTAGCCACCAAGACGAATCATATTCGAGTAAACAATTTACAGAGCACAAGTCTTTACCTTTAAACAACTCCTCGGATAAGCTAGAAACATGGACATCACTGGAATGGATGTAGCTTGAGGGAGAATCAAAATCAAAGCTACTTTCAGCTTGAAAGCTATTTTCTGTTTCGCTACTTATGTTAAGATTATCTGGACAAGAATCGCTATTCATTGGAACACTGGGTCCCTCCATATTTTCATCCGGTATGGTTTTTGATTTAATACAATCACTGCATATATATTTCGTGCTATTTGTGATAATTCCTTGTTTTACTAGTTTCTCGAATTTTGTTTTAGGAATCTTACTACGTTTACCTCTTATATCTTTAATTGAAAAAAGCCTACCACTTCTGTCGCTTTTCTGATGCCATTTTGCACCACATTCTGTTTTAAATCTTCCAGTAGTTGATCTATTACGTTCCATGACAAAAAAATTGAAAATATATGACTCAGCTACATCTGTCGAACACAGGACAACTTCTAAGGAAAAGTTAGTGAAATGTGTTTATATACTGTTCCGTTTCATTAAACTTAGTGTGTCATTCATTTGGAAAACTTTCTTTCTAATTATCTAACTGCACATTGCCTCCTAAAAATTCCCCCAAAAGAGAGATTTTTCATTCATTCTGAATAATTCAAACAATTGTTAAAACATATTTCAATAATTTCACAACTTCTCAATGCAAAAAGGAGAAAAAAATATTTTTCCAATACCTCAATCGGGAGAAACTTCTCCAAAACTAGGGAAATTTCATTCATTCTGAATTTTTTTCTCACCTGTCGATAAAATGAATTTTGTTTCCTGGTTGCGAGGTTGGAACTATATGTACAAACAGCACACTATTTAAGTGCTCTGTCAGGAATATATTGATATTCTTATCATTAATACTTATTGTTGACGAAAATGGCTGGCCCTCAGAGAAACACGTGGAAAGAAATTGCTATTCTCTGGTCCATTAAAGGCTAACCCTTTTTTAAGATACGACCATGCAATGATATACCTTTACTTCTATTGCCAGAAGAAGGAAACAAATATGATGAAAATGCGATGCAGGTTAGAATGCCAACCCAAGTTCCAGCAGAACTTCTGAACAAAGTGACAAGAGAGAAGTCCTCGAAGCATGAGCCGCAAAGAATATGTGATGTTCTGGGAAAGCAGGTTGGAAGGGTCCCTGCAAATCTTTGCAGAGTTTTCCGGGAGTTGATAAGACGGGACATGCTGCTTGATGGAATTTCTTGCCATAACTGAGGAACAGCTGGTCATGCGAGAGATGTTCCTGTTCATCAGACATTTCAGCGATCAAGCACACGATATGGACGTGATCATCCCGATGGGGGTGCCAAACTTACATGTATTTACCATGCAAGAATAAAAGAAGAAATGTTCGAGGACGCTGTAAAACTTTTTAAAAACTGCCTATCCGAAGGTGTAATGAAAAACGTTTTAATATAGATCATTTTCAGTTCAGTGCTAGACTTATAGACATATAAAACAAAGAAACAAAATTTAGGTTTATTATATGCTTAGCTAGTATAGAGTTGAGACAAGATGATATATTTTAAAATCATTATTACTATTTTTATTATGTATAATTTTAATGTAATGGTATTTTTTATTCTTTTTTTCTCGTTCGTTCAAGCGAGGCAGTCACTCCCGCTGGAACAAAGTATTTTTCTCAGGTTGATCAAAGTATTTTTCTAACTGTCTGGTCGGGTGAAGAAAGAGTAATATTTCACAGAGACACACAGAGGTCTTCAAGGGAGCGGATTTCTCATCGAATAATACGAGAAGAAAGTTCACATAACTGTGAGAAATAAACACTTGTCCAGAAACCTTCTGATCGCTGTGGATTTGTATAATAATGCTTTTTATTGTTCTTCACGCACTCCTGTGAATCTCGTACATGTGTTACATGTTGAGCAATGTGTATTCATTCATTCATTTCTTTTTGCAGTCAAAAAAGTCTGCACAACATGCATTTCTTGCATTTAATAAATTTCTTTTGATTTCTTTGCTTCAAAATCAAGTCAATGAGCATGATGTAGAAAAGGAAATGTTGGATATCTATGGTTTGCTGAAGATCATCCTTCAAAGCAATATTACAGAAATTCTTTGTTACTTTCTTACACAAGATCATAGTTTCACAGTAACGAGAAGGCAGGGGCTATCAAAAAATTTATTGGGAAATGGGCTTTTGTCATGTTATTTGACCACCCATTCAGTTGGCTTGACTTTCCCCCAAGTGCTAATGTGGTTGTTTTTGGTGCAGATTATCAGGTCTGGGCTCATTTGGATAAGCTTTCACATTTGCACCCTTTGCGATACTCTTGGTTGTCATCTCTTTTTCTCGGATCATTCCATAAGGTTGCTAATTTGCATGAAAGGGTTACCAAAAGGTACAAAAAGTTCCATCTTGAGAAGCATGCTGTAGCTTGTATAGATAGTCCTACAGTCTCTAAGGTACAATTTCTTTTGTCTATGAAAGACTTTGACAGTTCAAATGATTTTTTCTACCATGATGTCATCTCATTGATTGCAGAGCTAGCTCTATGTCATGTGAATCTTACATCTGACAATGCAGACAATCAAGAATGTGCGCCAGTGAAATTGACAGATGTTAGTTTTTCAGAAGTTTGGGATTTTTGCAAGAGCCATTCAGAAAACCTACCTGCATTATCTTTAGTTTCCAGCTACCTCCTTGAGGATGCCTTGGCTGTTCTTGGGCTCCTTGAGGCTCAAAAATTTGGAGACTTTTCACGAAGCTCATAATACCTCTGCAGTTTTCAACAAGAGGTGTTAATCATGAGCCAGCCCTCTGTTACCATGTTCGTGACATGTTAAACTTAAGACCTTATGAGGAGGATGCTGTTCAGAAGATATGGGTTGCTAAAAAGTCATCAGAGCCAGGTCACTGACGCCCACAAGATCAGAATTTAGAGGCGCTGTTTAACAACAGTGCTAAAAATTGTTTCAAATTTGGCACTGTTGAGAATGCGCTGAATAAGTCTTCCATGATCCAAGAGCGTGAGCTTCACAATAAAAATCTGAAGGAAGAACTATCCATTAGAAACCAAAAAGTTTAGGCATCAATCCATCGTTTCAGGGCAGACTCAATGATACGGTTGAGGGCATGTTGGAGAAAATGTCTACAAAAAATTATGTCAGGCCTTGAAAGAAACAGCCATGACATATTGTATTCAATGCATTCAGAAGACACAGTTTTGAACCCTGAGGTATTCAGTGCTAGAAACATAGGTAATGACCGTGTAGGCAATTGCAAAACCCAAAATTTTCTGAAATTTTGAAAGTACCTAGGGCTATCACTTCACGGAAACAAAAAGCTGCTCTAAACCACGCAAACAAACAAGTAGAAGTAATGTTGTCACTCTTGTTACAAGCAACTGGCATGCAGGTTACTATGTCAGATCACCACAAGCCATTGCAGCTTCTTAAAAAGGACGGGAGCTTGTTTTTTGCCAAGAAATCTGAAATGATAACATGGCTTTACAAAAACTTTGAAGATGCTTTTGTTAACCAAGCAAAGTTTGAGGATTTGACTACTTCACTAAACAAGGTCACCTGCATGATAAGAGATTGCATGTTTGACTTTCGTCATTTGAAAATTCCAACATGCACTTACAAAGAGATGAGTAGTCTTATAATTGATCAGACAGTGGTTCCTGTTGCACGTAAATTTGGTAATAGGAATAGACATTTCACCCTTATTCAAACGTTTGATAGAAGAGCAGATCAAACCAAAGGCTGCACAGAAGTGACTAGAGCTTCAATCCCTATTTCTCCTATACATTATACAGGCTTTACTGTCAATGAAAATGAAAAAATTAAAGGGTATAGCTCTTGTTGGCTTGACAGGGACAATGGTCGCCAAAAGATCATTACATCCTATGTCAGATTTTGTCAGAACATCCAATACCTAAAGTAAAATGCCTGCCACCTAATTTTACGCATGTTGTCATAGGTGGTCATTTTGGTATATTTGCAGCTTACACAGTAGATGCATGTGGTGAGATAACTCTGTCCGGTGATAACTATAGCTGCTGTCACCCTGGAGCAGACACAATAACTCAAATGCAGCTCGCAACTCCTCAATTGTAATTAGTTGTCCAGAAGCAGACAATGTGACAATTTTATTACTAGAGCATCAACTGCTGAAAAACTTGATAAACAACTACAATATACACCTATACTGTGCAGTCCATGAAAAATTAGTAGATGTCAAAACAGGAAAACCTACTAAGAAGCCAAAGGAAAGTGCCAATGTTGAAGAGTTTTGCTCATTAAGCTCAAAGATAAAAATGCATTTCTAGATTGATGTTGATCTTTTATATGCTAATTTATCCTCATCTGACTGTTTTGTTAATACTGCACATGTAATTGAAAGTCTTGGTGTTCTTATAATATATATACAGGAAAAGACAAGAACCCAGGTTTAAGGCATATAACTAAACCCCTAGCCTTTACTGTGTATGCAGATGCTTGCAAAGATGGCATTTTACCCAGCTTTGTTGATTGTAATGGCAATCTATCCAACACCCAAGCTTGTAAAACAGCATTTTTGCTCTTATATGCCCGTATATACTTTCATATGTACAGATTATACATCAGAAAGCTTCCCAATATTTCTTGGGAGACAATTGCTGACAATGAAATTCCCAGTTTTAAAATTTTAAGAGAGATTGGGTATCAATATGCAAAAGGGCAGCTTCATAAAGTACCACCAGTAGATGGAGCATTTGATTAAATCTTTGACAGAGCATTGTTCCAAGCAAATGAATACGATCAGATATTTGAGAGGACTATTCATTGTTTGAACCCTCTTGATTTTGGATTTGAGGCACATAAAAATGGGTTAAGACCAAGGTTGAACAGGTATATGGCTTCATCACCTACACTGAGTACACAAATTGTAATGAGCAAGGTAGATCCAAAATTACTTTTTTCTGAGGCATGGATAGACGAGAATGTTGATCTTGATTGTATGGACATTGGTTATGTAGATGTGTCAGCCTTAGGCAATGATTTTGATGAAACTGAAAGGATTTTTAAAGACGCAGCAATCAATATGACTGCAGAAAACATCTTTGACATAACAATGGGACAGGTAGATTGGGACTTTTGAATGAAATGGATTTGTCACATGATAAAGAGACTTTATATGAGGATGTGCAAGCACCTCTTTTTACATTTGAGTAGTGGTTTGCTTCTCAAGGTGTCCATTCATCAAACACATAGCAGGAATCAATTTCCTCATAGCATTTGAGTCTTTGAATAAATGGAGTGGTCAAATTGTATAATACTAAAAACTGGAATTGAGTCTTGTAAAAATTGTACATATCTGTGATATATATCTCTATATGAAGTTCTGTTTGGATTTGTAAATAGTGGTTTTGTTTTGTTGTTTTGTTCACCAGTTAAGGTGTTTTTTTTTTCTTCTTTGTAAATAGTCATCTTCATAGACTGAGACATTGAGTGGTGAAGATGCTTGTGCAACCCAAGAACCTATTTTGAGCTATACTAGCAGAAGAAATAGCAACTCCTTCAAGGGCTACCCAGGCTAGGCAGGTCAATGGGTAGGGTTCAGACAAACTCAGTCCAGCAACAGCAACCTAATTGATTGTATTATTGTGAAGACACGTTCATTATAACTTGTATTACTGGTTTCTTTCTTGTGTCAGTTGTGGATATAGGGTCACGAGCAAATTCCAGATTTTTGTTCGAATAATTTTTCAAAGTTTTTTCTGGGTATAGGGTAGGGACATTCAATGGTGCAAATTCTGAGTTTTTTGGTCGAATAATTTTTTCTAAGTCTTTTGCTAGCGCCGTTGAATCGAGCAAATTCCAAGTTTTTCTCGAATAATTAAAAAGTTTTAAAATCTAAAAACGTTTGAGGGGTTTCCTCTGTATTTTTCACAAAATGTAACAAGAGAAGCCTTTCTATTTCGACTGTAACAAAAAACCAGCGAATTTGAGTAAAAAGTAATATGATAAACCACTAGTCTAGTAGAAAAGATTATTTTACAGATTGGAGGTTAATCCAAAGAAGTAATATGACGAATGTATGCCAGATGTATCTCATATGATGAATGATGAATGTATCCCATACGAACAAAAAAACAAAGTATAGAATTACTGTTGCGAGAAAGTCATATGACAAGGTAAGAGAGTTTTTATTTCATAAGTGTTCAAGAAGGCGTAGAAGACGGACATTTTTCATTTTGTGCAAGTAAGTAACTATTTCTGCTATATTTCAGTTCGAAACATCTTATATTTGATTATCATAGTTTTAATAATTAATTTATAGCTTTTATATTAAAATGTTATTACTTTTTACAATAAAATCGCAGTTTTATTTTCAAAATTCGCCACTTCGTTTTTAGAACCTTCATTCCTTTTGTTCTATTTTAGTTAATGTTTTTAGTTACTTAAATAGTATTAGTACTTTTACCTTTTTATTTTTTTTATGTTTTTGTTCGACTTTTTATTTTATCTATGCTACTCTATTTTTCCATTTTCAAATTATTGGGAAAGTTAGTAATACTGCAATTCCTGCCGAAGTCAGAAATTTGAAAAAACGTGTCAATCCCAGTCTGACTAGCTTGTCTAGAACATGTCTGGCGATACTAGCATATTCTGACTTTCATCTTTGTGAAAAGTGGTTGAACAGGCGATTCTAGTAATTCTAATTCTGCGCTTTTTCTACTGGGAAATTAGCGATACTGCAATTCCTGGCGAAGTAAGAAACTTGAAAAAACGTGTCAATCCCAGTCTGACTAGCTTGTCTAGAAGATGTCTGGCGATACTAGCATATTCTGACTTTCATTCAGCATTTCTTTGTGAAAAGTGGTTGAACTGGCAATTCTAGTAATTCTAATTCTATGCTTTTCTACTATTGATTATATTAATTTTTTATTTTTTTTATGCTTCGTATTTATTTCTTATTTCAATTTTATGAATTTATGGAGTTCGAAATAAATTAGATATGAGTCAAAAAGATATGAAAAAGGAATATATTAAAGATAAAATTTTTCTTATAAAAGAATAAACTACGAAACTAAACTACAAAGTAATAGATAGAATAAGTGTCCAAATTTAAGAAGTTCAAGTAAACTTTTTTGTTCATACTACGTTAAAAAGTTGCCATAAATCGGACCTTATTGGCTTTTGATATTTGTATGGTGGGAATGAAGCGTTTCCCTGCCAATCAAAAAGGAATTCCAAAAACTTGAAGATTATATACGTTTCTGTACAGCTGCTTCTGCACCAAAGTCGATCAATATTAAAGGCTTTCAAAATTGGGCTGATATTTGCCAATGGTATTCTAATTGCATCCAATGCTTTTTTTCAAATGTATATTTTCTGCGTCTTGAAAAATAATAGACTTTGTCTATGTTTTCTTTTTCACAAAGAAATTTTATCAGCTGCAAGTTGTCACTGCAATATCCTTGTGTGTTGTTTTCGCATGGTTCATACGATAGGCCATGAATTTGTCTACTGCATTTGTCAAATTTGATTTTTTCATCAGGGCTTAAATCCCATTCTTCCTTGCAAGGGATAAAGTGACAGTCGTAGACTGTTTCTTCCTGTCTATTGGGTATTGTCAGAGTGAACTATATAACAAAAGAATGAAAAAAAGTTTATTAATTCTTCGGTATAGAGTTGTTTGACATATATATCTGTTTAATCAACACCACCCCTCTCAGACTCGAAAGGCTATTGACGAATGCTCTGGCCAATGTCATGAGAGGCTGTGTAGAACTCTCATACAGCGCGGGAAGAGTAGGCCCTTCCTTACAAAAGCCGTTGTGAGTTTCAGAACAGGTGGCTGAAGACTTCTCTATGTATGAGAAACTCTTGAACACGGAAGACCCTTGGTAGACAGATAATGCTGCTCATCAAGGCCCCATTAAGTTCGTGTTTGATTATTCGCTATATTTTGTCGAACTCGGAAAGTGAAAAATAAATAAATAATTTATCGAAATTGATATCTACCCTTCTACAACATCGATGACCATCATCAAGTTGAATGTACGAGCAAGAAAGAATGGCCTTTTTGCCCAGGTCTTGAATCTTCTCTCTTATGAACATTGACTTCACAGAGTTTTGGATCATGACATCGCAGTCTAAATCTCTATTCATTTTGTTTCTTGTTTGGAATGATTTGTTCTTGCTTTCGCTTGTTTGAAAATTTGTATGAGGTTTCTAGACTATTCGCCTAATTTATAAAGCATGAATGTAATTCGAGCTAAAATATGACAGTTATCAATCAAACATATAAGACAAGTTCTTTTGAATTATATAATTTAACTCTAAAAGTTGACAGCTGTCTATCAATTATATTGGAATATATAATTAATTTTACTTTTGGTTCATATTCATTTTTCTATAAGATATGGAAAAGGAACTGCATTTGCAAGACATCGTGAAGGAAGAAGAATCCTCTTATAATAAATTAGTGAGGATGGCAGAAGCACCAAGGATTTTAGTGTTTTGCGATGTAGCGAACAAAGATAATATTATGCAGTGTCTTTTTCGTTACGTGTGTAACGAGATTTGTGACTTTGGCCAAAGCGAGCTTTTGCTGCCTTTCGGTTTTGAAAGGCAGCGGATAAACATGTGTCTCCTGGAGTTCGAGGTTGAAAAAGGGAAAGTGCTCAAGGATGGAGCGTTTATAGATGTAAGTGTGAATTTTACCTTTATAGCTTCTATTAATAAAAAATTTAACATTAGTATTATTATAACTAAAAAATTTTATTTGTTATAGGATCTGGAGCGGGAATTAAAGAAATTGCTCATGATGAAGTTAGTTTGGACTTGCGGCGACTCAAGAAACGACATGATCGGCATTTATGTGAATAATGGAAAGATTCGAAATTTGTTAAAAAAGCATACACAATTCAACCTACGGTCAAAACAGGTGCATAAGAAGTTAGAAGGAGAGTCAGTTGGAGAGATAGAAGGTAAAATGTAATTTAAAGAATAAAAGTTTATTATAATTGTTAAGAAAATTATTGATTTTCTTTTATTTATATGTTTTCTTTCTTTTATAGTTGTTATTGACGAAGAAGAAGAGGTGATAGACAAAGAAAGCGAAATCGACCATAATCAAGAAAGTGAAGATGCTGTTCATAAACGAGGAAGTGAAAATGCTGTGCATAATCATGGTTAGTATTAGAAAATTTTATGTAGGAATTATTATATGTTTAAAATAATGGAAAATTTTATTTTCACGAGTTTTTTTTGGTTTTATAGATAATAATATACAACAAAATGGGTTCGAGATAATTTCAGCAGAAGAGGTGCCAGAAGGTGAATTCTTTTAATGGATTTGACAATAAAGCAAAAATTTAAAAGTGAAATTGCAAATATACATGCATTAAAACAGGGTGGATGTTATGATAAATTTGAATTTAATGGAGAGATTATAAGAATAGGAGATCGTATGTACTTTTATTTAAATACTAATATATAAGAAAATAGTAAAATATGGCCTAGTGTATTTGCAAGTTTTAAGCCGACAGATAAGGACAAAATAAAATATTTGATAAATTTTCCTTTTGATAGCGAAAAAGTTCCAATGTCTTTGCTATAAGTTATTGAGTTAGCAGGAATTTGAATAGAGTATTAGTATTTGGATAAGGTCTTTAAGAATGAAGCTTTATAAGAGAGCGAATTTATTTGGAAGGGTATTGAAAGAAGGTAATGAGCCATTAGCTATGGTTAAGCAGACAATGATGACAAATAAATTGAAAGGTGGAGGCAGAAAAAGAAATATTAAGGCTTTTAGAAATGTAAGAAAAAGACAAAAACGCCATCATCATCATCATCATCATCATCATCATCATCATCATAATTTTGCTGGAGATCATAGAGCTAGATTTTTTTCGCCATTTCCTGAGACAGCGAGGCGTATGGCGTATAATCCAGCAGAGTTACTATTGTAAAAGCGACTGGAGAAGTTTTTTATCAATATTAAAAAAAAGCTTACAAAATACGTTATAAGAGAGGGAGCAGAAGCCTTAGTTACTCATTCTGCATTCGGAAATCAATCTGTCAAGATGGCAGAAGAGACTAGTTTATTTATACGTGTAATTGATAAAAAAGCAGCTGATAAATTACAAAGTTCTTTATTGCAAAGAGCTTCTAGAGGGAGAGTTTTGGAAATAAAACAACTTTCTAGTGAATTTTGTCTTGGAAAACAAGTCATATTATATATACTTACCGATGATGATAAAATCTTGAGTGATTCATCCAGGAGCGTATGGGAGTGGGTATCTGCTGCTTTGACGCCAGAAGAAATGAGCAAGTTAAATATGTAGATAAAAGAATATACCAAGTTGATGCTATTTCAAATTTTTCTGCAGCAAGAAAAGAAGAGGTGAAACAGATAAGTGATGCGGTTGCTTTTGGTAGGAAAGTTCTGAACGAGATTGAAGCTGATAATTGTGCAAGAATTAATGAACATTTGAAAAAGTTTCCATGATTTTTGAAACAAAAGCAATGTAAATTAGATGATTGAGTTATGAGATTAAAACTTGAAATCTGATTCATATTATCTCTGAGTGTTTGACCTTTGTTCTGTCTTTTCTGATTGACATATGTCAAGAGTTGGAGATGATTGACATGTGTCATAAAAATGAATATATATATGCGCTTATGCTATGTATTTTGTTATTTGCAATGGAGTCATTAAATAAGCTTGACGAATTGAATGCGCGACCAATGCAGTCGTTGAACAACTTTGACGAGCAAGATGTTGCTGCAAGGTTGAGAGCATTGCGTACAGAATCCGTGTATCTTAGGGCCATCTAATATTCATATTTAAAACTACTCACTGATTTTGTGATTCAGGCAAAAGTGTGTCGCATTTCGCTTTTATATTTAGTAATCAAAAATCAAAAACAGATAAGCAACTGGTTACAACAAAAATTTTACAGTCAGTATTTGTATTCTTAAAACTAAATATAATCTTTGTAAATTTCTTGCTATGTTATCAGTCAATGTAGATTTCATAAAATGATGTTAAATATCACCGAAACTTCCTAAAGCTGTTTTCAATTTTCTGCTCAAGAAAGAAATTGTAATTTCTCGAGAAGACAGGGGGTTTCCTACAAAAATAATGCATAGAATACTGTCTGTCAACCCATGCTGTTTTTTAATGATACCAACGCATGCCGCTAGCCAGCATACTGTTTGAATTTTCCATGGCTTGTTTGCAGAATCACACGAGACTCCGAAAGGGCTACTGCTGTTGATTAAATATAGTAGACCTGTCGCTCAAATCATATCTCGGATATTATTATTATTATTATTTTGTAACAAAGGTATTACACTCTTTTTTTATAAGCACCTGATATTTTTTTGCGAGGCTTGTTGCTCTTATTTTTTGAATAATTTGAGGCTCGAATGTTCTTATTTGGGTTCTTATTTCAACGTTGATATTTCTGCAACTAAATTGTTTCTACGAACAATATATAACAGCTGGGCACATCTTCTATATATACATTTATTTAGTAATTTCATAGTTTTGTTTTGTTAAGATAAAATAAGATAAAATTCCAAAAAAAACATTATCTTGTTTCTTATTTTTCATCCGAGGCTGGACATGTTATTATGTTGTTCTTATTTTTTTGGCAACTCGAGCCTGGTGTTCTTATACATAAGGTGTGTTCTTATAATAAAAAAGACCGCCAGCCAAGAGGGCCGCTAACCTACAAACAAATAACATCAAATTTATTCACTATAAAGTTAAGGTTAAGAATAAAAATAAGATTAATTACAAGTGACTACGGAGAAATACTGATAGATGCACTCTTTTTTATAAGAACCAGGAAATTTTGATCGTGGCTTGCTGTTCTTAATTTTTTTCCGTTTTTGAGCCTGAAATGTTCTTCATCTGTTCTTAATTCCTTGGTTACTTGGATACCTATATTTTTCAAGGATTGTCTGGGGTGGTAGTAGGTTAGCGTAAAAATGCAGCATTCTTGTCTATTTGTGTTTGTGTTGGCTTAAAATTTACTTTGAGTCTTACTGTCGTACTTTCATATCTAGGGACCCGTCATTATTTATGACCGGGTGGGGGCTGAAGAGAAAATGGTGGGTTAACTGAAAAATATTAATTGCATTGGGTGGGGTAATAAAACTGCCTTCAACATAAAGGTATATTCTATCGCAAAACCAAATTCATTTAAGCAATTAAGCCATCAATATTAAAATTACGCTTCGCGAAATGTCCATGCTTTGAGGGAATCAATTGCAGCTCTTATCTTATTACCAAAAAAGTGCGAGGGTAGGGTTATTTTTCTGCTTTCCAGTTATGGGGTAAAGAAAATTGGTGGTGTAAAATTTCTTGATGGTACAAAATACTTTCTCTTCGGCCCCCACCCCGGTTATAAATAATGACTGCTCCCTTAGCTGATATTCTTGGTGCTTTCGAAAAGGCCTTAAAATCTGGCCAAAATCCAGGCTCGTGTTCTTATAAAATTGTTCTTATAAAAAAATAGTGTAATAAGCTACTGTAATCTTCATAGTATTCATAATGTTCAAAAGAAAAATAATAATACGTGAGCTAATTTTCCCAAATATGTAAATATAAAACTAGTTGACATTCAATTTTTAAACGTTTCGCTTTTGCTTTATCAGTACTTTGCTTACCAACTTAAGTGAACTCAAATTTTTCACATTATCTTTAATCTTTTGGGAAAAAAACATTGTTTGAAGTCAGTTTATTTTTTGCTCGTTTTGCAATTCTTTGTTATTCCTCTGATAAACGCCGCCCTCTATAAAATGCCACACTGAAAAGTTCGATTTTGGAATAAACACGCTTCTAAGAGCAAATACAGTATTCTTAAGGCAAAAAGTGCAAAGTTAAAATAACGTAACTAAAGCAACTTTTGCTACTAAATGGTGTCTATAAGAGGTCCAACAATAAGAAACTTGTTGAATTGCCCGAGCGAAGTTTCTTATTAGAAAACTGTTTGTAAATTGTGATTTGTTTTTTGACAATTTTTGACAAGCTTCTCTACTGTACTAACCAGCTAACTGCTCGAGAGCTTTCAAAATTTTTCCTGAGCTTCGCGGATTTGCTGAAGATTAGTTATCTCAAAAAATGGAGAGTCGTGGAAATCAAAATACAGTGGCCTCTCTTCTCGGAGAGGCATTGAGAATGATCAACGATGATGGAAACAGAGCCCTCCCCACGCGGTTCATCAGGTAAGAGATTTCATTTTTTTCAGCACTGGTACAACAGGTGCATAATGTATACCGGACACGCCAGACATAGTTTTCCACTTTTCATTTAAAAAGACATATCCATAAAATTATCCATAAAATTATGACAAATACATACACAGTATCACAAATCAAAAGTTACGAGTTTAAAATTAAAATTTATAATAAGCTAAAACACGAAAGTGATATTACAAATAACAGCATTCCTACAACTAAAATATTCCACTAAAATGTTAGCAGATGATTTCGGATAGAAGTGGGATAAATTATTATTATTATGAAATTATTATTAGTATAACTATAATTATTATTATGTAATTTGCAAAATCTTGAAACTACAGCGTTACAGTGGCAATGGCTTAACCAGGGCATTGGCATTAGGTAAACTTTATTATCGCCTATACCCTCCCCTGTTTTCGTCATGACAGAATGTTATCAGACAAATTTTCGTTTCCAGTGGCAATGTGAATAATTCGGCTCCTCCAAGGCAAAAATCTGGAGAAAGGACATCAGATGGGGCTTCAGCAGCCAACAGGTAATTTGGGTTTTAAGAACAATACGAATTCAGTAAATAAAATGATCATCATAATCCTTGCCCTTGAATATTTTTCTTTGAGGTGAAAACCCGAAATTACATGCCTGTACATCCTCATAACTTCTATGAAGAAAGTCTCCTCACTGCTGCCATGTTATTGTTACTGCCATGTTACATCAACATATCAAGTCCGTATATGTAGTATCGAACGCTAGATTATTACGCTCTGTGATGTAGTAAGTTTATTACAGAGAAAAAATTTGGAAAATGAGTGTTTGAGAAAAAATATATTCTGCATCCTTCCAGTGAAGAGTGAAGTGGATTTCTGAAAAATAATACCCACGAAATGTCTGTTTCTTTATTCACAAAATACAGGTTTTTACAAGATGATCAGTTTTTCTTCTTGACTTTGGAGAATATGCCTGCATGCTTTGAAAAACCAGCTGTTGACTTTTTTCAATAGCTGAGAACGAGAAATAGATAAACAACTAGCTTAAGCATATAATCATGCAGTTCTGATGCACTTATTTTTATAGCCTTTTCTTTTGTTTTCAAATAGACCTCAAAGACCTAGTCAGCTGACCGCGGCAGAGCAACCTGGCCAGAGTTCGTCAGAAAGAGCAGGACAAAATTTCAGGTGAGTTCCTTTTTGTTTATACAAATAAAGCCCTGATTTGCATTCGTTGATTTTTTTTGCAAGACCTGAATATGATACCCTTAAACTGGATTTTCTGCTTAACATCGAAAAGGCTGAAATTGTCTTGCGACACACAAGCATTTTGGTTTTCCTGGCTTGTCAGGCAAGATTTCCGGCCAAAAATTAAACGAAATAAAATCAAACTGAAACAGTAATTTAAAGCTTACTTGTGTCAATTTATGTATAAGTCTCAAAAACAACAACCTGCAAGCCAACAAACATACAAATCTGTCCTACCTCTCTTTTTGACTAGTAGCAACCATCTGGTATACAAAATCCGTGGTAATGTTGGTTTCCCGTCCGCCATAAGTTCATTCATATTTTTAGCAACCTTATCAATCGCCCGTACGGTAGAGTTTCTACACGGCCATTGGCCGTGCGCCACTTTTTGGAAGTTTTGGAAGTCTTTCATTACCATGGTTGAACCAAGAAAAGATAGGTCTTTCAATTCTTCTCATACAACCAAATATATATTCCGAATTGATGATTTCCCCAGCCTTAATGGCATAAGACATTCTCCTTATGGTGCTGCTAGGAGACAACCCCAACGGCAACCAGGAACACCTAACAGGCCATATTTTGCTACTCCAAGCACTTGAACGCATGATGTATGTGTATTGGCCTCGACAGAAGATTGCACAACACCAAGTCGAAACAACCTGGACAATCTGAGACTGGCTGGGTTAGGGAAAAAGCGTGTGGTGTTTGATAAGAATGGTGACCACAATCATTTTGTGAAGAATATGGAAGAAGAATATCCAAAGCTTCAATCCCAGCAAGGTGCAGTTGAAGTTATGCGAACAGTGACCGGGAGCGGAACTTGCCGTCGTTTATCAGTCATTCCACTTGGGCCAAAAGGCTACGCCATTCCAGACCTGAAATGTACATTTGGTGCTGCTACAGTTTATATACGTCCTGTGCAGAGTAATCTTGATTGTTCTGATGTGAAAGGAGATGATGCAGTGCCTGTGATTGTCAATTGTTTGCATTGTGGTGCCGATGTTCCTCTAAATGACCTTCGAGATCATCAAACCTCTGACAAATGTATCAAGGATTTTGATGATGATGTGCTCCTCATGGATTCAACTGTTGAGCCCCATCAGGTTCAAATGCAAAATTCAGATGAGCCAACAGAAGTACAACCTGCACAAGACAGTCAACCGTCTTCCAGTCATTGTACATCACGTCGGGATTTCCAGGCGGAAGTTGGCATTTTACATGAAATGTTCCCAACCATTCCAGTTGAAGAGGTATTCTTTATTATTTGCAGTGATAAAACTATTCAACAATAAAAATTTCCTGCGTTATTTTCTCTCTAGTAGTATAAGTGCTTTAAATTTTCGGGCCTTCTACATGTAGGTTCCTTATAAAGTGGTTCCTTATAAAAAAAAGCGTGTAACTCATCTACCACCAATCACATCTGTCATAAAAAGTAATGTACTCTAACTGTTCGGCCACACGAAAATGAACCGTGGAGTCAGCAAGATCTGTTTGGAAGGCATGGTTAATGGAAAAAGAAACAGAGGACGACAGTATAAAAGATGGAGAGATAACATCAAAGTATGGACAGACCTTGACACAGCCTCCCTGAACACTCTTGTCAAAGATCGAGAACTATGGAAACAGCTATCCCATGTTAGTGCACATTCTGCTGCAGGCAGAGATAGCGATTAATGATGAGTGCTCAACGTCTCAAAAATGTAAGAAAGTTCAATACTGGATTCTTGAAACTTAGGAAAGTTCTAAAACTATTATGAGTAATTTTTTCTCCCCTTTTATATTTTTTATTTGTGTGCTAAATCTGCGTTCATGTGTCATTTTCCGGTACCGTGTATATCTCTGGGTTGAACAACTAACTATTGTCTCAAGTGTTTTCCGATATGTTCAATAACAAGCACTCCAGCAAACCATAGTCATAGATTTTCGGTTACTTAGATTCACGTTAGGCTGCAAATGTAAAATGTCGAATAGAATGGCATTTGTGCAATTTTAACAATGCCTTTAATTGCGCATGCGCACAAATACTACATGCCTGCCAAAAAAAATTTTTCTAAGCAAGTTGCAAGAAAGTTTTGGTACTGAAAACATGAAATATCTAAGAAAGGTTCAATACTGGGCCAAAAAAAACTTTATTATAAAAAAAAACGTGTAAAGCAGAAAGCATGACTTTTCCCAAGACCAGTATTGCAGAATATGATACCGTTGGCTATACAAAAAGTGCAAAAAGCATACCCTTGGCTAGACTGCAAATCCAAAGCATTCCTTGTAGCGCAAGGTACTTTTACTTAGCAAATTGTCTGTTTTAAAGTAAACACACATGGAAAGATGACTTGTTAGAAATATTGGAGCAATGATTGCTCCAAATAAGGTTCAGAGCAAGCTTTGCTTTGGTGTGAAGCACCAAGTGATGCAATTGTGTTCGATGAGCAGCAATTTGGTGAGATACAACTCTCTAGTTCAGTTATCATCGTTTGCTATCTTGGTTATCATTGCAGTTTTAAGTAGGGCAGCCATGGTAGTGTCACATCAAAGGTCGAGGTCTTGATTACACGATTTCTTTTTTATAAGAAACCGCTTTATAAGAAACCCACTAGCAAGATTTCAGGCAAATTACAATAGATTCCTTTGTTCTTTTGTTTCTTAAAACAATAGAAAACAATACAAACTTTAAGAAACTTTCACTAGGGAGCCTTTAGCTAGGTTTCTTATATAAAAAAACGTGTAGTTGACCTATTACTGAGACCCTGGCTACTGGCGTTAAACCCAATTTCACCCTCATTTTGAGGATAAGTCATCTGAAGTTGAGTCAAATTACAGAAGTGTAAGTGTGAGTTACCTAAAAGTGTAACAAGCAATTCTTGCAGCTACAAAGACGTGCAGTTGTATGTTATATTAACATGGATATCACACGTTGTAATTGTCAAAATAGAGGGATGAAGTTGTGTAGATATATATTTTGCGAGACGAGTTTCTCGTGTTACTAGAACACTCTCTACCCTACAATAAATCTATGTCTAAATCTTTCGAATATGTTGTATAAAATCTATACAACATATTCGATTTATCAGTATTATTTTTGTTGAAAAGCTGGGTTATTTGATGTTCGAGTTATCCAGAGGTCAAGTTACTAGGAGTTTAGTGTATACGCATTTTTTATAAGGAAGTGCTTTATAAGGAAGGTTGTTCTCGCCGCATGGTCAAAAATTAAGGAATTTCTAGTACTGGATGTTGGACCTAAGACTACTAAGGAATATGCAAAATGAAATATTTGAATCCAAGCGTTTTGTATTATGTATTTGAACCACAATTAGCAATGGAAAGCATACAGGGGTTTATAACAAACATAGCGAAGCTTAATGCAGTATATATTGTGACCCCACTGCGCCCATTTCGATTTTAAAGAAACACAAAGTAAAAAGTTAAAGAATTGCTAAGGAATATTGAGTACTCAAATTTGGCTGCCAGTTAAGGAATTTTGTACTGGGGCTTAATTTTGAGCCTAGATATTCTTACGGCAAAGACTTTTTTATTATAAAAAGGAGTGTGTAATGAGCGTTCATTGGACTAAAGAGCGTAATTACTGTAGTTTTGACAAGAAGACAGAAGAGAGAATGTTATGATTGTGAAAATGCACTTACTTTTTGCACTGCATTGGCAATTATTGCATCTTTTTCTTCTTCATTAAGGAGTTTGGCTATACTCCTATGTGTTCCATAGTCATTGCAATATCTTTTCACACTTCTCTCTGAAATTCCTATCCTTCTACCATACGTTGACTCTAAATATTGTGACACAGCCCTGTGTGTCATTCTTCTACGCTCCACAAGCTCACGAATTTCCATTTCGATATCACGGTTAAGAGAAGAAATTACACTCATTTTTAAAACCAAATTCGACTTTCTTAACTTTCATAGATAAGTTACTGTATACTTACTCTCCAAATCCCAAAGAAAGTGCGCTAAAGTTTTAATGGCATTGTTTGACAACTTGCATTGGCTAGAAAAAACCCCAGTATATCTTGCAATAGGCTGTCAAGATGATAGATGCCGCGCAGTATGCGTGAAAAGATCAAAAAGTGAAGAACAAGTCAATGGCATATCCAGCTAGCACAAGCACTATTACCAGCATGATAGCAACAGAGTGATAAGACGATAATTTAACATTTTTTCATAGATGCACCCCCCTTTGTAAAATCACTTGAACTGAGTTTGATTTTGTTGTTAGAAATCAAAAACCGTTTTTGAGCATAGTACATATTGGCTAATTGCGCCACCTCATTGCAACTGTAAAATTGAATTCTTCAGCAACCTCCGCTTGAATCTCAATAATAAATGTGAAGACAAACGAACTCTTAACCCAGACAGTAAAGAATAAATAATGTCATTTTTAATAGATTACACGGAAATGAATTTCAGCAATAACAGAATGTTACTTTTCTGATTTCAATTTTATATTATCAAATGGAAAATTGAAATGTGGCACACTTTTGCCTGAAATCTATAATCAATTAGTAGTTTTATGTTTGAACATAAGGTGGACCTAGGCTACACAGACTGTACAGATGCTAATTCTGTAAATTTTCAATGCGTTCATTTAACGACCGAAATTAAAGTGCTTAAAGAAGAAATTGCGCTTTTGAAAACAGAAGAGAGCGTAAGTAAAGAAATTCAAAATTTAAAGGTGAAGTAGAAGCTTTAAGAACTGTTTATTCTGACTTGAAAGATTTAGTTACAGAGATAAGGAAGATAAATCAAGACAAAGAAGTTGATCAAAAGTTTCAAGCTCAGTTAGATGCTTTAAGAATAGGATATTATGACTTAAAAAAAATTATTGAAGAAGACATTTTAAAACAGAAAAAAGAAGGATTTCAGAATGAAATATTACAATTTCCACCTTCGTCGCCCAGTGATACAGTCAGTCATTCTGGAATTTTTGTTTGGGGAATTAATGATGTTTATAATAAAACGACCGCAGCTATAAAAGATGAATTAAGAAGATTCGTCAGTCCTCCATTTTTTTCATCTCAGTTTGGTTATAAAATTCAAGGCATGATTTATTTGAGCGGAGATGGTCCAGGAAGAGGTAATTCGGTTTCATTATTCTTAAGAGTAATGAGAGGGCCTTTTGATCCTTTATTGAAATGGACAATGAAAGGGAAATTTGAAGCTGAAATAATAAATCAGCGAGATTCAAAAGCCAGTGTATTGCAAGTGTTTAATTCAGAAATAACCAATTCATTTATACGACCGTCAAAGAATAAGAAAGCTAACGTAGCATTTGGCTGTGCAAAATTTATTTGTTGTAAAGAGTTGTGGGACAATGATTTTATAGAAGATGATGTGATGTTTATAAGAATGTCAGTTAAGGAAATGATTGACTGATTGATTGATTGAATTGTCAATATTTGATTGATTGCTTGACATTTATTGTTATAAAAGCTATAAAAGAGAATATGAAATAAAATAAGTTCAGTTATAGACAAACGACAAATGAGATACTTCTAGAAAAAGAAATGGAAAGATCTATAAGACGAGAGTTTTTATATGTCGGTGGGGGAAAACACATGCTTTATTTTAAACATGCACAACAAGAGTGCAAGATAATAAGCAGATGGGATTTTCAATGTGCAGATGGACAGCTGCTGCCCTTGATTTGGCTTTGCTGCCCCTATAACAATAAAGGGCAGCAGATATGTCAATCGGCTAATTATATTGCTCATCTGCCAGATCCCTATCAATCCACCTCATTAAGTCATTAACACTTTAAATTCAATAGGAGCTTGACCGCTCTATTGTTCAGATTCTTCTTTGATTACCAAAAGAAAAAGGTGTGAATCAGTGAAAAGAAAGCCCTGGGGGCTGCCCTTGTTTCAACATTGACAAGTTTCAATTGTGCATGCTGCTGTGGATCCCAACTATGCTTGAGAAATAATATAAGAAATGAGAATTCTTTCCTTGATTCTATTTTATTCATATTCAACCAATTTAACGCATAGTGTAGCCCTTCTTTTCAAAAAAGAAACCGATAAACAGTCAGTTATCACAGTCACATAGCAGGAATCCGCTACCCTTCCTGATAGAAAATCAGTAAATTCCATCTTTCAAAATAATATTTTGTTTAATTTTATTTTTTTAGAAAAAGGAAAATAAAAAACCTTTCTGGTTTGCGCAATTAAACAACACCGGCATCGCGCAATGAACGTTTTCCAAAATAAAGCGCAAGAAGTCAGTTAAGTCATAATGAAACATTTCAGTAGAAACTCTAACGATCACCAACTTTCTAAAGGTGTAATGCCTTACATTTATCTGCAGAATATAAGTTTAAAAACAAAGGTCAATGCATAGACCTAACAAAATAATACCTTTTCCAAAATTCCTGCATATTCCACAGATTTTGCTCGATTCTTGATGGAGGTTTCACGTAGTACTAGATGAGATTTCATTCCCAATTCCAATTCCATTATTGGAAGTAGCCTATCATTGATTTGCGCACATGTGGTGAACCAAAATGAATTGAAGTTGTATATTATCGCATCTTTGACGAACTCGACGCAAAATACGCGCAATGACAATTCAGCATGAAACATGAAGTTTGCGTATCTCATTCCTTCGTATACCCTAGTAACTATATCAGCTGTGAGAAGATAGATTACTGTCATACTAACTCGGCCCAGTACTTTGTTACTTAATTATTGACACTGCTACCACGGTAACCTATAAAATCAACACTATAGCACGTGTCCCTTTGTTTACAACAAAGCTTCATACTGGCTAACAATAGACCAGCGCATGGAAAGGGGCATAAGGGGAGCCAATTGAAACAATCATCAAGAGAGATATGACAAAACTTTAATAAATAAGTATGATAAGAAGAATAAAACAATAAAAACCCGGCAACAAAGAAATAGAAAATAACTCCACTTCTAGAGGGTAGCAACATAAGCAAAAATATGTTTCTCGGACTAAAATAAATCTCAAACGAGGCAATTTCTGTGAATTGATAGATAACTTGTCATATATAACCAGATACTTTAAGGTAGCCCAACTATCTTTAGCATTATATTCTCAACTGTTCAGGATAACGAAAATAATTGAGAAATACTTATAGTTGAATCAAAATGTTAGAGTCCAATTCAAAGATGTGTGAACTTCGAAGCCTTAACAGTCGAAGAAAAGAGCGGAGTTCGCACGGAACTCAGGTCTCAGTTTCATATAGACTCAGATATGATTCTCGGACTAAAGACTAACTCAAATCAGGGAATTTCTGTGAATTAATAGATAAATCGTGATATTTAATGAAAATGATGAGATTTTTTTTGTTTTAAAGCTTAAATTTAAGACTTAAGAAGGGGCAGCGAACGGGCAGCAGAAGGGCAGCAAAGGGGCAGCAAATAAAGTCTTATATATAGAATAACCAGATTAAGCAGCACAACGATCTTAAGCATTATATGCTCAATAGAACTGTTCATGATAACGAAAATAATTGAAAAATTCTTATTGTTGAATCAAAATGTTAGAATCCAATTCAAAGTTGTATGAACTTGGAAGCCTTAACTGTCGAAGAAAAGAGCGGAGTTCGCACGGAACTCAGGTCTCAGTTTCATATAGACTCAGATATGATTCTCGGACTAAAGACTAACTCAAATCAGGGAATTTCTTTGAATTAATAGATAAATCGTGATATTTAATGAAAATTATGAGATTTTTTTTGTTTTAAAGCTTAAATTTAAGACTAAGAAGGGGCAGCGAACGGGCAGCAGAAGGGCAGCAAAGGGGCAGCAATTAAAGTCTTATATATAGAATAACCAGATTAAGCAGCACAACGATCTTAAGCATTATATGCTCAATAGAACTGTTCATGATAACGAAAATAATTGAAAAATTCTTATTGTTGAATCAAAATGTTAGAATCCAATTCAAAGTTGTATGAACTTCGAAGCCTTAACTGTCGAAGAAAAGAGCGGAGTTCGCACGGAACTCAGGTCTCAGTTTCATATAGACTCAGATATGATTCTCGGACTAAAGACTAACTCAAATCAGGGAATTTCTTTGAATTAATAGATAAATCGTGATATTTAATGTTTTCAAATATGATGGCTCTTCTGAACAGTTTGAGGTTAAAAATTGTGGAGCAGCAATGTGGATGGTTGATCGCGTAGACATTGAACGTCAGCAAAAGAATTTCTTAAAGTTATTGCGATAAAATTTTCTGGTCCACTTTTTTCACGTAATATCTTATTTTTATCAAATCTATTTGGTAATCATCTACAATCCTTCACAAAATATGCTGAGACCAGTAACCCAAATTTACTGGCGACAGTCATCAGTTAAACTTTTTGTACTTCACTCCCTTCCCCCTTGAAGCAATGTTGTGTCCAAATTTATAGCGTTCTACGATGTTGGCGCCCTCAATTTGCGGCCATCTTCAGCAAGTCAAACTAGACGGCACTTCATGGAGGAGACGGGAGAGGGCAGAAGAAGGGGAGGGCAGAAGTAGTCTAAGAGTTTTAGTTTGTGATTTTATGGCGTTTACTCAAACCTATGAATTTGATTAAGCCAACCATTTTGATAGGGGGATCTTCCATCATGATGTAGCTGCGGTATTGTTTTGACATCTCGTCTTACTCTTAATTGCTTTACTCTTCTAAAATTAATATTAATTGCGTATTTATGTAATTTAAACTTTAAGTAATCCGAGCAACCACGCAGAATTCCTGGAACTGCCAGGGAACGCAAAGAAAATAACTCTCACGCAGTTCAATCAATGATCTCGCACGATTCATTGTCAGCCTATGGTTACTTCACTGAAGATATGTCGAGTACTATTAATGTAGTCTGCGAGGTACATGAATAATGACTAAACAAACCATGGAAGTACAACTAAACCAACCAACGTAACTTGACAAGCATATTTGAAACTTGACATTTCCAAAAATTGTTTTCTAAATAACCCAAATCTATTCAGGCTTTCTGCTCGATTTTTATTTGCAAACACAGCTTTGTGCACTTTGTATTATTATTTTATTATAAAATAAGTTTTAGCTATGCTTTTAAATTGAGAATATGTTCATAAAGTGATTGAAAGCAAAAAAGGGTTAGAGTTTCTACTGAAATGTTTCATTATGACTTAACTGACTTCTTGCGCTTTATTTTGGAAAACGTTCATTGCGCGATGCCGGTGTTGTTTAATTGCGCAAAGCAGAAAGGTTTTTTATTTTCCTTTTTCTAAAAAAATAAAATTAAACAAAATATTATTTTGAAAGATGGAATTTACTGATTTTCTATCAGGAAGGGTAGCGGATTCCTGCTATGTGACTGTGATAACTGACTGTTAATCGGTTTCTTTTTTGAAAAGAAGGACTGCAGTATGCGTTAAATTGGTTGAATATGAATAAAATAGAATCAAGGAAAGAATTCTCATTTCTTATATTATTTCTCAAGCATAGTTGGGATCCACAGCAGCATGCACAATTGAAACTTGTCAATGTTGAAACAAGGGCAGCCCCCAGGGCTTCTCTTGCTCTCCTTCTTTTCACTGATTCACACCTTTTTCTTTTGGTAATCAAAGAAGAATCTGAACAATAGAGCGGTCAAGCTCCTATTGAATTTAAAGTGTTAATGACTTAATGAGGTGGATTGATAGGGATCTGGCAGATAAGCAATATAATTGGCTGATTGACATATCTGCTGCCCTTTATTGTTATAGGGGCAGCAAAGCCAAATCAAGGGCAGCAGCTGTCCATCTGCATATTGAAAATCCCATCTGCTTATTATCTTGCACTCTTGTTGCACGTAATGTTGCAGACAGTTTCTTATTATAATGCGGTAACTACTACAAGAGAGACTGTGTTTTTAGAGATTTAGATGATGGACAAATCACTGTAATGTCGACATGTCGTATAATATTGAAGCATGATGAAAATGAAGCAGTGTGAGTTAAGTCAATGTTAGATGCTTGTGAGAGTTTTGAATTGAGAGATAAAGTAATGGTTGGATATCATAGAGTAAAGCAGCCGCCTACAAGTTTTCTTTTGTTTAAAAAAGTTATGGGTAAGGCCTTTCCTGATCGTACTCTGCCTAGAGATAAGGTATTTGTATTAAGTGACATATGGAATTTCTTGACTCATTCGAAGAAAAAACTTTTTAAAGATTATGCTTCACAGGTTGCTGATTTACATAAAAGATCGTATCCCTTTTTGCTAAGAGGAGAAGCTGAAAATTACATAATAAAGGACAGTAAGAGAGATGAAGGAGAATTTTGAACTAGTAAGGAGAATTGAAGAACAAGTTATGATAATTGTGTGATTTTTGCAAAGAAATATTTGTATCCAGTTGTAAAGTCATTGACTCAAGGATCAGAAGAAGTTAACTTGACGCGACAGATGAAAAAACTTGTATTAACTATTCGAATGAAGCAAGCCCAACAAGATACTGAGCGTCAACTTCAACAGCGAACTAGAAACGTAGAATCAGAGGAAAGGCAGAAGAGGAGTTGGATGAAATTTTATTTTCAACAGGTGGTAGCAGTGTGGAGAATAAGAAGCTGTTATTTGATGACATTATAACTAGCGATCCAGCTGATAAAATATGGGAGGAGATTTTAAATAATTGCGATATAGATGATGTTAGAATGTCTTCTGTTTGTAGTGTTGAAGAAGAATTGTCTAAGGATTGTGCGACAAGAGGCGAGATATTAGACATTGGCGAAAAACATCAGATACAATATTTGTTGCGACTTAAATTGGCTGAATTTGGTTGTGCTCTGAGCTGTTGTAATTATGATGAATTGGAAAAAATGACAATTATGGAATATAAAAAATTACAGTTATTGCAAGAACAATGTGCTTTTTTGAGATTGGAACCGCAATAGAATAAGGTACCGAATATTATGGAAGGTGTTAGTGACTTGGTTGGAAAAAACTTGATGGAGTTTATTGAAGAAAAAGTTGAAAGTTTTCTAAATGGTAATTCAGAGAATATGCAGCTTATTTTACAGCCAAGAGATGAAGAAATGCCAGATCTGGATGTTAAAAAAAACGAACTTGAAAAAACTGGTGGTGGTGGATGTATTGCAGAATGGCTTTGTAATGAGTTTTTAAAAGGATATGAAGATAAGGAATTGTTTGAAGAAGGTTTTAAGAATAGTATTCAGACTAAAATAGATGAAATATGTAGCAATGGAGAAGATGAAAAAAGTATTAAAAAAAACTATTTAGAAAGAATGGAAAACTTTTTACAGAAATTATTTGAACATGTTTATTGTGCATTTGATGATGATGAGATGATGTTAATTTGTTCTAGGTGTAAGAGATGTTTGTTAGAGATTGAAGTACAAAATTATATGAAATGTAAAAAAATGATTGAGATAATGCAATTTTTTTTAAAAAATGTTTGATTAATTATTTGAATAGATATATATATATAGTTGTTTTATTGTAGTAGTTTTAAATATTGATTGAGAGATATTATAAATGTCAGTTCATAATTTATGATGTCTTATTCTCCTTTAGCAAGCGATGTGCTGAATAAAGCTTTGTACAAGAAAATAATACGCTTTAAATTTGCACCTTATCGATTGGCTTTTGACAGTCAAAGGTATTATTATAAAAATAGATTAGGTAAGAATTTGACTGCAAATGAAAAAATTTATTTAAATCGAAATAAAAAGGCGATAAAAAAATCCAAGCAGAAGGATTTTGGACCATTTTTAGTTGCGTCTGCCAGATCGTTAATTAAGCCGCTGATAATAAAGTTTAATTTACATCATGTGGAGGAACGAGGCAAGCGATAGTGAAGATAATGGTGAATCATTGCTAGCGAAAAATAAACAGAATGAAGCAGATGCAGAATATAATAGTGATGTATATAATAGAAGAGTACTTTCTCCTTTTAAAGATTATGAGATGTATAAAGAAATGAAAGCAAAGCAAGTACCTAATCAATATGAACAAAAGGTTGCAGATTTGAAAAATGAAAGAGATGCGGCTGATAATATATATGATAAGATAAGAATAATGGATGAAATTAATCACTATGAAAGTTTGTTACAGAGAATTTATGTACAAGCTAAGGAAAAAGGAGCGGATTATGATGTAGAAGAAAATATAACTACAGCTGTTCACAAAAAAAAGATTGGCAAATTAAGAGAACAAATTAAAGCCATAGCTAGGAATAAAAATTTAAGTAGTGAAGCAAAGAGTCTAAAGGTAAAGAAGCTTTTAGAGGCTATTAAAAAGTCACAAATTTATAACTCCTGAAGGTGGAATAAGTACTGAAAATCTTAGATTATTGCATAAGGCCACTTGGCAGACTAAAGAATTTTTGAGATATTTACGAGCTAGTAATCATGTTCGCTTTTCGAAAAATGATAAGACTGTTTTTATTAATGGAGAAAAAATTGAACATGCAGCCACTTTATTTTCTATGGTAAATTGGTTAAATAATCCTCATTTAAATGAAAATCCACCTATTGGTTTGATTCCTATCGCCAAAACTTTAATATCAGAGGGTATGTCGAGCAATTCATTTCCAGAGATATTAAAACGTTGACTAAGAAAGAAAGAAAGTGAATTAAAAAAAATTAGCAGCAGAAAAAATGAGATAAAAACTCTTAGTAGATCTGATAATAATAATAAAGCTTTACCATTGCTACCATCTGAGCATTTAAAGCGTATTCGTGAAGAGAGAGCGAAAGCAGGGAACGCAGCTGATACTAATTTAAAAAGTGCTATTAGAACTAAACTTCAAGAGAGGTTAAGGCGTATTCGTGAAGAAAGAGAAAAAGTCAACAGACAGCAGATAGTACAACTGACTCAGCGTCTCGAGCAACTCCAGGCCCTTCTAGAGCAGATTTATTGAATGAATTAGCTAATGCTGGAGAAGAGGGTGATAAAGAAGAAAATATACTGGCACTATAGCTGAAGGAGTGAAAAAATTAAGACGAGAAAAAGAAAAATCTAAGAAAGGAGATTTGAGTGGTACTGGCCAGTTATCTGTAAATAAGATGTTTGCAAATCAAATAGAAAAATCGTTAAAAAAGGTGTTTATGGGAGATTCTATGAAGCGAAGTCGAGACTTGAATAGTGATAGTGACTTATCGAGCTATGAAAGTGAAGATGGGCAAAATTTAGGAGCAGCAAAGAGAATGCGTGTTAATAGAGAAGAGCGTGAAGGTGATAGGAGTTTCAGAGAACGCGGGAAGACGAGTAAGAAATTTGATGAAAATGTTCTGGCTTATAAGATTGCTAGGGCAATGGACATTAGGAAAAAGAAAAAATAAATTAGCCAATAAGAAGAACAAAAAAAAGAGAAAAGCGTTGGAATTAAACAGTTCTAGCGATAGCGAACTTCATCCTCGTCTGGTTTCTCAAGCTCGTCAGGTGAAGAGACTAAGACTGACATTGAGCTAGAAGAAGAAGCGGGATCAGAGAATAAAGACCGTCAAGCTAAAGAAAAAGATTTGAAATTGCAGTCTTTGTTCGGTGAAAAGGTCATGAAACTTTTGAAAAAAGCTGAAGAAAGTGAAGGCTCTAAAATGAATAAGAAAAAGTATAAATTTTTAAAGTCAATGCAGGCTTTGAAAAAGAAATTTATGGAGGCAAATAAAACAACTGTTAATTGAACTTGAAGTATTTCATTCAAAAATGTTATGTTGTATATAATTTACTAGAATATTCATCATTGAGTAAAGCTAGTTGAGTTGTAATCATAGTTTGAAAATCATTATCATCGCAACAGTCTTTACAGTTTTCCAATTTTTCAACCATGTCTTGCTTTGTTTCTTGATCTAAATCATTCCAGAATTTACGGGCAGCTCTTTCGCCTTGACATGTATTGGATATATAGCCTTTATAATTCGTTAAGAGATGTTTCTCTAATAGCCGCATGACTTTGCGATACACAGCTGTGTTTTTATGTCCACATTTAAATTCAGTGTTAATGTTCATTATGTAAGTGAATAGCAGTTCTATGAAATACCGAATAGCTATAAAATTAAATATTTTCGGAATATAAAAAGATTATAAATATAAAAATTAAAAAAAATAGATTATATTATAAAAAAAGCCTGACGCATTAAGTTTACGATATTAGTTGTTTAATGTTCAAAGATGGATAATGCGTTATTCGAGCAATTGAATGATTTATATAATAATCCTGCTTTTCCTGGTTCTCTTCGTGGATTAAATAATTTTTTTCAGTATGCGAAAAAAGAATTGTCTAAATTGACAAGACAGAAATGGGAAATTGATTTAATGGACATGCAAAGTGATAATATTTTCCTTCCGCATTTTAATGCTGGAACACGCTATTTATTTTGCTGTATAGATCAATTTGATAAACATGCTTGGATGAGACCGATAAATAATAAAACCGGTTTATCAAGTGTTTTGGCATTTCAAAGTATTTTAGAGTCAACTAAACGAGAACCGAAGTTATTGAGAGCAGATCATGGATCTGAATTTATAAATGTTGCTTTTCGTGATGTTGCAAAGAAGAATAACATTAAATTAAATTTTTCGAATGATGATCCTAAATGTGCCATTGTGAAGAGGTATAATAAAACGCTGAAAGGAAAAAATGTAAAGTACTTAGATAGTAGAGAATCGAAAGGAGATTACAATTACATCAATGTATTTCAGCAGTTAGTAGAGAGTATAAATAATACAAAAGATAGAATAATAGGTATGGCACCTGACGAAGTCAATGTTAATAATTATCCATTAGTAAGAGAAAATTTCGAAAAATATTGGGCGAAGGAAGAGGCTAAATTACCGTCGACGAGAAAAATAAAAAGTCGTTTTAGTGTTGGAGAGTATGTGCGTATAGCTTCAACAAACAAAGTATTCAAAAGAGGTTTTCAAAAGCAATGGACTGATGAGATTTTTTAAATCGCTTCTATTAAAAAAACATATTCACCTTTTGCTTATATATTGAAAGATTTAGGCTCGCAAATTATAGAAGGAAAATTTTATGCCGAGCAATTACAAGCCGTTCTCATGCCTTCAATGATTAAAATCGATAAGATATTAAAAGACAGAAAATTGATGGAATTCAATGGTATTTAGTTAAATGTTTAATATATCACAAGCCGCTCTGGATAACAAAAAATCACTTGCAAGAAGTACGCATCCGAGATTCAAATAAAAAAATAAAAATAAATAATTTTAGTTCACAACAAAATTTTTTTGAAGCATTAAAATCTGAAATAGAAGAGAATGAGCGTAGTATAAAACGTCATAGGGAAGATATTGTCGATAGTGAAGAGAAGAAGGAAGAAAAATAAACATGGGAGAAAGGATTTATACTTAGAAATCTCAGAGAGTTACTGCTATACCATCATCAGAACAATCTAAATATGATACGAATACAAATTTTCGCGTGCAATTGAATGACATTGTTCAACTAGATCCGTAATCAGTATGGGCTATGGCTTGTACAAAAGTTATACTCCCAGCTAGAGAAAAGGTTGAATTTGCAAAATTCTTTTGGTATAAAAGATTGAGTAGCCCTTTTAATATTGAAAATGTAATATTAAACATTAATTTTGATGTTAATCAAGAAGTGGTACAAGCTGAAAAAAAATACAGATACGAAATGTTGTTTTATACTCAAAATAAGACGGGATTGTGGACAGCTGATCAAGATTTATATCCTAGTATATATTTACCACCTTCTGAAGCCGAGTCTTGGAAAAATGATGGAGATTGGGATTTTAATAAAATGAATGAATTTTTGAATTCGGGTTTTAGATTGAAATTTGATTTTAATGGCTGGCAAATTGCCGTTGATGTTTGGGGTCAACAATCGATAATGTATATCGAACATCAAGATGATAAGGATTATTTTGATTTGGGTTTTCGCGGAATGAATATTGTGGATGAAATGGGATATGATCAAAGTTAGCAATTTCAAACATGTAGATTCAGTAGAATGGTAGTTGAGAGGCTTGGATTGGATAATCTGAAGGCAGATTATTTTCCTAGTGCAGTCAAAGAGTATCATGATAAGGCTGCTGTTGTTCATGGTCATTTTGTAAAATTGTTTTGGAATTGGATGAAAGACAATCATCCAACATAGAGCAGAAATGTTTATGCCGCTGACCAAACGGCTCTTGCGCCTGCAAGGAAGGGTCAAAATGGAGGGAGGAGGGAGGGGCAGAGAATTTTTTCACCACAGGAACCCAACAGCGTGATCAGGCATCTTGGAACGCGCGAAGTGAAAAGGGTGGCCATGATGCTGCAGTGAGGAGGTGGCTACAGTCAAGTGAAGTTTCATGGAGATCTGTAGGGTTTAAGTGGTAAATAGATGCTTATATTTCATCAGCAGGGAAGACTGTTTTACAGCGAAATTTCTGGAAATGTAAATTAAAGATATCTCAAAAACTGTACCCTGCCACAAGATGAATTTTTCACGAAATGGATTTCCAAGATGAGGACGACATTCTGATACAGGTCTGTATACTCGGAAAATTGGCAAACTATTTCAAATTTTAGCTCAAACTGGCATCAGTTGAACATTGAGAACACACTTCCCCTATCAATCTAAATTCTTCACTCACAAATATTTCGATACAAACCTAACTTTTCGGGATTTTTTATATTACCTGGCGTAGGCCCGAGCTTAAATTCTCAAGTTTTCAAACCGCATTAGAGATCGAACATGCCGTTACTTTTCTATCATGGAACAAAAAATTAGTGTACATTTTCGTAATAAAAATGCAAAACTTTATATGGGTAAATTCAGTTGCAAATTGTGAAAAATCCCTACCCTGCCACAACACGAATTTTTTTTCAGCTGAAAGAGCATATCTCAAACTCCTTAAAACACTATATCTCATTCGTGGGAAAATTGGTAAACATACTGAAATTTTTCTCTAAATGTATTCATAATTTTAAGCTTTTAATGACATGTTGCCTAGGCCCATTCCATTCTATTTTTCAAGTACTGTTTTGCTAGTTTATGTTATGTACAATATTGATTAAAATTCTTTTAGCAAAGCATGTGAATGTTATGTTCATAGGGCACTGGGACTTTCCTCTTCAAACAATTATTGTGTTTTGTAATCCTAGGGTAATTAGTGTCTGTTTTTTTCTTTCAGATCACCTATGCAATGTTCTGAAAATTGTTGAGCGTTCCAGAATCAGTACAAAGCTGTTAAAAAATAATTTTTATGGGGGAAATAAATGCCATCTTCATTCAATCCTTCACAAAAAAAGTTTGGTCCTGAAGTTTTTGCTGTTCAGGACAAAGCGTTTTGGGAGTGAGGGCTCAAAAATAATCCAACATTCCAGCTGTTCATAGAATCTCACTTGTGAACCACACTTCAAGCAACAAATGATGTATAATAGTAAACAAAACTGGCCTGTCTTGTGATATATTTTGTGGAGCAGATGTGTACTGTAACTAATAAGATGGGCAGTTGCTGACAGGATAATTAATGCTGAAGAAGGATGTTGTTAGAAGTAGATCTCTGTTTTTGTTTAGAATAGAGAATGAATTTCAAATTTCAAAAATTGAGTTTGTTGAATTTGTTAACTTGTCATTTCTGGGTGAAGCTAAAATAACTAATTTTTTATCTTACTTTCTTTACTTTATTAATTTTTCACATTTTTTTAAACATTTCATAGTGCTCTTCTAAAACCAGAACATATGCATTTTTTGGATACACTAAAGGATTTTCTTAGAAGGCAATGGTAGACCAAGATAAATGAAAATAAGTGCTGCCATCTGAAGTTATTCATGAAAAACCAAGCATGAAACAATAAACTGATTTTTTCTACACAAAAGAGTAATTTATTGTTTTTCCCCACAAAGAGAGTTGATCATGGTGTGGCCTAAACCAAGAGTTGAGAGTTGTGTGCATAAAACATCTACTATCTCTTTGGAAAATTTAATAATCCATTATCACTGATTTCCCCAGAAGATATCATTGTTTTATTTTCATCTTGTCTGAGTTTCCAAAGCTTTATTTAACACAAATAATGAACCAAAATTCGAAACATTAAACACACAAGCAAAATCCTCACAGCTTTGTGCCTTTGTTCAACAGCAGAAAATTCAACTCAATTTTCGTTTTTGCAAGTGCAGAAGAAAATGCGTGCGCATAAGTAACATTTCTGCTCTATGTTCAATCATCCTGAAACTTTATATGGTTATTATATTCTACATAGGAATTATGACAAAGGAAGTGATATTGGTTTTCAAAAAGATTATTTAGAAATCATGTTTTGGACAAAATTAGCTCCCGTGAAAGCAGCGTGCCTTTATATGATCAAAATTATCCCGCTCCAACTCACAAGGGAATGAAAAGAGGTTTTCCATTAAATCCGGCTAGACATTTGTGCAGCAATTTGCCTGAAGTTTATTCACTAAATTGTAATATCATAGAACCGAATTTATCATCTGGCAGATCTGAAAAAACATTAGCGAATTTATTTTTACAATTTAATAATAATGGCTATAAAAGATCTGCTTGGTCTAATCAAATGACGGAATTTAAAGAGTTGTCATATTCTACTCTTCAAGCTAATGTTTTTCAACAATTTTGGCTAAAAATCATACCAAATCCGCCAGACTTGGATTCTAAAGAGAAAATTATTCATTCACATACTAGAGCAAAAATTGGAGGAGAAACAATAGTAGAGCTATATTTGACAACAGAATGACGCAAGTGATATTATTTCAAGATATAAATAAAGAAAATATTGTGATTAGTAAAGATATTAAAAATCCAATTGTATTATTTCCAAAAAATAATGATATAAAAGTAGAGGTGCAATCAATTTGCTTTTCAGATGATTGTTTTGATTTGCTGTCAGATTTATGCAGTACTGATTTGATTGTTAACGATCCGATAAATTTCAATCCTTTTTTTACTTTTGTAAATTTTGAAGGAAGAACAATAAATAACATGTGCTCATTGTTAGGAAATATTTTTTTAACAGATTGGATTATCAGTCAAAATCGATAAATATAAAAGGAAATATTAACTTGTACACTCCGAAACAAATAACTTTTAAAAACTGTGCCTTCATAAATAAATTGGAGTGTAATTTATTTTTACGTGATATTTCGACTAATGATATATTTAATCCTTCATTTTTTTGAGTCGAGTTATTATTCACATCAGATCCGTCATCGTTTAGAGACAAAGAAATATGAATTCGTTTAATAACAATGCAAATACCTTTTTACTTCAAGGATATTATGATAGTGAGTCTTCAGAGTTTTTGAAATTGAATGATAAGTTGGTAAATAGTAATGAGCTCAGCAGTATACAAATTACAGAAGGATGGCAACTGGCTTTAAATAAAATAGTATTTAATTTACCTTGACACCCGATGCGTGTGAATATTAGTACCAGTTTAGCCTTGGAAAGACAAGATACCACTCAGCTGCCTTTAACTTGCAGCCTTCTGAACTTTTGCTAGAGTCCGGGGAGGTTGTCAGATGCCATGGGGAGCTAACCTCCCCGGACTCTAGCGAAAGTTCAGAAGGCTGCAAGTTAAAAGGCAGCAAGTTAAAAGGCAGCTGAGTGGTATCTTGTCTTTCCAAGGCTAAACTGGTACTAATATTCACACGCATCGCGGGTGTCATAGAAACTCACTCGCATCGCGGTGTCAAGGTAAAAGCTCGACGCATCGCGGGCGTCAAGTTAAAAAGCTAGTCTACTTGTTATGGTAAACACATAAGAGAATTGATAAAAGGGTATTAAACTGTGGACAAAAAAAGAACATTATCATCATCATCATCACCGTCAAAATTATCATTATCGCCATCATCAACTATAACATTCTAATCACCATTAGAATCATCCTTATCATCATCATCATTACCATCATAATCATAATCATCATCATCATCACCATCATCATCATGCCATCAAATAATAATAATAATCATCATCATCATCACAACCTTCATTATCTTCACGTCATCAAAATCATCATCATAATCATCATTATAATATGAAAGCTGAAGGTCAAATATAAGCCATACTTTATAAAACAAAACCTTGGATGGGATAGTGAGCCAGTGAGTCACGGAGGTTAAGGGTATCTCTGACTGTGTTCCATCCACTTGAATTCTAATGCAACGTTTCTATGCCATGTCTGCACTCGAAAATCCTATCATTAACAGCCTAAATAAAAGTCAAACCGTTCGATGGTAAATGCTTAATGAAATTTTTTGCCACTAAATTTCAAGATCTACTGAGAATATTCCAAATGCTTTTGTAAAAACATATGACGCAAAATTAGTAATATTACTGCTGCGTAAATTTGAAAATCCTATCCGTATCTCATAGCAGACTTTAATTTTAAATGTCCTTCATGAACAATAAATATCTTACTATATCGGAACTATTTTCATTTTGTGTGTTTGTGTTCTGAATTTTCAAAGGAACATTCAACTTGAAAGCCGAAAAATTTATGGCCTCTTAGTTGTGTTTCATATGCATTCAAACAGTAAAACATGAAGTTTAGTGTGGCGATTTATGAAAATAATCAAAGCAAGAACTCTTTTTCAAAACGGAAAGAATGAGTAAAATTCCAAAATGAATTACAGTCTCCTATTGTCCTTTGACGTCCTTTGACCCCTGAAAACGTGAAAACGTACTTACCAAAAACGCGAAACAACCTAAAATTGCCCAAAACCAACCAAAAGCACTAAAAACGAACCATAACTTGATGAAAAGCACCCAAAGCCACCAAGATATGTCCAATTCACCTGGAATCATCTATTAAGTGGCAGAAAATCCTTGAAAAATCACCAGAAACTCTCATGTTCTTTGAAATTTCATTCTTAACTCTTGAAATTATACTTTCGTCTTGAGACTTTTGTTGACATAAAAAGCTTTTACATCGCTGGAGTCGGAAAAGCCTTTTTTGTTCACAACAGTAATGTAGTATTGTATTTGAGCGTGAAGTTGAGAGATAAGACACAATAGCATGCTGCCAATAAATATACCGTTGGGAAAGGTATCCATTGTCTGGAAAGTGTGTTTCATTTTGATATCTCAAAATATCTTGTAAGAAAGACTACATCATAACTAAATCATAGTAATGTAATCGTGAAGGCTCTGCTACAACCACAATGTCACCATTTGTATTTATGGTCGTGCGATAATCGTGCGAAAAGAAATTCTCACGTCTCACGATTGTGCGATAGTCGCACGACAGTCAATATTTTGTATGGAATCCAGACTTTTAAAGCCGCAAGTCATTGAATAAACACCTGAGAGTTGCACCCAAAAGATTCATTGTACATGTAGTGAAAGGAACATAATAGATGGCAGCAATCAAAACCAAAACTTGTTAAAGTCGAGATAAAATCGAAATTTTAATAAACTTTTGATTCTCAAAACATTTAGAAAGACACGGCATGCACTACCTGGGCAGAAAGGGCTTTGATTAAAAAATAAAGCGCATTTCTAGGTGCCCCAAGACTGGAGCCTTTCTTGTTGAATCGAACAATGGGTCATAACAATGGGGCAACCTGATTTGCATTTAAGCATATTAGTAATATATGATTACTATGATTATGATAAGGAAACAGGTGTGGCAGTTATAAAGATTCCAGATCAATATATTTTAGAAGATTGGATGGTAGAGATAAAGTTGGGAGCATGGAAGAAATATGCGCATGATAAAGTCAAAAGAAATGTTGATGGTCAGCTAATGCATGACACTAGAGAGCAAAATGAAGCGAGTTATAAAGAAAATTATTATAATTGTGTGACAAATATATCTAATAGCAATAAGTATTATATGGACTTTAAACAAACAATGGCGTCTGTCATTCACCTTGATGTGGCTTAAATGCTTAAAGAACGTTATATTCCATTGGGCGTGATGATAGTATCTGTAAAACAGATTTTAGATGTCATAACAGATTACAACGAATTTCTATAAAAGATATAGATGGAACTGAATATACATTCAACTCCGCATTTGAAAAAATGGTTTTGAAAAATTATCCTTTACATGATGATAAACAGCTATTTACATATATTCCTTATGATAATGATGATCAATGGAATTTCAATAAAAGTTGGTTAAACTGGGAATGGAAAATGATAATAGATTCGACTTCTAATATTCTTCAAACGCATATAAACAATATCCCGCCTTATGTTCAAAATATTGCTGTAGGAAGAAAATTATTTCCATTTTTGGGATTTGAAGTCTTGGATAATTCATTAGATGGATTGAAAGCTATTATATGGAATAGATATGAAGTATTATCATTTTTAGCGAATCAAGCAAGTGCAGATGATGAGTTTAGTTATATGGCTCAAGGTTTTTCTTCAGTCACGGCAAAAAGTGAATTAGTGAATACAGTATCTGGTTTAGCAAATACACTATCGGGAGATGATTATTTTATGTATAGTAATAATGTCGAAGATACATATTTGGGAGGTGTAAATGCTCCAATAATATGCGTTATTCCTTCCTTTAGTACCACATTGTCAGATGGAAATGATATTTTTTCATATGAACCTGCAACAGAAATGTTTTGTGATTTGAAAAATCAATCATTAAATACTTTTCATATTTTAATGACAAATTCTTCTGGTGAAAAATTAATAGTCAATGCTTATATTGATTTAAAATTTAGACTTAAGCAGACGTCATAGAACAGCTGTCAATCAATGAATCAAACATTTGACATGTGTCAAAAAGAAAAATATATAAATTGAACGATTTGTGAGAGTAATATTCAGTTGTATGAATCGTGAAGAAAAGGCAGTAAGATGGCTAGCAAATTATTTGATCGAGAAGAATTTAATAAAGGAATTGCAGGATTGCGTCAACTGGGAGAAGAACGAGCTAAACATCAATATGAAATGCATTTTGGTCCTGCATGGAAAGAGATCCTTTATCGTTATGCTGATTGTGTGACTTGGAGAAGAATATCTGATGTAAGAGAAAAAATGCAGATGAATATTATGTATAGCTTCGATCAAGAAGAAGTATACGAAAGAATTCATCATATAGCATATGCTACATTCAAAGAGAGAATTGAGAAGATATGGAAAACGGAAAAAGTAACTGGCACGATGTTAGCATTTGCTGTTGCAGAAGATAGTAAAATTCAGGATATGGTCAAGAATATTGAGGCTGCTGTAGAAATTCAATTACAAGCAATAAAATTCAGAGACAATGCAGAGACTTTAGCGAGACTTAAGCTGCAAGAAAAGCGAAAACTCAGAAGAACAAAAAGTGATTCTTTATTAGATGAAAGAGAAGAAGAAGAATTACAACTCAAAAAAATTTGAAATCAAGCCTTATTACACAACCACTGGCTGAATATTTTTTGAATATTTTTTGTACAATAAAACAAAGAACTATTGTTTTTTTGATTGATTGACTGATTGATTGATGACCTGTCAAATATTAAGTATAAATAACGCTTAAGTATAGTTAACACTTCAGTCTTTATCTCTCTCTTACTTGTTAATGTGTTATATTTGAGAAAAAAAAAGATGGAGAATCAATGTGTTTTGTTTTCTATCATGAAATACTTTGACTTGAATGATGTTAGAAATCTGTTAGTGTAAACAAGCGTATAAATGAACTTTGTGAAATAAATGCTGCATATTGGAGAAATAAATGCGATGAAAATCTGGACATTGATTGTGAGCATATTGAAAATATATCTTATTTTGAGATATATAAGTGGCTGGAGCAATGCCGTCACGTGACAACAGTTTTAATTACTTTTGTTTTGTATTTTAATATTCATTCATTTGTTTTGCTTTTACTTTTGTTCCTGTAATATGTCGTGATTTGTAGATGTTTCCATGCAGTTCTTGTATCAGTGTAAGTAACTCCCTATTCAGGAAATGTGTGTTCTTTTGACTTTGTTGTCAATGTGTTGTGTGATGTATCACTGTGTTGTCTAATTAGTCAGTGTTATATTTTTGTGTATAATCATATTTTAGTTTATTTTTCGTCTTGATTGGAATCTTAAACATCGTAAGTTATAAAGTTGCAGTCTTTCTTAGCTTAGGCCTAGTTGCCTAAGTTTGCTCTTTCTTCCTTTCACGCTATCCAAAGAACCCACATGCTACAAATTGGTGACAAGAGCCGGATAGCGTTGAAGGGATGGGAATCGCCTCGTTGAAGATATTTGTTGCTTGAATCATCTGGATTTAATCATCGATTTTTATGGATTTTTGATGGATGTGCTATACTTTTCAGAGAACAAATGCTGTGTTATCGAAAACTAGGGAAGAACTGATTTTGCTTATGCTGATCTATTGAGCATTTGATCCAAGTTGAAAAATTGAACCTGTTATCCTATATTACTGATTTGATTGAACGATCTGCATAAATTATGCTGAACTTACACAAAACCCCAACAATTGGAGCCCAACAGACCAACTGGATGCCGCAAAGCCACTGTAAATAGATGCTTTTTATCGAGCGGATGGATGGCTGTTTCAGAAGGATCAAAGAGAGTGCCTTCTTGTGTTTTTGATGGAATTGTGTTTTTTGAACTTTTATTTCCAAGGATGCTGTAGCAGAGAAATCAGGAACTGTCGCTTACCGATTTTGCCTTCAGGCCTTATATTGTCTTTGGGCCTTAAATACGCTAACTTCTTTGGACACTTTTTCTTTTATATTGTAGACTAACTATGAGGACATCTAAGTTTAACTTTTGAGTTTATTTCTTTCTATAACGGAGGCGAGAGTGTAATGTATCTGTGTTTTTAATTACTTTTGTTTTGTATTTTAATATTCATTCATTTGTTTGGTTTTTACTTTAGTTTCTGTAAATTGTCGTGATTTGTAGATATTTGCATGCAGTTCTCGTGTTAATGTAGTTCAGTCTCAGTTTCAGTTTCATTTGATTATCAATCCACCCTATATACAATTCTAAACACTTACAAGTACAACTACTATACAATTTAAATACAAAACATATTCCTGAAAATTAAATACACAAAAGAATACAAAAGTACAGAACAATACAAGGAAAAACTGCATTACAGTTATTGTATATAAGATAGATTGGTTAAGGAGGAGCTCTCTAAATTGGTAAACTAATCAAGAGAGAGCCCCCGCCTCCTCATAAAAACAAAGAAACAAGAAAAAGATCAAAAAATTTTAAATCAAAATTTCATAAACCAGATAAACCTCACCAATAAGCAGACTAGATATAGGAGTCTATAAAATAGTTTTTCAATTTAGAGCCAAAAATTGAGATTAAATCAGAAACACGTATATAAAGTGCAATAGTGTTCCATAATTTAGAGCCAAAATATTAAACTGTTTTGAGCCCATAAAGAGTGGTCCTTTTTAGGGAAAGGCAAAGGTTGCCTGACGAGTTTGGAACCTATGCATAGAGAAATTTGGAGCAAAGTAGTTATGAAAATAGATTGGAGAGAATTTGTAGGTCGCTTTGAAAACAAACATTAAAATATTGAAATGAGTCATATCATCAAGTTTTAATATCTTTTATGAGTGAAATATAGGTGCTGAAGGGGCAATATTTGGTTGAAATTTGATGCATTTAAGGATTTTCTTTTGTAATACAAATAATGGATTAAGGTAAGTGTCAAAGGTAAGACCCCAAACAATAATACCATAATTTGAAAAAGAAAAAAAGAGTGAATTATACATAAAGACAACAGTTGGCAGGGGAGTGTAATGCCTAAGCTTGAAGAAATGTCCAGTTGTTCTAGAGAGCTTTTACTAAGTTCTATTATGTGGTATTTCCAGGACAGATTCTCGTCAACAAGAACACCCAAAAACTTAACATATTTCATCCTTTTGAGAGTTATCGGTTCTGAAAGTGTCTTCTTGGGTGAATGGAAAAACACGAAGCTTGTTTTGTCATGTCAATATTTTTTAGTGCAAGTTTGTTACACTCCAGTCAGGATTTTACTTAATTTAGTTCTTTATTGACTGTTTTGATAAGTCTTGAGAGATCATCAGACTCAGAATAAATATTGGTATCATCAGTAAATAAAAAGAAAGATGACAGTTTAGAAGAGTAAGGCAAGTCATTTATATAAATAATAAATAATATAGGGCCAAGAACTGACCTCTGAGGAACACCACAAGTTATGTCACACAATGACGAGGATTGGCTATTTACTGAGACAAATTATTTGCGATTGCTTAAGTATGACTTAAACCAGTTTTGAGCAACTTCTCTGATCCCATAATGTCCTAGCTTCCGTAAAAGGATATCATGGTTTACAGTATCAAAAGCTTTGGAGATCAATAATTATTCAACAACCAAACCTATTTTTATCTAAAGAAGACTTCATATTCTTATATTCTTCCAACTGACAAGTGCATGGTCAGTGGAATGACTACTTCGAAATCCAAACTGCATATTCAACAATAATTCAAACGATTCAAGAATATTATATAGACGTTTATGCATTATTTTTTCAAATACGTAACTGAAAATTGAAAGAAGGGAAATTAGTCTATAATTTGATGTTAATGTAGCAAGACCTTTCTTAAATACTGGGATTACTGTATGCGCATGTAGAAATTGTTGCCAAGCTCTCTTCTTTGCTGAACGATATTTCAATCTTCTTGTGAAGCCCAAATGGCAGTACCTTGTCAAGTCCTGTGAAAAGATACAGCAGATCAGACAATTCTGTTCTTTCAATTTCTTGGTTGGCAACCGATGCAATGAAAAGCTCAGCATCACGAATGGCATTAGCAATAGCTTTATTAGAGTTTCTGTCACAGTCTTGTTTGAACTCGATAAGTGTTAAGAATTCCACAAGGGAAACAGCGTTGTAGCTGTGCATCAGAAACTGCTTCATTATATTATAATTGTAAGCCGCAACAAGACCTTCATCTATACTTTAAAGACCTTGGGAGAATTGTTCTATAGCTCCAGAATATTTTAGTATGATATGGCTGATGATTAGGAGCCTTGTGCTGGCCTTTACATCACTATTAACCTTTATGTCATGCTCAAGCAAGGGATCTGTATCTCCACTTTCGATCTGAGATAACATTGCAGTAAGCTCCGCATCATCAAATTGAGGTACAATTTCATCATGAGGAACATTGAAGAGTGCTTGGGCAAACATTAGATTGAAACATTCTGGGCCTCTGCCTATGGTGATGATGGCCATTCCAGTTAACTGACCCAACATGAAATAGCGTTTGTTGACAAGAAATTCTGGTACCATCTTCAACCAGATACTACTGTCACCTACGGTGATTCCTGGTATTTCTTGAAAATTTTGTTATGGCTAGTGTCAAAAACTCTCTAAGCAGGCCTCCTGCATCGGCACCTGCCTCACCAGCAAACCTGATTAGGATATCTTGCATTTTGAAATCAAACTTTTGCCTAAACAAAAGGCTCCAAAAGCGATTCTTATCATGTTGCACTATAACATGCTTCAGTTGATCAGTCTGAGGTTTCAGCTGAAATCGAGCTGTGTCATCCTGCAGAAAGGCTACAACATTTCCTTCTGTTAAATGCACTGACCCTGCACCCAGTTCGTCCCTTAAATCAATGGCATCGTTACTTTTAAACAATCTATCAACCTTATCATCACCAAATTGCACAGATTCATCATCTCCCACAATTATACTCGCATCAGCCTCTGTGGACCTATAGAATAAACTTGGTGAGCCTATCGAGTGTCGATATCTCAATGGACGATTGCAATTTCTTGTAGACAGAGTCCGCAGGAACTCTATTCCTTCAGTTGGTGATCTTGATAGAGAGGAGTTCAAATTTGATGGCACCTGAAATGATAGCTCGCTAGTCTCATTTCCTGTTGCAGATTCTTGGTTGACATCAAAAGTGTTTGGAGAGCTTGTGGGTGAAATGTGAGAGGTGTCAAATAGCATTGATCGAAACAAGGGGGAACAATCACTTGTGACACCCAAATTTTCTTGATCATTAAAAATATCACTAGCTTCTTCTTTATCAGCTACGGCTTCACTGTTACTAACTTCGTGTAACAAAGATTTAAATTTCATCCTATCGTAAGAATGGGGGTAATAAAGGTAAAGATGAAGAGACTTCTTCTTGTCTTTTTGTTGATAAGTAAAATCCTCAACAGTAGAGAAGCAGATAAGCTATCTGAACTATGGAACTTTGAAATAAGCCCTCCCTTGAACAAGCCCCCCCCCTCGAATAAGCCCCCACCAAAAAATTCATTTTTGCAAATAAGCTCCCAGGGGCTTATTCGAGGATTTACGGTAATACAATTTTGTGGAGTTTTGATATAAAGCAAGTGCTGCATGCAGGGGTAAAATTTCTAAAATGCACTGAGTATTCATCACCACCATGAAGTTGTTCTGAACTAGCAGCATAAGCGGCCGAAACAAAATCAGTTGTTATTTTTGGGCTGGCTGTACACAATTTTTTAATTAGAATATATGATAATATATAAATTAGAATATTTAGGCTCACAATTGCTGGAATTTAAGAGGCCCAACTCAAACCTTACCGAAGTAGTATTTTGTATTTATCAAGAGTTTTCCTTACAAGTTCATTTTCGGGTTTTTTGCTGTTATTTAAAAGAAGGGTTACATTCAAATGTAATTGCTGGTATATACCCATTTTTATAAGAACCTGACTATGAGATACACAGTATGCCTTCTGCTTAAATTCACAAAATTTTACTGCAAATTTGGACAGTTAGCACTGCTTTTAAGAAAGAAAATATCTTCATGAGAAGCAACCAGATGAAGACCTAGATGAAAAACTTTCACGTCAGTATTAACAGAACTATCTAAAAACTGGCTATAACTTGCACCTATGACTTAAATTAATCAAGTGTTTTTGCTGCAAAAAAAGTTTTGAGGGCATTTTCATCTGAGCATTTTAATGAACCTTCTCCCAGAGAGTGTACTTGAGGAAAATTGACAGTGGAGGGATTGCATTATTTTTCTGGCTGTGAAATTTTTGATTTCCTTATTTTCTTATTGAGGAAAATCTCTTATTTTTTTGGTAGCAGATGTTCCTTTCATTTACTTTTTTGTGTAAAGATTTCCCTAAAAGTCATTTTTTGGTTGCCTAACATTATTGTCAAATATACTTTTTAGGTGGGTTTGTCTTCACGATCACATGTTCTTGCCACCCTGAAAGAGCCATTGCATATTTCTGGCTAGATACAGCCAGTTGGTAACCCCAGTTGTTTTTGCACACTTTTTGTTTGTCAGTATGGAATGAGGACTTTTTTCTTGGGTCTGAGATTTTGTAGATACTTTGTCTTCGATATCTGCAAAAACGTCTGGGGGCCAAGCCCCCTCGTCATGTTCATATCAGAGTGCACTCCCTTGGTAAACATTAATTTTGATTACAGGGCCTACAGACTTTTCTGGTCATAGAGACTTGGTATAATTCAGTTTTTATTACCTATTTACATCACAAATTTTAGGTAGGATGTGTGGAGAATTTAAAAAGAAAGTGCACAGAAAAGGAAACTGCCTATGGCCTAAGCCTACCTGCTCATATCCTTTGCTATTTCTCTCTTCCATGATATTAATTTCTCTTAAACAGACAATGCCATTTTAGGCCCAGTACCTGTCTTTCACATGCTTCAGTTAAGAAGTTTGTATGCTGAAGATGCGCGGCCACACATCTGAAACTCATGGCTGAAGTCTGAAGACTTCAAACAACAATAATTCTTGTTCCAAATTGCAGACTAGCAAATTTGAAAACTTGTAGATCTCACAATTTTCTCAAACATGTGGCCGCGCATCTGAAACACGCGGCCGATTGTCTCAAACTTGCGGCCGCGTGACTAAAAGTTGTGTTTCAAAATGCGCGGCCGCCAGTTTAAAAGGCATGGCTTCGCATCAAGACACGCGGCTGCCAGTCTTGCCACCAGTCTTAACTTTGAGAAGTTACGAAGTTAGGTTGTCCAAATCAGCCACAGTAAGTAGAGACTTCTGCAGGAGAACATGGGGAGATGAAAAAGGAATCTGGGTTTGGATTACGTAGGTAAGATAATGGTGATTTGGGAGTTCTTGGGATTTTCTTTGTAATTTCACTGGCAACATTGGTGAAAAATTGATTAAATTTATTTGCAATTTTACCTGGATTCGTAATTTGGGAACCATTTATGTCTGTTATGTGTTGAATTTTGTCAAGATTTTTCGGTTTGAGATTGACAAAATTTTTTATGCCTTTCCAAAGCATCTTCATGTTGTAAAGCTTTTCCTTCATCATCTGCATCAAAGTATTGATGATAGTAATTTTTGTTACTTTCTTTTAGTTAATTAACTACAGGATTACCAAATAGTTTAAATGCCCTGGAAGTGGTTTCAGAGTTGTCGGCATTAAGCTGCTGAAATAATTTATCTGTGATACTCATCTTTTTAAAATACACCTGCTAATCCAGGGTTCATTTCTTTGTTTTAACTTACTTTTATTTAGCTATTCAGGGTGGCAGTGTGCATCAACAAGACAGTTAAGACTGAGCAGGAAATTTTCAAATTTCACATTCAAATCAATATTTGGATCAGTAAGAAATAAGGTATCAATTTCAGCATGATCAGAGAGAAACCTATCAGCATCGAATTTACTATAATCATAAGCAAAATGAGAATTAATTTTGTAGTCAGAAGTACAGTTATCTACCACACAAAATTGAAGGAGATGATCTAAAATGAGAGATAGGATATTTCTGCTTTGAATATTGGAGCCTAAAGCATCTTAATTATCGAATCATGACGAGAGGAAAATGGCAACAGCAGCTTCAAAAAAGAGAAGTGCAACCATCACGATAACGCCGAATAAGCAAGTGACTGAAAAGCGGTATAGGAACGAAACTGACCAAGCTCCGATAACAAAATTAAAAAATTTTGTTCTTTCTCAACCAGTGCAAAGTGAATTTGAAGAAGATGAAAGCACAACAAGCACTGGTGTTAGGCTGAACGATATGACATATATCTTAAACGAATTCAAAGATATCAAAGAACTCTTCAATGGTTTAAGCTTCCAGTTAATGAAATTGGACAAACTTAAGGGAATAGAAAAAATGGTAATTGAAAATAATAAAAAACTAAAAAAGGCAAAAACGGAAATAGGCAAAATCAATGATGAAAACATGGCATTAAAAGAAAAGGTTTCTCAGCTAGAGGCCATTGTTGCCAATATGGATGATGCTTTGAAAAAGGGAGGAAACGAAAAATTGCAAAACCTCGAAAGAAGAGTAATCGATATTCAAGCCAGGTCTATTTAAGAAAATCTGATTTTCTATAATATAGAAGAGGTAGAATCAGAAGAAAGCGTCAGCTCGGAAGAATTGGTGAAAGGTATAATAAAGGATAAAATGGGTATCAAGGATAACGTCGAATTTGAAAGAGTACACAGAATGGGATCAAAGTTCAATCAAGATGGCGGAAGGCGAACAAGGCCTATAGTGGCAAAGTTCTCAAGCTATAAAATGAAAGAAAAAGTTAAAGTGTCATCAAAAAATTTGAAGGAAACAAACATTGGAGTAGGGGAGCAATTCCCGAAGGAGATTGCAGATAAGAGGAAGAAACTATGGCCCATCCACAAAACGGCAAAGCAGCAGGGGAAACAAACGAAATGGAATGTCGACAAGCTATATATCGACAATCAACTGGTCATGCTAACGGAAGAAAGTGATATAATAAGTAATGGTTTTGGACAACAGATGGAGCAACAAGGTCAAGCAACTGGAGATGAATAGGGCTATTTTGGAGGTGATAAACAATCTATGATTAATATTCTTTTTCTTAATGTTAATGGTTTGGTAAACAAAATGAAACTTCCAGAATTTTTAAATTTAATCAAGAAATACGATATTATTGCGTTCGCTGAATCAAAAACAGATGATTTTGACGAATTCAATTTGCCAGGATTTAAATTAACTTACATAAAAAATAGGAAAACCAGAAAGAGGCGTAAGTCTGGGGGCATTTTTGTTGGAGTGAATGATAGAGTTAGTGACAATTTTGAAGTATATAACAAATTTGATTCAGAGATTGCTGTTTGGCCAAAGGAAAAAGAAACATTCTTGATTTGAGAAATAAACTAGCACTAGATTTTGTCTATATCCCCGCTTTAGGTTCACACTATTATGATGATGAAAGGTTCACACTATTATGAGGGCATCTTTTAACATACTGAGTGGTGGGGTAATTGCCCCACCAGGCCCCATCGGCTGCCCCACCACTGATCGTTGAAATCCCGGTTTTGCTCCACCATTGATGGGCCCTTTTGACATAGGTATTATCAAAATGTAATTCAATTTTTGAAAAGATGGTGCATGACGCACATAGATTACAGTAGGCAGAAAAGTGTTTACTGATTATCTGTAAGAATATTTATCAGTTTTCGCTGTACAGTAAAGTAAATAGATATCCATTCAGACTGAGTTCTTTGACTTGCAACAGTTGATGATCGATATCAATGGCGAAAAGCACCATGGTCTTGGAAATCCAAAGTATTGTCTTGGAAATCTGAAAGTGTGTGGTGTACTTTTCTTTTGAAGCGAAGCGATATTTTTATTTACAAATTGTCCGTGTTCTTTTATAGAGTTACGTACAAGTACAACAGATGAATCCGCAGGCTCACCCCCCTAGCTACACCCAGCTTTTTTTTCAAGATTTTTGGGGGTATGATTTTGTTGCTCTGAGCAAAAATACCTAGCTTAACTTGTTCATTCTACAAGTGTTACTGTCTTTCCTTCTCCAAAAACATAAAAGCTCTGATAACATAGTTTTCGAAAACTAATACGAAAAACCACCAATCTAAGACAATCTGCAGGTGGTATTTTGGAAAATTTTCTGGGGGAGCATGCCCCCTGAGCCCCCTTGATAAACAAACCTCCAGTGCGCTGTGCGACTTTGGCACAAACACCCTAGTGGTCTTGAGAAATTTCCTTAAAATATGCCCTGTGTCAGGAGAACAAGTTCACGGGGAATCATATTTGTATAGTATTCTTGTGATGGTTCCAAAAACTCGCATGGAGACAAACTAATAGAGATGTGTAGAAATTGTGATCTGTTTATCATGAATGGTCGTATAGGAAATGATAAAGAAATAGGAAAGACAACCTGTCAGGATAAATCTCTAATTGACTATGCAGTAGGAAGTTCAAATATCTTGTGTTCTTGTGTTGATCTTAATGTAGAAGAATTCAACCCACTATTATCAGATGTTCATAATCCTATTTCTCTTATTTTTAATAAAATAAACTTTTCAAATGATACTATAAGGGCCTGTTTATATGGGGAAAATCATCCCACCTTCCAGCCCTGTAGCTGAGAGGTGAGACCTCACCTTCCAATACAAACCTTTGTGTTTTTCATCTTCTGTTTATATGGAAAACGTTTCATCCCGGTCAGGTGAGATCTCACTCGCTGAGAGGTGGGATCTCACCTGGGTGGGATGAAATTCTCTCATATAAACGCTGGAAGGTGGGATGAAAGCTGGACGGTGGGATGAAATTGCTCATTATGCGCAAGCGCCAGACATAATCCTATTGTCTGAAAAAATTAACAAAAGTGGAAATATGAGACAAGTGGCTGGAAGGTGGGATGGAATTCTACATATAAACTCTTGAAAATTTCGTCCCACTGCTCAGCTGACGGGCTGGAAGGTGGGATGATTTTGTCCATATAAACAGGCCCTAAGAGAGGATCAAAACAATCTAAATAAAGATCTTAGCTTGGATAATAGAATGAATCTTACTCAAAATTGGAATAAAGAAAATAAACAAAGATTTTTGGATAATATTTGTGATAAAAAGTTAAAAGAATTATAAGATACATTACAGAATCATATTTTAGATGCAGAAGTCGTAGAAAATACTAATTTATTGATAAACAAGTCCATCAATTTACTAGGTGAACTTTTGCGTACAAGTGCACAGAAAACCTTTCCCAGAAAAAGAACCTAAATAAGAAATTAAACAATGATAATAACAAAAAATGGTATGGTAAGGAATGTAAGGACAAACGGAACCGATTTGTAAAGTTCCTGAATATTTAAAAAATAAAAATAGTACAACAAAAGACAAGATGATAAAAGCAAAGAAAGATTACAAAAAGGTGCTCAGTAAGCACAGAAACAAATATTTCAGAAAACTAAACACTAGATTAGGAGAATTAAATGCTTAAGATCCCCGCCAATTTTGGAGGCTTATTAGGAATAAGAAGAAAGAGACACTAGACAAGATATCAATAGATTCTTTGTTTTCTCACTTTGAAGCTCTGAACAAGAGCAACAGCAAGAATTAGCAGGGATCTCCGACATTTGATGGAGAGCAAACAAGTTATAATCCTGATCTTGATTTTGAATTCAGAGAAGATGAAGTAAGAGAAGTAATGAATAATTTGAAAAATCATGAATCCCGAGGGAATTAATGGCATTTTTAATGAGTATATTAAGTACAGTATTGATAAAATAATTAAACCCTTAACAGTAATTTTTAATTTAATCCTGAAGTCTGGAATTTTCCCAAACACCTGGCTTACTGGCATAATAAAACCAATCTATAAGAACAAGAGACTAAAAACTGATCCGAACAATTACAGAGGGATAACCCTAGTTAGCTGCCTTGGAAAGCTTTTTACAAGTCTGTTAAATAAAAGATTATCCAATCTTCTTGAAAAGAGTGGACTTTTAAATGAAAATCAAGCTGGTTTTCGTAGTGACTACTCAACACTAGACCATATATTTAACCTAAATCTAATTGTTAACCAGTTCTTATTCGACGGTAAAAAGTTTTATTGTGCCTTTGTGGACATACGAAAAGGCGTTTGATACTGTCTGGCGTAAGGGACTTTGGTTCATATTGGTGAATCAAGGCATAAAAGGTCTTTGCTTTAGAGTTATTGTCAATATGTACAATGGTATTAAGTCCCTGATAGAAAAAGATGGAGAACTAAGTAAATGCTTCCCTTGTGATACTGGTGTTTGACAAGGAGAGAATCTCTCCCCTGTACTATTTGCAATCTTTCTTTCCTAACAATGTTTCATAAACTTTGGTAACAGAGGCTTAGAATTTGAATTAAATGATCAACAAATATTACACTTACATTCATTACTTTATGCTGACGATACTGTATTACTAGCAACATCAGCAACAGACTTACAGAATTCATTGGACATTTTATCAAAATATAGTTCTCTGTGGAAGTTGAGAGTGAATGTTGGGAAGACTAAAGTGATGGTGTTCTCTAAGAATGGTAGATGGAATAGAAATCTTAATTTCTGTTATGATGGTAAAGATATAGAAATAGTTAAATAATTTAAATACTTAGGAATTATCTTTAAGTCAAATTGCAGGTTTATAAGTGCAATCAAGTTGATAAAAACACAAGCTAACAAGGCTATGAGATACATCATCTCTAGGGCTAGAGTAAATAATATGCCAATTGACCTACAACTGAAGCTATTTGATTCAATGGTAATGCTAATATTAACACATGGTGCAGAAGTTTGGGGGTATGAAAGTTTAAGAACAATCAATCAAATTGAGCTACAGTTTTATAAATTAGTTACCAATGTTTGTAAATCTACGCCACATTAAATGATTTATGGTGAACTGGGGCGACTCCCAGTCTCTATAACAATTAAAACTAGAATGGCAGGTTTCTGGGAAAGATTTTGATGGGACAAAACGAGAAACTATGTAATAAATTATATTGTTCTTTGCGGGATGGGTTGAAAAATATTACATGGATTAGCTTTATCAAAGATATATTAGATAATTGTAGATTTTCCCATATTTGGTATAGTCAAAGAGTAATTAATGTATCAGACTTAATTAAAATAGTAAAATGTAAGCTTAAAGATCAGTTTTACTAAAGTAGAATTCTGATCTGCAAGTATCATCGAAAGGAAGGATGTACTCTCAAACCAAACCACATTTCAAGATGGAAGAATACTTTTCGAAATTGCCGTCAAATTTAAGTCAATTTCTTTGTTGGTTTAGAACATCGAATCATAAATTTGCTGTTGAGAAAGGAAGATAGTCAAATATTGACTATAATTTGCGAACATGTGATATGTGTTCTTTGGGTGAAGTTGGAGATGAATTTCATGTCGTCCTTAAATGCCCAGCGTTTTCAGATATTAGGGAAACATACATACCACAGTATTTCGTAAAGTATCCAAATATGTTTAAATTCCAAACCTTAATGAAAAAGTCCAACAGTATATTAGCGAACATAGCTAAATGTATTAGATAAATTTTCAGGTATAGAACCAAAACACTTCACCTCCATTGAAAAAGAGAAGAAAAGGAAAGAAAAATATAAAAAGAATCCAGGAAAATAAAGATAATGTAATATGTTATTGTTGCTTCTGTTTTGTTGCATGCTGCTATTTCTATTCAACTCTATGTAATCAGATTCATGATGTTTAATTTATTTTCTTAAAATCTAAGCTCTTAACTGTCAAATCTTGATGTAAAAGAGCTTGTTATTTTTACTTTGGTATAAATGTAATTAAATATTGATGATGATGATGATGATACAAATATATTATCGATAAGTGTAGAAGATGAATTGGTAACACGAATAGGGGGAAGAACTGAAGGTTTAAGGTGATAAGAAAACATCATGTTAATGAAATCATTTGTTGCTAAGTGGTTTTCATAATTCATCAAGTTGATATCGAAAGAAAGATTTTCCTGCAGATGGACACTGAAGGCTGACATATCAGTACTTGGATAACGATAGACACAACAACACAAAACATTTTTAGCTTTTGAATTTTCCATTTCAATTCAAACTGTTTCAAAATCATCATTACCAAATGAAAGGTCATTCCTTACACTAGATTTTAGATCAGATTTAACATAGATACCAACTCCACCAGCAGCCCTATTAGAAGCAGTGTGATGGAAGTTGTAGCCAGGAAGATTAACATTGGTTGTGAATGGAGAATTATTTGAAACTCTTATTTCAGACAAGCCTATCACTTGAAAGTCAACTCTCAAGTTTGACAAAAGAGAATGAAATTTATCATAATGGAGTGAAAGGCTAGGAATATTCATGTGGAAAATTGAAAAATCTTTGCAAGAAACTTGCAAGGAAGCAAGCTCTTCTGTTGTACAATATCGAGAATTAATATTGAAGTCTAAATTTTCATCTAAATCATAATCAGAGAGATTTGGTAAATTAATTAACTGAGATGTAATATCAAAAGGTGGCAAGAGATTAGTAAGAGAAGGGAGATTGATATTGTTCAGTGCAAATAGTGACTCATTAGGCTCCAGGGTAAATGGAAAGATTTTTGAATTATTTATAACGGTACAAGAAAGACAAATCCAATAATGAAGAAACGGCTCAGAACAAATTGTTGCATGCTCTTTGTGTGAAATGTCATTACATTTTATATGAATCAAATGGTTGCACTGAGTACAAGTTAAACATTTTTGATTCGATTTTAATCTTATACTACAATTGACACATATATTACAGCTATGGTTTGTAACAGCATGGGCTTGATCGCTGGTTTGCCTTCATTTTTCAATTATTTTCAGGGTATTGTTATTGTGAGGCTGGATAATCTGTTTCATGCACAAAATAGAAATAAGATAATGCAAAAAAGATAATCCAAAAAAGCGGCTTACCTTCAAAAGTAAAACGAAAAAAGAACAACCACTAGTGGAAGGCAGCTATGCAGCAAAAAAATAGGAAAGTTGCTTTTGTTCTCAAAGGTATTCCTGAAGCAAAAAGCAGAGAGAATGTCAAAGAATCTGAAATTGATGATGATTTTGATGATTTCACAATCGCCGGGACTCGCTGAGGAGTAGACGTGTTTTTCTAAGCGGAAAGATCAAAGCGGTATCTTGAACACAGGATGTCAAATAAACAAGCAAGTGTTTCCAAACGTAATTCTTCGTGCCTTTCTGGGGACCAAAATTTCAATACTCCAACAAGGGCTAGCGACCCAAAGAAGAAAAATAAGCAATTACCTGAACCACCATTAGGTAAGCTTATTTCATTTGTGGATGCAACTAATGCGGATAAGGACGAAAGTCCTGGAATTCAAGACATTAAGAACATGTTCTTGACCATATCAAACCAACTAAAAAAGCTGGACAAGATTGACAAGATAGAAACAATTGTTGAAAAACTTAGTGAGGATTTAAAGGAAACGAGAAGTGAAATGCTTAATTTGAAGAAAGAAAATGAACACCTAAAAGATGAAATGAAGGATATTAAAGATGAATTAAACAAGCAAAGAAGCCTAGCAGAAAAAAATCAAAGGAGAATAATTGATGTTCAAGCTCGTTCGATGAGAGAAAACCTGGTTTTCTACAATATTCCTGAGAGCGAAGCAGCAGAAGACCCTCTTGGTGCCGAAAAACTAGTTAAGGAAGTGATAAAGGAATCATTGAAAATAGATGAAGAAATGAGGTTTGAAAGAGTTCACAGAATGGGGGCTAAATTTAATGAAGATGGGTCAAGGAAAACACGCCCAATAGTGGCCAAGTTTAGTTCGTACAAGCAGAAAGAGAAGGTGAAGGGGGAAGGCAGTAAGTTGAAAGATTCAAATGTTGGTATGGGAGATCAATACCCCAGAGAGATCCAGCAACGACGTAAAGAGCTCTGGAATTACTATAAAGATGCAAGAAACAAAGGTCACAGAGTTAAACTGGTACTGGACAAGCTTTATGTAGATGGCCAAGAATTCTGTCCTGAAATTGACGAGTAATGGTGTCATGGAGGTAAAAGAAAGTTTGCTTTTTCTCGAGTTTTGAATAATAAACTCAAAATTCTGTTTTTAAATGTTAATGGGCTTTATAGTAAAACGAGGATTCCCGAATTTCTTGATTTTATTACTAGTTATGATATAATAGCCTTTGCTGAATCAAAAACAAATGATTTTGATGATTTCAACTTGCCAGGTTTCAAAACGACTTTCATGAAAAATAGGAATAAGAGAAACAAAAAATCGGGTGGCATTTTTGTTGCGATTAAAGATAGAATAAGCGAATATTTTAGCTTCGACATGGAGAATAGTTCAGAAATTGTTCTCTGGATCCATGAAAAGAAAAAGATTTTTAACATGCAGAAGTTAGTTTCCTTAGGATTCGTGTATATTCCACCGGCTAACTCGGTATATTATGAGGATGATATGTTTGATAATTTAGAACGTAGTGTTAATTATGTTAAGAATAAAAATTATGAAATAGTTTTATTAGGGGATTTTAATGCTAGGACGAAAGATTTGCGTGACTTTGAAGAATTTGACACCGACTTGTTTGACCATATTGGCATTGACCATGACGAATTACCAACGGAAACGGCTGACAACTTGAAGAAACTTAGAGACGCCGGGATACAGATAGACAGAAAATTGCAAGACTCAGGAAAAAATAGTCACGGCGACAACTTAATTAACATGTGCAAAAACTGCGACATTTATATTATGAATGGCAGAATAGGAAGCGATAGGAGTTTGGGAAAACCTACTTGTCACGACAAAACGGTGATGGACTATGCTATTGGAAGCTGCGAAATTCTGTGCAAATGTAGTGATTTTTCTGTTCTTGAATTTGACCCACTTTTTTCAGATGTACATAATGCTCTCTCATTACAACTCAATTGTCAAACTTCATTTGAAGAAGAAGATTTGAGTGATAATGATACTTCTTATAACAAGAAATTAGACAAAAGGCTTCAACTAAACTTCAAGTGGAACGATGAAACTAAGATAAGATTTTGCGAGAATATTGATCATAAAGAATTAGATAAGCTTTATAAAGACTTGAGTGAATTTGATACTAATGACGCAAATAGTGATAAAACTAAAACTCTTATAAATAGGTCAGTAGAACAATTAAGTAGCTTATTATCTGAAGGTGCTGAGAAAACTTTTAATCCTAAAAATAATTATAACCGGAAGCATAATAAATCAAGTGATAAACCTTGGTGGGGTAAAGAATGTAAGGAAAAAAGCACTAAATATTCTAGAAAACGTAAAACCTATCTTAAAAATAAAAACTCTTTCAACAAACATCTAATGATAAAGGCCAAAAATGAATACAAAAAGACAATCAATAAATTCAAGGGCAGATTTAATAGAAAATTAAACTCCCAACTTCGAAATCTTAAAGATAATGATCCAAAAAGTTCTGGGCGTTGATTAAAATAAGAAAATGAAAATTGAAGGATGTGTCTTTGAACTCCTTATTTGATCACTTTAAGAATTTAAATCAAAGCGCTGAAGTAAACCCAGATGAGGAAACAATAATCCTGATGAATGATTGTGATAACTCAATCTTAAATGACAATATAACGGAAGATGAGATACGTCAACTTATTAAGAATCTGAAAAACAATAAAGCCCCAGGGCTGGATGGTATCACAAATGAACTGATTAAGTACAGTAGTACACAAGTACTTAAAGCTTTAACATTAATCTTTAATCTAATTCTTAATTCCGGAATCTTTCCTGATTCCTGGTTAATTGGAATTATTAAACCGATTTATAAAAAGAAAGGTAAAAAATCTTATCCAAATAATTATAGAGGGATAACTCTTGTTAGTTGCTTAGGTAAAATTTTTACAGCTATTTTGAACAAACGCCTGACGAAATTTCTTGACTTTAACGAATTAATGAATGAAAACCAAGCAGGATTTAGATCGGGTTATTCAACTACTGATCATATCTTCAACTTATATATGATTATTGATTATTACTTAAACTCTGGGAGAAAGCTATACTGCGCATTTGTTGATTATGAGAAGGCTTTTGATACGGTTTGGAGAAAAGGTTTATGGCTTAAACTAATAAATCATGGCATTAAGGGTAAATGTCTGACAATTATTAGAAATATGTATAGTGGTATCAAATCATTAGTAGAGAAAGATGGAAAGCTGAGTAAAACCTTCCCCTGCCATGTCGGAGTAAGACAGGGTGAAAACCTTTCTCCCTTGCTATTTGCGATCTTTGTCAACGATCTTGAAAACTCTCTCTATAATTTTGGTGGTGAAGGAATAAATTGTCCTAATTTCACTCAAGATAACATTATCAAATTAATAGTATTGCTCTATGCAGATGATACTGTAATTTTTGCATCAGCACCCGAAGATCTTCAAAGATCTCTTGATAACTTACTTACTTATAGTAAAATTTGGAAACTTAAGGTTAATATTACTAAAACAAAAGTTTTAATCTTCTCGAAAAACTCTAGACATAATAAGAAACTTGAATTCAAGTATAAAATGAAAATTAGAAATTGTTAAGGAATTTAAGTATTTAGGAGTGATTTTCAAAAGTAACGGACGATTTTTATCTGCAATGAAACATATTAAGTCACAAGCAAATAAAGCAATGAGGTATGTCCTTCTAAAACTAGAACAACTGATATGACGATTGACCTAAAACTGAAACTTTATGACGCGCTTATAAGACCAATACTTCTTTATGGAGCTGAAATTTGGGGTTTTGAAAATGTTACTATGATTGAACAGTTAGAGTTACAATTCTTCAAATTGCTCCTTAATGTACGGAAATCAACCCCAAATTATATGGTATATGGTGAATTAGGGCGTTTACCTATCTCTATTGAAATTAAGAAAAGAGTGATGAATTTTTGGACAAAAATATTAACAGGAAAAGAAACAAAATTATCAGTTAAGTTGTACTATAATATTCTTTCTTACGATTACAAAATAAAATGGATTGAGTATGTTAAAAGTATTTTAAATAACACTGGGTTTTCATTAATTTGGGATCAACATAGCTTCTCTAATAGTAAGCATCTTGTAGAAGTAGTAACCAATACTCTTAAAGACCAATTTTTACAGAAATGGTATTGTGATATGGATTCCTCTCACAAGGGAAAAATGTATAAATGTCTAAAAGCAAATTTTGAAACAGAGCAGTATCTTCACAAACTGCCTTTGAGACTAAGTCAACAATTGTGCTGGTTCAGAACAGCAAATCACAAGCTTTCTGTTGAAACTGGTAGATGGCGTAAAATAAATTATGAATTAAGAAAATGTGATATGTGCAACATGAGTGAAGTAGGTGATGAATATCACACTCTTTGGAAATGTGAATCTCTCAAGGATATAAGGATCAAATATATTCCAGAATATTTTCATAGATATCCAACAATGTTAAAATTTGAAACACTCATGAAAAATGCAGTAAAATGGCGTTTAGACAAAAATATTGCAAAATTTCTGTACGAAATGTCAAATTATAGAAAATCTAACCTCCTGTAAAGACACGCGTGAAATTTTGCAATGTTTTGGTTTCATATTCCGTTTTTTTCTACTCACGAGTCTCTTTTTCTTTAGTTTTAATCAATGATGTAGTATTTTTGAATTTATTAAAAAATGTATTCTTGTGTTGTAAGAGCTCCAGTTTTTACCACTTCTGTGGTGTGAGGAGTTCTTTTGTTTTTAATTATTTTCTTTATTATGTTACATGTCCCAACTGGGGGCATGCTTAAATTATGATGATGATGATGAAATCACTGACAAAAGTCTTGGAAAGCACTGGGTGTATTCTGAAGATTGAAGAAGACTGCTGAAGTTTCCACGTGGAGCTTAAGGAAAAACCAAGGTATGCTGTCACTACTGAGCAAAATTTTCAATCTTTGTGTGTAATACACTTTAAAACCTGAAAGACATCAAGATAGATCGTTGCTTCAGCTCCTGACTTCAGTAAAATCATCCATTGCTCAATACATCAATTCTCAAATGCATCAGAATCAGGATATGGTCAAGTTTCTAACTTGAGATTTGTCAATGAAGATGGAGGGATTCACTGCTGTGGTGCAGTGGTTAGCATGCTGCACTCACAAAGAAAATGTTGTGGGTTCGAGCCACGGTCTTTCCACTTGTTTTGCAGAGATAATAACGTTGGGCAAGTTGTTAACACAAATGTGCCTATCTCTACCCAGGTGTATAAATGGGTACCAGGTCGGTAGTTATGAGCGCCGTGTGTGGCTGCACCCTGTTATATGGTAATGCATCCAGACCAGGGGTAAAGTGTAAAGTCGACTGAGTAGCCCTAGGCTAGTAGTAGACTCAAAACCAGCAACTTTACTTTACTTTTTTACTTTTAACTCAGAAAACAAAAGTTTTAATGCCTCCCCCTGGATCTTTCTCCAGACTAGATCAGTAAGAAACAATGGGGAAGAGTACAGCATCTAGCCAATGAGTTCTGAACGAAACAAAGAAAAGAATTTCTGCTGTCTTTAAGGGTGAGACACATATAGATTGGTAAGAAGCACAACTTTCAGGTTGAGGACAAAGAACTGCAAAAAATGAAGAAATGACATTTGAATTGCTCTTAGCAAGAGTTACTAACATTTTTCCTGATGAATGTGGAAATATTTGGAAGGTGGAAATCAAAGCTGCAAACAGTGAAGGAAGATTACAGCTCGTTACAGCTATTGAAACAAAGTTTGAGGTATTTTGAAGGAATTTCAGAAAGCTGCACAAAAAAGTATTTCAAGGAGATGTGTTTGTTTTTGTGCAGACTGGATCCGAGAAGACTTTTTGTTATGTGTTTCTGTCACATTTATTTCTGTTGGTGGATACGAATTCTGTTGTTAGTAGGCCACGTAGGAACACTTACGTTAAAATAGTAGTAACAACCCTTTCAAGTTTTATGCTGGAACAGTCAAGAAGACAAAGCCAATTTGGGGTTACAGAACATCAACAGAGCTAAGGCTATCTATTTTAAATAGCCTATGAATTGCTTTGAGTTTGAATGGCAGTTAGTCATGACAATGATATTTCCTCCTGCACAATAGAAGCAGTTTATTGTTCATTACCAAGTAACAATAGTTAATTTATAGACGTTGAGGCCCTTGGAATTTGCCACTTTTATGTCCAAAATTTTACTTTATTGTTGCATTTATAGAATTACAAACCAACTAGAGAGCTTAAAGTGACTTTGACATGGAAAAAGCTTTTTGAATGTATTGCCTAAATTTATGTAAAAAGACCCGCTGAATCTGATGGTCTGGTTTTATCTTCATTTGGGCAACAGTTTTCGAACAATTACCACGCAAAGTTTGAAAAATCTGTGTCAAAAATTTGGCCTGTAGTGACATGACTGCAGGTGTTGGACTTATACGATCAGCAATCAATATTAGGAGCCATTTATGGAATTTGTTTCTGGAACAAAATGGCTGAAGAGGTAATCAGAGCGAGAAGGAAGAGACAGGACAGCAAAGTACTCTTTGGTATGAAAAAGAAGACGAGTATGAAGAAGAAACAGCTTAATGAAAGCAATCCTGATGATATAGCAACTTTTCCAGTAATGAAACATGCGTGTGCAGAACCTGTGTGACCATAGTGACCAGCAAAAAAGACTTGGCCTAAGTCGCAAAACAGCAACACCGTTAACGCTACTGCTGGTATATAGCTCAGCAAAATCTAAGGTTCCATCCACACAAGCAAAAGAAGAATCAAGAAAAAAATCTATACAATGATGAATGGTTAACATTTCTTCTCATTACTAGCAATTCATATTTCAATATATAGGCATGGGCTGTAGGAAACATGGAGCTCCTAATAAGAAATTGTTTGCCTTTTCATTTTCTGTATCTTGTAAATCTGTCCCTCATTATTCTGCTGCAAAGGTGCGATTGTAACCTTGCATGTGACTGATTGACATAAGGCTGATCCATCATGTCACTCAAACTGAAAGCTCAAGCTCCTTCAGTACACAAATATTAGATGGGTAAGACACAAGAGAGCTGGGAACAATAGATTCTATTGTTTTCCAGTGTCGCATTTTCTCCTCATGCGCAAAACATTCCTCAACTTGAAATAAAGGGATGCCCGAGCAATCCTAGGGAAAATTCTCGAGACATGCAGGGGCTCATATTAGACCGGTTTCAGGTGGGGTCAAGTGCCTCTTGAGGAGGTCATTAACATCATAGTGATTTTTCGATAGCATTTCACATGGACTTTCAAAAAAATTTTGGTAAAAGGTTGTTTTTTGCTGCGTTCGTGAAATACGGGGGTCATAAAACCAGGACGTTGACATCTACAAAAATATTGACAGGGAATTTTTCACAACATTCTAGCAAACTGGGTAACCGGGATTTAAAGTAGGTTTGGACTCTTTGGTGGTGGTGGTCATTTTAAGACTTGGGCACATTCTTGCAAACAATGGTTGTGACGTCATCGATGACATAGAAAAGTTAGGGTCAGTGAAAATCTGACTTTTGAATTTTGTGTTTTTAATGATATTGACGGAAAAAAAAACATCTCAAATGGAGCAAAAAATTATACAACACCAATTCGATTTGGCTTAATACTCAGAAGTTATTATGATTCCAAATTTGTGTGACATCAGCAACGCAAAACTGATATTTTGAGTCTTAACCGTTTCGTGCATAAATCTTTCTTTTGATGTCTTCAGCGTTACTTTTAGGATAAAAGCATCATGTTACTAGCGATTGCTGAAATGAACTGGAGCGAATCTTAGCCAAACCAATCGACCAATTCAGTTTGAGTTCAATATTTCGGCAACAAACTTTGTGCCAAAACAGGAGCCACAAGTTAGATAATATCTGAATCTGGTAACCTACCCTTTAAATCCTACCCTATAAATCCTAGTTAGCCTTTTTCTTACGTGTTTTCATTATTATCATTCAGCGCTCGCCGCTGCTATTATTGGAGAATTCACAGTGGCTTGTCCCACAAAGCCGCACTTACAGAGTTATACATTTGTCAACGTAACAACTTGCGAACTGCGTCTCTCACCTTGCAACTCTAAAAACTTAATCAAAATTATTTGCAAAAGTCAATTCCAATAGCTAATGGTTACTGTTATCTTGTATAAATCTCTGTATTATGCCTAAAGACTGATAAAATGTGGCACACTTCGTACTGTAACACAAAAGTCAATGGATTTTCCTGTGTTTAGGGTGAACGGTAGTATTTGAATTCCTCTCCACTCCACCACCAAGACTGGTTTTCAAACTAGCCATATCTGCTGACGATAACCGCCTTCATCTACACCTGTGCCTATGCCTTCGCCTACTCCTATGCCTTCATCTACACCTACACCTGTGCCTATGTCATTGCTTATGCCTATGCCTTCACCTATACCTGTGCCTATACCTTCGCCTATGCCTGCACCTATATCTGTGCCTTAGCCTACACCTATGCCTACAACTACACCTACCCCGGTGCCTATGTCATCACTTATGCTTATGTCTATACCTTCACCTATTCCTACACCTATATCTGTTCCTTAGCCTACACCTATGCCTACATCTACACTGATGCCTGTGCCTATGCCTTCGCCTACACTAATGCCTATATCTCACCTACACCTGTACCTAAGGCTTGTCCGATGCCTATGCCGTCATCTACACATACGCCTGTGCCTATGCCTTCGCCTATGCCTTTGCCTACATCTCACCTAGGCCTGTGTCTATGCCTTCGCCTATGCCTATGCCTACACCTATACCTGTGCCTTAGCCTACACCTTCACTTCATCTACACCTACACTTGTTCCTATGCCTTCGCCTGTTCGATTGCCTACAACTTATCGACATAGGTGTCTACCGTCTTCTCAAGCATTTATGGCTACATAAATCAAATTAAAGACTGTGGTCATAAGAAAGTACTTCGCTCTATCCAGCTCAATCATATTACCATTCTCAGGGAAAGTAAGCAGGAAATGTTTTATCTTTTTCATCTTTTTCAACATTCATAGTAGTGCGAAACCCTAGCTGCATCACAATAGAAATTACGAGCATTCTTCGTAATTTAAGGTTTGAAATGACAAAAATAAGCATGACCGAGAACATGATGCTTTTATTCTAAAAGTAACGCTGAACACATCAAAAGAAAAATTTATGCACGAAACGGTTAAGACTCAAGGTGAAAATATCAGTTTTGCGTTTTCATGATGTCACACACATTTCGAATCTTAATAACTTCTGAGTATTAAGCCAAATCAAATTGGTGTTGCATATTTTTTTTGCTCCATTTGAGATGTTTGTTTTCTGTCAATATCATTAAAAACACGAAATTCAAAAGTCAGATTTTCACTGACCGTAACTTTTCTACGTCATCGATGAGGTCACAACCATTGATTTGCAAGAATATTCCCAAGTCTTAAAATGACCACCCACCACCAAAGAGTCCCAACCTACTTTAAAATCCCCGTTACCCAGTTTGCTAGAATGTTGCGAAAAATTCCCTGCCAATATTTTTGTCGATGTCGACCCCCTGGTTTTCTGACCCCCGTATTTCACGAACGCAGCAAAAAACGACCGTTTACCAAATGTTTTTTGAAAGTCCATGTGAAATGCTATCGAAAAATCACCATGACATTAATGACCTCCTTGAGTGGCACTTGACCCCACCTGAAGCCGTTCTATATTACAATGAAAGAAAAAGAGAAATAAAAACATAAGGTTTGTGGTTTTGTTGACTGATCTGGTTTCCTTAACTCAAGGACGACAATTCAAGTCGAAAAGGACAGTAAGAATAATTTCTGTTGGACCAACATTACACTGGATTTCTCTTTCTATATTTTTGTGTACCATGCCATGTTTTCATTCTGAATCTTTTATTACAGAATTCTAAGAGAAAAGAAATCCTAACTTGTTCAATTTCAAAATCGAAAATTACAGAGCAACAATGCGTACTTCTAAATTTGGTAGGATTTTTTCGAGTATCAATTGAAGTGACCTACCTGTAAGCAAACTCGGGTGGGTCCATTCTAAACAAGCCTTGAAATTCTGTTGTAAAAAACTAGGAGTTTTGAAAATCCCTCCCCCCGTCTTTCAGCACGAAAGCTCACTTTCCTATGTCATAGGTGTGACTTCACACCTATGACACACCAGTGTTCTTGTGTTACGAGCATTTGGAGAAAGCTGAATCCAGTAAGTTAAAGTGTGTCTTACCCATCTAATATTTGTGTGCTGAAGAGGTTTCAGTTACTGTTTGAGTGACATAAGGGCTTAATCTCATGTCAAACAGCCACACACCAGATTACAATGGCACCTTTGCAGCAGAATATTGAGACAGATACATAAAAAAAATTAAAAGGGAAACAACTTCTTAGTTCTTATTCGGAGCTCCACGTTTCCTACAGCCCATGATATAGGTATTCTCTTATTTCTCTCATCAGCTCTCTCTTGCTAAAGTACTAGATTTAAAAAATAACAAAAACTTCATGTTGACAATTATTAAATACAGGTCAGGTAACTCCTATGGCCTGATGGCTTTCATGAGTTCACAATTTTCCGCCATCGCCGACGGTCCTGAGCTTCCCTGAGACATTCTGAGAGCATGATCTCCTCGGTCGTCCTCTCCCTCTACTTCCCTCAACACCTCCATGCATGATGTCGAATGCAAGAGTCCGCATCTTCCTAGTGACGTGACTGAACCATTGCAATTTCCTCCTCCTTGCCGTCTCCAACAGAGGCTCGAAGGTACCGATTTCGTTAGTAACTGATAAATAACTAACTATAATAATATCCCATAATTCGGTTTAGCGACTCTTTAAAGCATGACATTATAGCTTTTATAGCAACCTCTTTAAGTGGACGCTTGTGCAGGTCTGACTAATTTGTGGCAAAGATGACTATGACGTATACCTTATAAAGAACCAATGGCTGGTCTATGTTCGTGTGATGTACATTTCTTCTGTTCTTTTCAATAGGGGGCTTTCAGCTCGGGCAAGACAACAGCAACAGAGGATTTTTTCGCGGAAAGCGAAGGTCCATGAGCATGATGGTTAAATGTGTTTGCTGCCGGAAGACAAATACAAACCATGTCGTTATTTCTACAGTGGTGTTTACTGTTGGCATATTTTACAACAGGTTATGCATGTGCTACCTTTTTAGCATGTTTTTGAATGACTTGATCTTTAGCTTGTCAGACCAAGAGCATCTGCCTAATCCTAGATATCTTAAAGCTTAGGCCCAGGCAAGGTGAGAGGCCTTTGTCGGATTTTTCCGATTGGTATAGATTGGCCTAATATCTGTTTTTGGCAGCGAATTTCACGTGCAATTGAAATAATTTTAGAAAAGGGAGTGCGCAGGGTATGGAGAAATGCAGAAAAAATAATCAAATAGGCAACTTGACTGTACTTGAAAGATGAGCTATCTATCTAGTAATATTTCAATTGATAAACTGCTGATCGACCATATATTTACAAACCAAGAGAACTACAGAAGACAAGTGAATTGAAATATTAAAGTTTCAGGAAATCAATTACTGAGATGGAGTTTGTTGCTGGATTTCTTCTGAAATTAATTAAAAGAGCAGAATATGTTTCCCCATTACATTTACCCATAATTTTTTTACGTTCTTCAGATATGCACATAGTTTGAAACAAATGAAAGAAAATTCATACAAAAATTAGATGACAAACCAAGAATATCCCTGACAGAAAATCATCAAAATATAAAAAGTAATAAGTTAATATTAATCATTGACAACGACAATGAAAATGAATATAGCAATTTCCTCATTACCTCAAGTGCACTAGCTGCTCAGTGAAATCAAGGTCAACCCTCCCACATAGCACAAGGGAGAAGTGCCCCAAAGTCGTTAATTTTGGTACAAGATATAGAGAGTCGGCAACTCCTTGTTGAGGGCAGCTCTGGATATCCAATGCCTTTAAATTTGTTTGGTATGTTGTAATTGCTTCTATAACCTAAATATGTATGTAAAGATTAAACTTCTTAGATTATCAAAAATTAAACTAATTACTAGAATGGACAGAAAAAAGTTTCTTAAGATAGTAGCTGAGAAGCAGGTTGTTGATGTAATAAACGTATTGTTGTTTAAGTAGCTAATCTGAAAATCAATTTTCCTACCTTATTGTCTACAAAAGAGCTGTGTCCCAGAGAGATATATATCAAGTTTTTTTTGCTTGAAAAAAAATATGTATAATCTGATTGACGATAGATGATTGCAGTAGCTAAGGTTTATCATCTTTACATCATTTTTTGATGTAATTAGCTGCAAGTCTTTGTCTGTCAAAGAGTTGCTGGTAAAGTGTGAAAGCTGCTGCAGATATCCTTTTGGTTGAGCAACCTCCTTTTCCAGTACAGCCAGGAGGCTTTCTATACGACTACAGCCAAACACACGATTCATCAAAACTTTGTTAGTTAAATAAATTCTTATAATTTGCGAGAAGCCTCTTAAACCATCTTCAGCCAATTCAAAAAGTAGAAGTTCTAACAGCGGAATACAGCTCAGGATTTGCTGGCTAGGAATTAATGGCAAATTAACAATTTTTCGAATAAGGTTCTCCATCTCTGTCGGTTTGTGTTCTTCGGTTTATGTTTTTGATGTAATGAAAGAAGCTTTTTTTATAGGTGTGAATCACTTCCTTTTTAACAAGACATTCATTTGTCTGATAGAATGCGTTCCCGCTATCGCCCCCTTAAGAACTCTGTCATAATTATTTACAGAATACAGTGTTTACCAATAATATGCTATCCTATTAATCAAGCATGAATCAATTGAAACCAAATCAAGGTTTTAATCAATGAAAGATGCGAAACAGTTTCTGTGAAGAGGTTTGCTTCCAGCATGTTTTCACATGAACGAACTACTCAAAATGGTGACTCCAGATTACTCTGGTAATGAATAGCAATAAAGGTAGAGTCTTTTTATTTTCCTGATCAAAGGGGGTTTGTGACTTTACTCATTTGTTAGAGTTATGATCTTATGAGAAAATTCCACCAGGAAGACCTGAATGTTTCAGTTGCCATATGGCAACCTTGTCCCATATGGGGTAAAAGTGTTCTTATTTTAAAATTTACTAACACTGGTTGCAATTGCTTTTTGAAAAGGCAATATTGACAAATATTTTCTAACATGTTTTGTTGGAGAAACAGAGCACTTTTTACAAAAGTATTCAAGCAAAATAAATGCAATTGGCCTAGTTTATTTACACTTTTTATCAGCATTGTTTGGTTTAATTTTCACTTAGGCCAAAACGTTTGGCTGTACAATGCTTCCCAGATAAGCAGCCTGCATGCTTTTAGAAACAGCCTGTGGTAATGCAAGAAAGAATCATTATTTCTAATGACTCAGATGAGCATTTTGCATTACAATAAAATATGGGTGCTGGGTTTCTTGCATAAAAACAGATATTTGCTGATACTCTACACTTCTTTGTTCTTTTGTTTTGAATGCACAGAAATAATAGTATTTTTTCAAAATTAATAATTCTCAGAAATTGTGATGACTTTTAGAAATTATTTTATTTTTTTACAATTCATAATATAAACATTTTGGTGAATAAAATGTATGGTTTTCACAGCGTAGTATGACATGGCATTTCAAGTAGAAAGGAAAAATAAGATACGGTACACAATAGAAGAAGTACTCAGCTATGTTCTTGCTCCAGGAGACGACTCAGAACTTTCTGGGCTATCTGATTCTAACGACGATGAGAGTCAGGAGTCGGTGAATGAAACAGATATAATTTGAGATTACCAAAATGAAACTGTAGAAGATAATATTAATGCTGAGAGAGAAATTGAAAGCCATGCTCAGGTCATCTGTGAACACACAGCTGAATGTGTCCCAAGTACTAATGTAGTAGTGGCTGATGGACAGAAAGTACCAGTCACACGCCAGCGTTCTTTGATATCGAGCTCAAAGAAGAATGATGATGATTTGAACTCTGAACCACTAGATTCTGACGTAGACGAGACTGAAGATACATTTTTGATGAAGAAGATGAAAAGATTACAGATGCTATGAGAAGTCACAATTTTCGACCGGGAATATTGAACCACCAAGAGACCAGAGTGTGTTCATTGGATCACAATTCAGTTTACCACCAGAAGAATTTCATTATCTCCAGTCCTATGACTGTTTCACAAAGTTCTGGTCTGATGATATGACCAAGCTTCTTGTTGAACAAACTAATGTGTACAAGCTACAGGAAAGTCTGTAACTACAAATTTTGCTGAAATAGAGCAACTCCTGGGTATTCATGTGATGATGGGTATAATCAATATGCCAACTTACCATTACTATTGGAACAGTGAAACCCGTATAGGCTTGATTGCAGATGCAATGTCCCATAATTGTTACAAAGCTTTACGTTGCTCAATTCATGTTGCTGACAACACTTTCAGAGATGCAAAAACAACTATAAACTGTTCAAGATTTGTCCGATTTTTGAAAAATTGTGTGAAAATTGTTTGAAAATGGAGCCTGAGCCAGTAATGTCCATTGATGAGCAAATAATACCAGCAAAGACAAGAAGTTGAATTAGGCAGTATAATCCCAAAAAGCCGATAAAATGGGGGTTTAAAATGTTTGTACGTGCTGGAAGTAGTGGCCTTATGTATGATTTTTTTCTTTACACTGGCAAAGGTAGTACTGGGAAAGAAAACTGTTCCTGCGAGAAATCAGTGCTAAGGCTCACCAAACATCTTCCCAAAAATGAAAATTTCAAGCTGTGCTTTGATAACTGGTTCTCTACTTTACCTCTGATGCTCAAGATGAAAGAATTGAGAATTCTCACCACAGCTACAGTGCGCCAAAACCACATTGCCAAATGCCCACTTGAAGAAGATAAATCTCTACAAAAAGCAGGGCGTGGCTCATCCTCTCATAAAGTAGATGCAAACTCTGCCATGATTGCTATGAAATGGTTTGACAACAAGATGGTCCACCTGGTTTCAAACTATTGCACATCTGCAGCTTCCTCTCAAGTAAAGCGCTGGGACGGCTCCAAAAAAGCATGTTCTGAACAACTGCCCTGATATTGTCAAGGAATACAATTCTGCCATGGGAGGAGTAAAATTAACAGACATGCTAATTAGCCTCGACAGAACCCCATGGAAATAAAAAGATGGTATTTACGTGTGCTTGTACATTGCATTGATATTGCAAAAGTGAATGCATGGCTCCTGTATAAAGATGTGCTGACCAACTACAAATACCAAAGCACAAACAGATGGCATTGTGCAAATTTTCAGGCAAAATTGCACACTCTCTTTTGCAACGTAATAAGCCTGTTGATCGTCCTCTTGGTAGGCCATTGAAACGAAAATCAATAGAAGTGAGGACGGAACCCTGTGGCAATAGTTTGTACAGTAACTATATATAGTTACTATAGTTTGTACAGTAACTAACTATATACAGTAACCATGAAATCTCGATTAACATAAAGATTGTGGTTTCAAAGCTGTAATCATCTTCATACTTAGCACAGAGATCTGTACTATAAACAGAAGGCATGTAAAACAAAAGATACCAACAAAGATGCCTGAGATCCATACTCAGCATCTCATGGTAAGACAGGAGAACAAATTCCAGTATTCTTGAGCAGAGTGGTGTCATCAGTACCCAAGCCACTATCAATAAAAACACCCTCTTCAGTGGGCCGGACACCCACTTCGTTTCATTGATCATCACACACCAAAGCAACTTCTGTACACAGTGCGCTTGCTAATTGACAGAGAAAATGATGCCGGCCTCAGAAACGCTTCAGAGATGATCTGAAAGAGACACTGTTGAAATGTTACATGGAAGTCGATAGTAAGCTACTGACTGGTACCAATGGCGCCACTACATCCACCGGGGTATAAGATGGGACTATCTTGCCAAAATTGCACTGTGCTATCTCAAATCTGAAAGCATGACCACTAACTCTTCACCTTGGCTGCTTTTGCTTATTTAAATGTTTATACCCAGATGCGAGTTTTAGCGATTTATCATTATTAATTTACGCAATCGATCCAACAAATGCAAATTCTGGACTGACGAGAAACTAAACTGGATAAAATCCACTTGTTAATTATTTCAACTTAATCAAGAAACGGAGGTGCTTCAACATGATAGCATATCTAAAGACCACTGGAATAGCTAGCAGTATTAGGCCGGATATAGACCTGAATTTATATCAAGCCATTACGTTTGTTATATCTGGAATCAATCTTGATAGGCCAAAAAGGGATTAAACTTTTAGCATGAAATGTCTGCCCTCCAAATCTCGATATTATTGCTTTAATAAGAGTACACATTTCGCGTTCAGATAATTTAAAGCCTTAACTCTGATCCATGGGCCTAACGCATAATTAGCCAAAGAACAAATTGCCTAAAACTTGATAATTGCTGTGGCCCTGGCCACAAAAAAAGTCAATGAAAATTTGTATGTACCCAAGAAAAATTCAAAAAGGTTTTTGAGGCTTTAGGAACATTTACACCATGATATTTTACCAATAATAAGAAGGAAATTACCTAGGCCTTTTTGGTTTCATAGGTAATCCTACGAAGGAAAGAACTGTGAATTTAACACTTTATTTTTTATCATAAATGGTGTCTTTTGGAGCGTTACTCGCTCTCTAGACTTCTAAGGATCCAACTTGTGCAAACATCAGACTTATAGAACCCGATTAATGAGAAGGATTTCAATGAAATTATGCAAATGAGGTTGAAACTGACAATTTTTGTATGATTTGTCAAAGTCTGATTTATGAGTCCGACAAGATACGTTATCACAGGAAAGCTATATTTATATTTATATCTATAGCTATATTTTCAACTTTGCATCGTAGTGGAAAAAGAGCAATGAAGGCTTTCCCACAAGATCGCAGCAGTATCTGGCAGTCTTTCATTTTTATTATAAACTTCATAAGGTAATTCAAGGAATAGTTTCATTAATAGGGCTCAACAAAGTGGGAGTGGCAGCGAAGCACTAGCTGCAACAAACCGCTGTTTACAGATTACATATTCGTGGAAGAGCTGTTTAACCGTCCTAAAGGTCACTGCAGAAAAAATGATATATTCACATAGCAAATAAACTGTTGACATATTTTGCATGAGTGGCATACCAAGTTTGATAGGACGAGATATAGAGTGCTCGATCAGGGAGCCAACTTAAATTACAATGAGCTAAGCAGCCCAAAGAAATAGTTGGGAATTTGCAAAGAAATTTAAACCAAGGCCTGCAATCATGATGTGTATATTACATCAGAAATGTAGATAAATGTAACAAAATTTAACGAATCTTTTCAATCACAGATCTTTCTCTCTAGTTAGTGCGCATGTTTAAATGTTTCACTCCTTACATTCATGCAAGTCCAAAGATAATCATGGCAGAAAATGATTTAAAGATCAAACACATTTTTCTTTGGGGCATTATTTGAACTTTCATCAATGTATTCTAGATTTACACAATTATTTTGGGATACAATTTGCAATACGTTTTTGAAAAAGGCAACTCTGAAATCTTCATGAAAATTAAAGATATGCAAACACAAATAAATATCACTCTACATAATATAAAAATTTAATTCCATCTAAGTTTCATACTTCATTTTAAGTTTCAAACTAAATTTCAATCAATCAAATTATGCAATTTTCAGGAGTAAACACATACGACAAAAACTATACAAAAGCTTTTCTTGCCTTAATTAATTAATTTGGAGAAATGACACAGAAAGGCAGATAAGACACCACAAAGAAAACAAATAAATATAGATGCAAGTGCTAATATTCCTTACCATCGTGAGATGAGAATATAACAACGGCACCTTGCCATTTTGTACTGAAGACAACTACATTGACAATGGCCCTGTACATTCTTCTATACTTCTCTTTAGTTGCTGTTCTGTCATTGTTTTGGTAAAGCTTTGAATTTCAACTCATATTTTTCAGCAGGCTTGAAAATAATAGCATGATAACTTAAGCAAATCACAATATCAAGAAATCTTAATCATAAAATCGATGCTAGAAAAGGTTAGAATGACCTATAAATCAAATTTACAAAATTTTTTACACAAACTCTCTAGAAAAACCAGTGGACTTTGCAGCTGACTGACAGCCTAACTTATCATCCTACCACCCTCTTTACTCTTTGCTGGGCCAAAAATTTGTATAAAACAAAGGTTCGCCAATAAAATTATATGACTTGTGGAAAAACATTTGTGTAAGTGAGCTTGACTTTTACTGTCACATTGTATTTTCATTCGTTATTCCGATATAATCCCGCCAAATTACAATTTTTGATTTACCCCTTTGGTTTCATAAATAACAACAGTAAATGGTTTAATTTTTCCATATTTTCCTGGCATTTGATATAAGATTAATTATTTTCTTTTGGAGGTACTGAATGCTAACTCAGTGAGATTGAATGCAATCCCTCCACCAAAACAACAATAGCCTGTTTACGTGTAACAGGATTGTAACATCAACATCATGTGCACAATATGTAATTAGTAATCACGTGTACATAGGATATAAATACGAATGTAAGCAATGTAAAGTAGACTTGATTTATCTCTGTAAATGTAACCGATTGATGAGATATAGAGAAAATGTAAAGATGCGTTTTTCTTTGCACCTCGTTCTGCCAAGCGACTGAAGCGCCTCTTACAACTGGTGGAGAATCCGAACTCGTACTTTCTCGTGGCCTCATTCAAGGTCTTGCCGCCATTGTCAAAGAACAGAATTGCCTCATTGACCAGCGCAGTCAAAGAACTTGCAACACATTCAGCTGCACCATCACAAACTTCACTTCGCCTGCCGAATCTCACACTCCCAGAATTCACAGGTATTGAACATTTAGATTGCTTTTTAGAACAATTTTCGCATTTCGCATGTTCTCAAATAATCTGGCATCCACCCTAAACACTTCCTCCCGTACCTGAAACAACAATGTGGAAAAGATGCCAGAGCATTCGATATTCTTTGTTCCTACGCGGAAGAAACCCTAAAGAAACTTCACCACAGCCCCAATTCCGAACAATATGAACAGTTCTACCATAATGCAATAACAAACTTACAAGCCAAACGGGGAGTACCCAAAGACCAACAAATTCGAAACCTGCTCTCTTCCTACTACACCATGCGACAGCAACCAAATGAAAGTGTGTCAGCCTTGGCCCGCCGCTTTTGTGAGCTAAAATATTACCTCGAGAAAATCATCCCTGGCATTCATAAAACGTCCGATGACAAGGAACTTGAACTCATCCATCCCTTTGCCATAAAGCTCCGAGACTCCCTCTCCAAAGACATCATTAGCCAAGAATTTGACTTCAAGTCTCTAACAGCCCTCATTGAAACAGCAAAATGCTTCGAATCAAGAAGTCTTGCAACTCTGCCATTGACGCCCACCCCGGAAGCCCTGCATGTTACTGCAAAGCCCCATCAGCAGCAAATCAACCAAGGGCCACCAAGAGACATTACCACAGGCGAACTTTGTTTGAATTATAATAGGTATGACAAACCTAATTGTATGCTCTCAAGCGGTAAATGCAAATGTGGCTATTTGCACAAATGTAACATCTGCAATAGTTTTCGTTGTAAGGCCTTAAGGCACACCAAAACCCCTGCACGCCTAATTCTAACTCTAGAAATCAACAACCTTGTAGTTTTTGTGCCGAAAATCGTCAGTCTAGACCTCAGGCTAATCTTGTAAAAGTTCCTAGTGATTCTAAATCTGATATACGTTCTTTAATTTGTGATGTTCTTGCTGAAGAACGAAAGGGACCTGTAGCCACGCCTACACCCTGAAACGCCAAGTCTTCTCCCGCCCCCCAGGGTACTTCGCAAGACTCTCTTTACGATATGCCCACCCTGGTATCCTTACCCTCTGATTTAAGTGTTTCGAATTTAGATCTTGCAAAGAGAAACATTTTGTGGTGCTCCGTTTCTTCTTCTGGGGTTTCTCTCCTTTTGCCCCCTTGACACATGCTGCTCTGTGTCCCTTGTCAGCCAACAACACACTGACAGGATCCTTCAAAAATACCCTGACCTCAAGTTTGCACAGTTAGAGCAGTCTATTTTGGTCTCCGTTGCTAACCCCTCGGCGTCTCTCAAGGCTGTAGGAAGTATGCACGTTCCTATTGTCTTCGAAAACAGTCATAACGCTACTTTTACCATGCTTGTAGTACCTAATTTATCTTGGCCTATATTATTTGGGCAAAATCATTTACGTATGAGCGATGCTCGCATTCTCTCTACTGAGCTCAAAGTGTATTTCGCTGACTCTAAACTTCAATTCGACGTTCAGTGTCACGATTTTAATCTGTTAGATGCATTTTCACGTTTATTGCCTTCATCTCGTAAGGTTAACGCTTCTGTAGCAAATGTAACATGCCTTTTGACTGCAATGCCAACACCCACACAACCGTGTGAGCCTCTTTCCCTCCATAAGGGTCTTAACTTCGTTACCATTTGCTTGATGCTTTCTGCATCATTGGTGGGGTCATCGCTTTTTGGGGGTTCCTTGTGGCTGGAAGGGAATACGGTTTCCCGGGGGTCCATACCCTTAGCAGGCCCATTGAGCTTTCAGCTCTTTCCAGCATGGTACATCTTTCGGGTAAACCCATGCCTCCCTTCTCTGTACACAGCCACCCCAAATGTCGCCCTAGTCGCCCCATTCCCACGGATGGCATGCAAACAACAGGCATGTTGGCATCTCTCTCTCCAGGCGTTGACGCATTGAGTGACATACCACACAGTAATAGTTATTTTTACACCACTGCTGTAATTCACTCCATGCGTGACTTCGCCACTTTGCCTTTTAATGCCATATTAGGGCAAATTCTTGCATCGAAAGATGCTGATCGTCAGGTTTTTTAAAGTGCCGCTGAATTTACTGCCTCCCAGGTAGCTAATCTCTGGTTTGATTTAGCTGTCAACTCGCAAGGTATTTCTGCGTGCCCTGCTGCTGTGCACGTGCACAGTCCTCGTGCTTCTAAACCTGATTGTTCACATAAATTTGAGAGTGCAGATTCCAAGGACACACAGCAGATTTCCGGGTTTAAGTCTTCTGTGCTTGCTCCGTACCTTGAACAACCAGACTTAGAACATGAACACGCCCTTCCTCCTAGAGGCAATAATTCCTTGCAGCCATTTTCAGAGGAATATTTTCGCAAGCTTCTTGCCACCTTAGATTTCTCTACGCCTCAGTTCGCGCATGTACTATCGGATATTTTATCTCAATTCAGGTCTTTGCTGCATAGATACCAACATGTATTTCATTTGCCAGACTCACCACTGTCTGTCATTCAAGGCTTCTTTCATAACACCGCAACCATTTCAGGTACCACAAACATAACAACATTCTTTCTTGTCTTGGGACGCCACGCTCCTTCACCTGAAACCATTTCACTCGCTTTTCCCGCCAATCCTTTACCAGCTGATCACTAACTCATAATCTCATCTGTGGTATGCAGCAACCACATGATCAATTTAGTGAGATAAAAGCTGATCTTCCTCGCCGCCAACGTGATCTCTACGATGCCAAATCGCGCGATTTACAGGTGCCGGAGGGCAAACTTGTTTACATGCGTAAGGACACGGTTCCTTCTCAAAAAGGCCTAAAAACACGCTTTTTGTGCAACTTCGATGGACCATTCATTGTAATGGGTCATCCGCATGGACGCTCGGATCTTCTCAATCTGCACCATGCTTCCTCTGGTAATGACTGGCCTCATCCCGTCAACATAGAAAAGGTAGTTGTGGTCCCAGGTCCTCAACCGTCTGACATAAAGCCTCGCGTACCCCAACGCTTCGTTGCTAATGAGGATCTCGCTAGAGTTGCTCATCTACTAGGACAACAGCTGGAATCCTTACATTCCAAATCTACACTCCCAACCCAGGCCTGTAAGTTCATCTATGAACACTACCCTCAAAGTCGGGACATTCTTGCTAGACACAGAAAACTTTGTGGACTCGTTAAGTTGTGCCCATACCTCCAACTGGAAGGAGGACCTCAAGGTGTAATTTATATTCTATCCTTAAACTCGGATTTGTTTCCACACTAGCTTCATGCTTAGTTGTTCATACTCATTTATCGTCGTTTGTAATCAACCATGATTTTCTTGATTGTAGTAATTCATTTATTATAACATTTATTGCTCTAACGCACAACTTTGTAAACAAAAAAAAATTCAAACAAGTTTGTATTTTTTTTATAAGGGAGGGGAGGATGTAACAGGATTGTAACATCAACATCACGTGCACAATATGTAATTAGTAATCACGTGTACATAGAATATAAATACGAATGAAAGCAATGTAAAGTAGACTTGATTTATCTCTTTAAATGTAACCCATTGATGAGATATAGAGAATATGTAAAGAGGCATTTTTCTTTGCACGTTGTTCTGCCAAGCGAACCTTTATTATGAGTACTGAAGCGCCTCTTACATACCATGGGGTCTACACGTATTCTAAAACAATAATTGACTTGGGAAGAAAAGTCTCATAAACACAAAGTGCACCAATCTTAACATGGATTATTTATCGATTCTGTGCAGTTTTTGAAAAGCGAGACTTCACCAGGCTGTACAGTTTTGTTTGAACATGGTTGTAAATAGAGTGTATAATGGTTTTCCTCATAATTTTTGGCATGGCTTGACAGTTTTAAAATGCCATCTCATCCAATCCGCTCCTAAACCCCCCGAGGTACCTACAGATATCTCCCTCTTCCATTATTGTTGTGATGGACATTTTGGATACATTGAATCAAATTAAAACACAAGAGACACAAAAAGAAAACCATGCCAATGATCTCTCACTCTCTTGCTGGTACCACGTTGAACACATCTGAAAAGCATCAAAAGAAGCACACCAATGCCATGTCAAACTTAAGGTGTGCTCCCATACAAAATCAGTGTGCTCTCAACGTGTTTAGCAGTCAAGAAAAGCAGCAGAATAAACTACAAGAACTCAAGAAGAGCTTGGGCGAGCGAGTACGCATCAAGTCGCAGTTAAGAGAAGTCAACAGAAGAACTACCGTTATTTATGTTAAGAACTATGTTAATTCAGATAAGTGATAAATCTGATAATTTGGTTATTAAAATAGAGCAAGAATGTGACTAAAGATCTCTGTTGTGACTCTACCAGAGAAATAGAACCTTGCAACCAAAAAAGACAAATAAGCAATACAACATTTGCACACCCAACTAGGAGCTTTCCTGGTACACTGAACACAAGAAAGAGAAAGAGTGCAAAAAAGAGATCAAGCAAGAAAGAATACAAGAAAGAGAAAGATTACAAGAAAAAGAAAAACAAAAACGAGTAATTTTTCTTCACACTATTTAATTATTCTTTTTAATTTCACTTTTATTATTCTTTAGTTTATTCTTATTAAACTTTCGCAGAAAGATTGTGCTCTTCCATCGAAGCTTCCTCAGCATGGTGTGAGAGTAGGTCTCAGACGTTCTTTTTAGTCTAATGGTTACTGTATTTAGTGTAGTGTTTTGATGGTTCATTTTCATTGGTGTTTGTTTCCAGTGGTCATTGGTAGATAGAGAGCGTTCGACTTTGGCAGCGGCGAAACAGCACACAGCTAAAAATTCTCTCTCTCTCTCTCTCTCTCTCTCTCTCTCCCCCTCCCTCCCTCCCTGTGAGCCCCTCAAGAAGCACTGTCCTCAAAAAAGTGAAAGTGCCAACTCCTTTGTCAGCCAAGCCTGGAAATGTCATTCTTCCTTCACCAGGTATATCCCCTCTGTTTCACAAAAGTTCTTCCAGCCAGGAAACAGAAACCTTAGAAGATCTTCCTATCCAATCAGTCATGTCAAACATTGGAAAATATAGTGAAAGTGAAGTTGCAAATAACTGCATTGTGTCAGGATGTCAGTCCAGTTTTCAATTGAAGCCTTTCGCAAGAAGAAAGCTTAGAGGAACTGGGCATAATTACTGAGACTGGGAGAGTACTATACTCATTATTACTTTTTACCCAATTGATCAAAATGTGCACCCCTTTGAAGCTCTTATTTGTGGTCAACATTGGAAAAAATGGTACAATTACAATTATAGGTTCAAGAAATCTCTAGGCTCACATTTTGGTATTCAAGAAAAAGATAATTTGTTTCTTGATATGATTGATGCTGTTGCTGAATGCAAACACAGCCCTGTTGTTGATCTAGCACATAATGCTAAATTCATAACATTTTTGGCCAAACATAATAACTTGCTAAACCAAGTCCTGAAAAATCTTAATTTCAATGACTTAAAATCTCTGTCTCTCTCTTGCAAGTCTATGAACCTTAGTATAAAGGCATATTTTACTGATGATGGTGTTTGGGAAAGGTTGTTGAAGGTAGAATTTTCAGTAGATAAATGTTTGAGTGGAAAGAGTTATTTTGAGTCTTTCAAAGCTATTCATAAATACTGCACATTGAAGCAGCAGCTAGATATTGACATTGATAGTACAAAGATAATGTTGGAATTGAAAAGGGAATTTAGTACATCATCAAAAAATGACCTGCAAACTTTGCTGAAAGCTTTTGGGAAAAACAGAAATCCCCACCCTTTAGAAACCTTAGTATATTTCACAGCGAAATACTTGTCAAAATACTTCATCATCTATGGCCAGCTGATGAAGAATCATCATAAGCAACAATGTTTTGTTTCTGATTTTAGGGTTGGAGTAGAAGTGTTGAGCACACTGTTTGTTTTCTTATTTTTGACCTTGTTTTGACAGGAAATGAATCAATCAATCCTTCAGAATTAGCAGCACGTGCACCACTGTTCAAACTTCTTTCTATTTATTCTATCAGACATAAAATGATGGACTATAAAATAATAACACCTCTTCAGAAAGTCTTGTCAAATGAAGTATCACTTACATGCAGTAAGCATTTAATTTTTATCTGCATTTTAAAAATGAGAATGATGATGAGTGAAGAACATCTGAAATGGAAGCCGTCAAGAGTGTACCAGTATGGGACTTATGTGTGAAACTTTAATATAATATAAGCCAGAATTGAAAGTGATTGCAGATTACCTATTTGAAGAAGGGCTTTCTGTGCTTGGACTTCTTGAAGCACAGAAATATGGAGATTTTGATTTGGACATACCCTTTACCAACATTATTGCCCCTTTCAATTTACAGCAAGAGGTGTAAACTATGGCCCAGCTCTTTGCTTTCATATCTGTGACATGGAGTGCCTCAGACCATTTGAGAAAAGTGCTGTAAGGGGCTTGTGGGTTTCAACCACAAGACCAGAACCTGGAAGCACAATTTAACAAGAGTGCAAAGAACTGCTTTAAGCTTGGCACAGTTGAAAACATACTCAACAAGGCCTCCATGATCCAGGAACATGAGCTGTGCCATATGAATTTCAAAGTGGAATTTGGGATAGATAGTTCAGCTGCTTCTCCGTCAAAGCATTTGTTCAAATCTGACTCCTTTATACGGCTAAGGGCTTGCTGGAAAAAGGGTTTACGAAAAGTTTTTGCTGAGCTCAAGGTGAATCAGTCAACAAATTTTCAGCCAACTGAAATCCATTCCCTTCATTCAGATTCACTTGTGAATGTAGATCTGCGAGAAGTACGAGACATTGGAGCCAAAAGAGTAGACAAGTTTGTCTCTGTCAAAATTGCTCAGCACGATGGTTGGCGCTTGCAGAATTCCAAGTTCAGTGAAATTCTGACCGTCCCGAGATCAGCCACTAAAAGACAGCAAAAAGCAGCTCTTAACCATGCAAATCAACAACTTGAGGTTATATCAGAGCTTCTGTTGCAGTCTACTGGCATGCAGGTGGCCACGTCTAGCTCAAGTATACCAGTGCAGTTACTGAAGAAAGATGGTGTGAGTTTGCATTTTGCAAAAAAATCAGACCTTACGTTGTGGCTATTTAAAAATTACGTGTCTGCTGTCTTGTCTCAGCCATCTTTTTCTGCTGCTACCGGTGCTTTTAGCACCATTGCTTGCATGATCAGGGACTGCATGTTTGACTTCCGCAAACTCAAGATTCCAACATGTATATAAGAAAATGAGTAGCCATATTATTGAGCAAACGGTCCTTCCTATTTTAAGGAAATATGCCAATAAAAGTCGGCATTTTACTTTTATCCAAACTTTTGACCGTCGGGCTGACCAAAAAAAAGGGTTGCACTGAGGCAACAAGAGCATCAACTCCAATTTCTCCTTTATAGTATACTGGCTTTAATGTAGATCCGAATGAGCAAATCAAAGCTTTTAGCACACGTTGGTTGGATCGAGATAATGGTCGTCAAAAAATCATAACATCATCTTCCAGAAAGCTCACTCCTAAGAACACAAACATCATTTGCCAGATTGTAGGAAAGTGGATGAATTTGGAAAATTCTATTTTTGTTGAGTAATATTCTTTTTCATGGGTAATATTCTTTTGATGTGTTTTGCAATCACTTGTATTAAAGGTGAAGGTGTAATAGTGGTTTAGCACCAGTGACTAGGGTCTTAGTAAAGATAACTTATCAAGACCTTGATCCTTGCTGTGAGACTACCATAGCTGGAAATCAAACCCCAACCTCATTGACCTTTTCAACACCAGAAGTCAGCTGTTTTCAACCATGAATCCACCTTGAAATATTTGCTAACTAATTTTGTAGTATTCAAGGCAACAATTTTCTCAGAGCATCTCCTCCGAGGAGGGTTATGTTACGCTTCTCAAGCCTGCACCCTTCTCTGCAACCTATTCTGAAGTTGAGCCATTACTTGCCATATCTTTCCTAACTGCTACCGTTTCTGGGGTAAACGTGTCTTGCTCCATTAGAATCTTTTTTCTACACACCAGACATAGATTTCTTGCTTACTGAATGTTAAATTCTTCTTACTTCACAACGATGACTACAAGTAACAAAGCTGACTGAATATAGCCACCTAGAGTTGTGCTTTTTTCTTTAATCGATCCCATTTCTGGCCGGACACTGTTTAAAGATTTTGCTAAGCGTTTTGAAACCTATAAATTGGTTAAAATTTCGATCTTCTCTCGGCTCGAAAAAGTTTTGATTTTGATGGCCCGCCATCTATTGTGTTCCCTTCACTGCAAGCACAGTGATTCTTTTGTCCTGCGGAAGTTTTTCTTCTAATTGCTCAGTTAATGTTGACATGAGCTGAAATTGAAGCTAAAATTATTCAGTATTTCAAATGGAGGAAACATTCAAAATTTACTCGATTTTTACTCAAAAGTCTTGCTGTAAAATTCTCCTAAAATTTCTGCAGCAAGTTGGACATTATTTCTGCTGTTGATTCCACAAATATTCTCAAGATTATACGCATCCCTACTCTTTTGTCCTGTCTTTGGATTTTCTTCCCCTCAGAGGAAAAACAGATCAAAAGACACATTAATTTATTTTGGAATCTTACGAGGGATGTTGCCCATATTCTTTCGGGTTTTAAGAAGAGTTCTTAAATTGACAAGCTTCAGAAATCCCCACGTTAAGAGTTGTGCTTTCCTCTCAGTTTTCCTCTAAAAATTTTCCACTAATAACACAGTTGAAAATAAAACCACTGTGCACGCAATGTAAACAAAACAAACACGTAATGAAACTCAAATAGGCCTACCTAAATTTTTTTGCCTTTCTTGAAAAAGTCAGATCTCAAATACAAAAAAGTCGAGATTAAGTGAGTAGAATATTTTTTATGAAGGTCATTTGAAATTGAAGTTTTTGAGTTTTCTGTTGGATATGAGAAAAGCAAGGAGCATTGAATTTACACAGGAGTAATTTTGCATAAGATAGGATTTTAATTAAGTGCAGACAGGTCATAAACATTTTGTGACATTATAGTTTAAGTTGACAGAGCACAGTCAGAGATATCCCTCACCTCTATGAATACCACCTGCTACACAGGCAGCCAGTTTTACCACAGTACCAGATAAGGATTGGCAAGACAAGATTCTTCCTTCCAATAATTCATCACCGTCACAGGAACCATGTGACCTGTCTACCATCGCTGAACTTTCGATAGAGTCCGGGAGGTTTAAACCTCCCCAGACTCTAGCGAAAGTTCAGCGATGGTAGACAGGTCACATGGTTCCCGTGAAGGCGATGAATTCTTGGAAGAAAGAATCTTGTCTTGCCAAGGCTAATCTGGTACTATGGTTAAACTGGCTGCCTGCGTAGCATATCTACTAAATTTCATGTATACCTGGATTATTTACTGGGAAATAACAACTTCTCTAGATCAAAATAGGTTTCAACGGTGATGTTTACAGAAAAATTCAGTCAACCTGCTTGAATCTCATTGTGTTAGTGCTTTTACCCCTTTCAATTGAAACAAAATGCCATTACCTGATTTCAAATGCTTATTCAGAATTGCGTTTCATTCAAAGCAATGCTTACTCAAAAGTGCATTTCATTCAAAGCAAAACAAAACCCTTTTGTAAAGGTATTTCAAGATTGAATTCAAAGCAATGCTTATTAGCTTATTAGCTGTTATCTTTACTTAATTAGATATTTTAATATTTGGACTTGCTTTTTATTTTTTAAATTTATTTTGATTTAAACATTTTGTGTTCAATCGGTATTAATTGTTTTAACTTAGTATGTAAGTAAGCGCCCCAGACTCGATAAGCTTTGCTTCTTCTGGGGCGTATGTCAACATATGTAGTCACTTACTGTAACTAATATGTTGTCATGAATCAGAAAAAAAAACGCTTACTCAAAAGTGTATTTCATTCAAAGCAAAACAAAACCCTTTTGTAAAGGTATTTCAAGAGTGAATTGGAAAGCCAATAAAACCCTTTTCGAATGTAATTACGATATGTCAACTGGATTGATAGCAGAATATATGAAGATACAGAGAACCGGCTTGAATCGTTTTGTGCAAATGCTTTAGCCCATTTCAATTGAAACAAAATTCCATTACCTGATTTCAAAAGCTTAATTCTTATTTTCAAAATACATCTAAGGGATAACTGTAAGGATTGGGAGCAAACTGAAGCAACGCGAAGTCAATATGGTTGAAATTATCAATTGCATTGGAAATACTGAATTTATATGGTAAAAATATTGAATTTATATGGTAATATTATATTCTCTACTGTGTATTGGCATTCTGTTAGTTCATTAGTATTTGCAGCAGTTTCTGCAAAGGACTGGCTGTGATGATTAGGCCGATATGCTCTGGACCATCTTTGCTCTCTTTTGTGTACGGTCGGGCTTTTCGTTGTTGTCTTTGGCGCTTCTTCTGACTTATTCTCTGCTGATCCGTTTTTATGATGTAGATGTCCTCAGATTCTCTGTAAAGTAAAATGTACAACTTTTCATATGGCAGCAGAAAGATCAACATACTAACATGCGGAAAGGAAGATCGAATTGCAAGTCGTTCATTACCGAAATCAAATGACACATTCTTCTACCAAGTAGCAGAAATATGAAAACAGTAAAATGTAGAAAGGAAGATGACATTGCAACAAAAGGAGCAGAATGAATTGTGACGAAAAAGTAAATAAATGACAGAAAAAGAATCCTGCCGTATTTGTTCTTTACTAAGGACTTCAAGACTCTCATTGCCGAAATTAAAGCGGACATCTTTGCCAATATTAAACTCTTTAGCAACGGTCCTCTTGAACTTCATCATCGATTTAATGCCATTGGCTATCATGAAAAAATACAGATTGTGAGTTTTTATAATGATACAGTTGTTTTAATGACAATAATTTCATGATAATAATGGTTATATTGGATAATTTGTACAACAAGTCATGACTAACAATGTTGTATAAGCTACTTTTGTGTTGTCATCATTGTGGACCGTTTTCTGCACTTCTGCCATCTCTTCCTTTTTCTCTTGCTACGCTTTGCAGACCTTTTCAACACTTTATCCACCCAAACAAATGTCAATAGAGTAACTGTTACAACTTACAACACAGTCAATATTTATAGACCAACGAGGGAAAATGGGTAAGCCTCCCCCCCGTAACAATTTCTTTTAGCAGCAGAAGAGGAATACATTTTAGAATGACATTCCATTCCCATGATTTTAGAATGAGAATTTCAAAGCCTATAATATCCCCCCCCCCCGTACTTGGCTATTAGCATTACGTTTTCTCTGGTATCCACTTTAGAAACCTTTCTCTTCGTAGGGAACGCACGCTCTACAAACTTCTCTGGACTGGTTTAATAGAAACGTAAATAAGATAAGAGTTACGTCTCTCCCGATATGCACCTTAGAAACGTTTCCCTTCTCTCACTTTACCAATTCTTACCCTAAATCTTCATAAAACATAGCTTAACAAATAAGAGGAGCCCCTGTTCTTCAAACCTCTATGGACTGAGTTAAGAGAAACGTCAATAAGATAAGAGTTACGTTTTCCTGATATGCACCTTAGAAACGTTTCCCTTCTCCCACTTCACCTATTCTTACCCTCAATGGTCATAAAACATAGCTCAAGAAATAAACAGGAAAATCTGCTCTTTTAACCATATTCAATCTGCTCTTTTAGCCATATCTCCTTTTAACTTATTGAATCAATAGAAACATGTATAAGATAAGCGTTACGTTTATTCAATATGCACTTTTCCTTTCCTTTCTCTGCCTATTGATTTCTTTTGCAATAACAATGCACAGGAATGAATGAAAAGACGAATGACTGCAAAGAGCTACTCCGGGTTCTCCTTCTTATTTTGAACTCTATAACCTAAACTTTTTCTTCTCCAAGCTTATGTACCCGAATCAATTTCTTTCTTCCCCTACATCACCTATTAATTTGCATTTAAACAAAACTGCAGAGGAATAAATAAAAAATCTGACTGGTGCTTTGCCTCCTTCATTTCTACTCAATAACCCTTAGTTTTCCTTATCCCCTTATCCAACTTTGAATAACAATGCATGCCAATGAATGAATACGAGGTTCTCGTGCTTTACCTTCTTACTATTATCAACTCAATACCCAGACCTTTATTTTCTCCAAGCTTCTGTACCCAAATAAACTTTTCCCTTCCCGTACTTAACTTATTAATTTCCAAGGCATGAAAATTCATGCGCATGCATGAATAAGAGCTTTTCTGCCTTCTTAGTCTTGCTTTCTACTCAGAAACCACAAATTTCTCCATTTGCAACCAATTGAAAAATTCTCCGTTTCATATTTTCAAACATTCCAAACTATTTCAAAAATCCCCCTTCAGGTGCACCTGACCAATCTACATGATTACCATAGGGAACGTATTCCCAATGAAATAACGAGCAGCAAATATAAAATCAGAAACATGACTGTGGCTACGTATCAGTCTCATCAAAGAATCAAATAGCAATATATAAGATGAAACAAGAGATAAAAATACTGTTCAGTTCAGACGTTCTGTTCTCGCTATTTTCTGCTTTCGGTATTTCCTCATCTCCAGAAAGCAAAGGCCCCTACATCTCCTCAGCATCTTCAGACAGAAATGAATCCTCGAAGTCCTTAGCTTCAAGACACAAGTTCTCCGCCTCTGTCTCAACTTCATCGTTCATCAGCTTTCTTTTTTGTTCTTTTTCCGCCTTTTCTCCCCCCATTGCTATACCAAGCTTCTGATCTTCCTCCTGTTGAATCTTCATCTTTCTTTCCCTTTCTATACCATTCATGGTCTCCAACATCTTATTCTTTCCAATCTTTATATCGTTTGTCCATTTCTCATACGTCTTCCTTAGTTGCCTTATTCAGACCTGGCCGTTTATGGCGGGCCTCCACGCCCGCCTCCATTGCTCAAGGCGGGCGTTTAGACTGCCCGCCTCTTTAGCTGTTTTCATAAAAAATTGCCCACCTTGGTTTTTTAATTTATCTTTTGGTTAATAATTCTCATTGTTGTTATTAACCTTTTAACCTTCTGGTAAAATAAGTGGTTAATTTAAATGCATTAATGACCTCTCTGTGTATTTAAACAAACAAAGCGCTTTGAGGATTGTAATAAATACTCCTTCAGAAAACGATAAAGTTTACGAGTTTTCTAAGTTTTCAAGTCCCAATCCTGTCAAACTGTACAAAAACAATAGAAATTGCGATAAAAACAACACAAAAACATTCTGAAAGCATTCTGTTGAGATTCTGAGTAGTTTAAAAATGGCCCACCTGCTAAAATGTTCATGGCCAGGACTGCTTATTGCCCCCTCTGTTCTGTGCTTTCCGACAGCCCCATTGCCCTTCACCATAAACTGATACAAAGCTCCATCCAGTTCCTCCTCGAATTCCTTGATTCCACCCTCAATATGTTCCACTGCCTCTTTCATTCGCCCTTCAAAATCCTTAATACATTTGTCCATTTTCAGTGAAACTTTAACAATTTTACCCTCCCATCTTTAGCGCTGAATACATCTACGATTGCCTATCCCAATAACTTCACTTTTTATAACATTTCCCTCCAAACCATATCATGTGACCAATTCCCTTTGTCCTCTCTCTTACTTCATCATCACCATTATTATCATCATCATTCTCATCAACATTACCATAATCAGCATCATCATCATTACTTACTTCAATCATTATTACATCAATTAGACCTACCCTTTAGTAATATATGATGGGCGGTACGGCAACCACAAAATTCAATGCCTTTGCATTCCTGTGGCTGTTCTTCAACCGTGACTATTTCCAGTTCCATGGTCGATTTTCGCACACTAGAAGACGGAAAACTTCTAACGCAATATTCGCGACAGGATTTGTTTCATTATTACTACTTACACTTTTTCTCATTCCTATCTACAAATTCATTTCATGCTAATTTTTCTAATAATATTCTTTCTTTTTTTACAGCAGTTGTGCACAGTAGACTCCTCCGTATTGTTAATTCGTAGCCCTAGGGTAAGTTCAGGCCTATGTCAATACTTCCTTCATTGCAGCATATTCTCAACCAATTGTCCCACATATTTTTAATACCCAGCGCTCCATCTCTGATAATAACGTATACAGTATCCTTACTTACTATATATCAGCATAAAATTTTCTACTTCCTAATTTAACTCTATTTTACATGACATTTAACAGTTGTTGTCTTCTTCCCTAGATATATCAATGCTGTTCAAACCATCCCCGAATCCCTATGTGTACTATCTCTCCTCAACTGCATGGTAAGTCGACTTTCAAAATATGCTTCTTTATTTAGTATGGTTTATTCCCAATGTTAATCGTGCAATGGTAAAGAATAAACACTCATGTCACCCAGGTTCGTAAATGCTTCCTCCACAACCTTACCGTTCCTGCTGAAGCATGCTGAGAAAGCCAAGAAGACCGCACCCGTGATTACACTACCCGTGGTTTGTGGATAACACTCATTTTTCATATGCCCTCAGCCCTAATCGGTATAGAAACAGTTTCTTGCTGAGTTTCTTCACTTGAAATATTGACATTTCCAAAACTTCCTGAAATGATGGCTTAATATGCGGTATCATGCTATAAGTAGTGAAAATATGGAAATTTTCCGAAATTGACCCTAAAAAGTATGATAGTTCTAAGGGATTACTTTTACGTACACATTACAAAATATATATATCACATAATAGAAACCTGAATCAAAAAGTGGAAATAGTTTCTTAGTTTTAGTTTCACTTCTACGTTGATTAAGGAGAGTTTCCTGATTTCTTTCAAGAAGTCTTATATTGTTTTTTATAGTCAGTTTCTTATAAAAAATGAGTGTTTCAATCCCCTGCTTGATCCTATCCACTTTGCGCTACGCCCCACATATGCCAGCAATGCAAAAACCCCGAGTAGAGTACTTAATATTTTTTCAGTACTGGGGACGTTTCGCCCTTAAGGGTATCGTTTTTCATGATTTTTTTATAAACATGGGTCTTCATTTTCGGAGCATTGGTATAAATGAGGATATCCATTTCTCGAAAATCAGTATCAACTTTATAAAAAACGGTCTCCTTTTATCCTCTCATCTGTTTTCATTTCTCTTTGTCGTTTCATTCCAACCGACGTATTATAGTTCATTCAAGTATGTTGTGTATGAGTTACACTCTTTTTTATAACAACAATTTTATCAGAACACGAGCCTGATTTTTGACCATATTTTAAGAACAAAATAAGAACACGCTGAGGCTGGGCCTTTTCCTAACCCCTACCAATATCAGCTACTGTAAATATGAAAGTACGACAGTCAGACAACATAAAAAGGCAGGCAAACAGTCAACTGGACAAGCATGCTCCATTTTACACAACCCTATTACCATGAATGATAATGCATAATTGCCAGGCTTTAACTTCACCAAAGTAAAGATCTTTTATACTTCTGAGTTTTGTCAAAATTTTTCACATTCATTTACAAAAATTTTCCCAGTAATTCAAGTTTCTTAACATTTTCAGATTGAGTACTCGCACTTTCTCACAAGTTTCATCATTAAATATATTGGGGAAATAGCTATTTTATCTGAACAGTATTTAAAATCTATTTATCCACCCTTTCTGAATGCTTTTGGATTTACAATTTTCCTGCCTGTCAACACCGAAAATAAAATATCATATTTTGCAAATTGAGATTCAAAGCTTCCTTCTACAAAATTTTACAGTACGGGAGTTGCGTCAATTTTTGTCCATTCTGTGTTCCTGATACAGTTTCTTTTAACAAAAAACGTCTATTGCACACTTTCCCACAGTCATTAGATTTCCGTGATCTCATAGTTGGGTCCCTAATTCCCCTCACCCCCACTAATTAATTTTTTTAACAATTTCCCCAACACCCCTAACTCTTATTATCACCCCCCCCCCCCGCTTATTAAGATTTGAAGCAATATTGCTGCATATAATTCTCATTGATTTCACTGTTACATTGTCGCTATGAAATTTCACTTTCGTGCTCAATTTATTTGTTAGAACGACGGACTACCTCAAGACCTATAGGTCCTTATCGCACTGAGCTTCAGCAAGCGCTGACAAAGTTTCCACCCCCATTCATTTTTACCCCCCGTAATCAGATTCTGCATGCTGCTCCAACCATCCCGCTTATTCTGACCCCCCAGCAATTAGGCATATTATTTGACCTTCAATATGTTATGGTGTTATGACAGATAAAATCTCACAGTTATTTGTATATGATGTAATTATTTCTTTCCCGCATAATGCATGCCTTCAAAACACTTTTCAGTCTTTCAGTATTGCACTTCCTGTGTATAGTATATATTCAATTGTTATGAAATGATCATTTTCCATTTCTAGAAATTCTAAGGATGGGGACAAGCAGGGGTCATTGTTTCAAAATTCTAAGGGTGGGAGCATTGTTTCGCAGGTATCTGTAAAACGATGAACGAGGAATTGAGGAACGGGAAATTGGAAAATCGGGTATATGACCTCATATTCCCCTTTTCCCAATCTGTAAGAGAAAATTAAAAGAAAATGTTAAAAATTCTCAAAGCTCCAGTTTATTTCCATTCAGTTTGATGTTAAGGTGGCACAGCATTTAAGAATTTCGGAATACACCCTTCATTTTATAAATTCAACATTTACAACAGCATCCATCAATATACCTCTTTCGCTGCCACCTTTTCTTATTTTTCCCACGCTAATGATATGAACCAAACAATCCATTTTCCCCCTTCTTCACATTATTTAGCAAACATGCCTCGTACTGCTACAAGGAGAACTCTTGCGGGACGGAGAGAGAGATTAACGAATCTGATCAATGGTATCGAAAGCTGAAGACAGATCCAGGAATCTCCCTAATTGGACAATCATTTGACTTGTTGTTGGGGTTTAATGTTTTACCCAAGACAGTCCACATTTTCGTGATTCTTGTTGATTTTTTGTCAAAAAGTTGTTGCAAATAAAATTTCGTAGATGCTCTATTGCAAGAAATAAGGATGTTACGGTATTTTGAGTATTTTTCTTTATTTTCAGAGGTACAATTCTTGGCATATTTATAGAAAAATGTGTTTAATATGCATTTTCAGAGAAGTTGAGATCTCGGGTTTATCCTTTATTCTATTGTTTGAAATTTTTGAATTTGAATTTGAATTGAACCCAGACATCCTCACAGCGATCTTTACATTTTACTTCTAGCTCTTTTATGTATATACCAATGCAACCTTCATTTCCGTGTTTAGAGGGTGTATAATTAAAAACATAGTTAATTAGTAGAGACTTGTATAAATAAAGATTTGTTTTATGGACTTCAGTTAGACAAATGCAATCAAATCTTAACTTTAATTTATTTAACAAGCTGATTAGTTCAGAAGAGTGCTTGTTAAGACTATGTATGTTTAAGTGAAATACTGCTAATTCAGTTTTATTGAGATTACTTATTTTATTTAATGAATCGATAGTATAATACTCATTTTCATTTATTTCATTAACAGTGTTAGAGATATAATCTCTTAGATAATGATTATCAATTAAATCATTTAGTTTACATTTATCTGATTTAAACAATGAAATTAATTTGTTATTGTTAACTGAATAAAAAAGGAAAATTTGATATCATTGAATTTATGTTTGTTCTTTTTTTTCAACAAACAGCTAGTGGATATTCCTTTATACATTTGACCAAAGTTTCTATAATCTTTTAAAGACGTCATTTTAGGTTAGCCAAGGAAATAATAATATTATAGACATCAAAATGGCAAACTAACCTCATTTTTAGTTACTAATCTTTCACTCCGCCATTTTTCTATGGCTGTAGGAGGAAAGAGCCCAAAAGCAATAGATGGAATAATTTTTGGAATGGTCAATCAAATTCAATAGAAAGCCGTTACGACGAATACGACGAACGCGAAGCATCGATCAAACTTTTAACGAATGAAGAAAACCGAATCCGTCACTCTGATGATGCTCCCCATTAATGGCAGAGTGAAATATTAGTAACTAAAATGAATTATTACCAAAGTTTCTATGTAGCGGTTGACCTAATGGGTATGGTCGGGGTAGGATAGGCAGCAAGGGTTGGCATGGTTGATGATTGTTCTGTCCACAAGGTAAATAGAATGTTTGATTTTGTTGTTGATTTTGTGGTGCAGTTGAAATCTGGTTTTGGTTTACATATCCTTAGAATTTTCCAACATTAGAAGCTACAGGTCGTCAAGAGTTTTCATATTGGATAATTTCAGGTTGATGGGCTGGCTGTCTTTGCCCATGTGATCTTTGTAAGACAGGAGTAAATTGCTCATTAGATCTGTATCGAGGTGTTATGATACCATTGTTACTCCTTTTGATAGGCCAGCATCGAGATTTTAGATTTTTTACAATTTTTTTAGTGCCTTCTTGCATGAGATTTAGATCATCATATCTATATGATGTATGACGCAGGTTATCATTAGAGATGACATTGAAATTTTTCTCGATGGCGAGAGCTTCAAGATCTTTGTTTATTTTCTCAATAATAGGTCCAAAACTTGAAATTCTTGTACTGACTAGATTATCCATTGAATTTCATGACTGCTTTCTCTCCTGTTCAGAACAATGCCACACTGGAAAAAACCAAACACAGTGGCAGTACTCAGCGGCACTCAACCAATTGGAAGGTGAATCCGTCTGCTGTTATTTCTTGGCTTTCTGTATGTATTCTGTAATTCATGGTAGGCGTTGCTGTAGAACTCACATTGCAACATTGATCTTGTGGCATATCCCGGCATCCTGACAGATATTCACAGGGCAGACATTCATCACACACAAAAACACATCATTCCAATTACCATTCCACAAAATTAAACATATGAAATACAAAGCTTAACCCCTTACGACTTTGAGTCCCAGTTGAGGTCCCAGACCCAAAATTGACCCGAAAATTAAAAGTTCATGGATTTTCATAAAAATTGATGAAAAGTACAAATTCAGCGCGCTGATTTCAAAAATCAACCCCTTTTTGGAAAATTCAACAGTTAAGGGGGTCAAAATTTGGCGCAAAGTGTCCCTTATTGGGGGGAATTTGAGAAAAATTCAAAATTTTCTGATTTACATAAAAACTGGTACAAAGTACAATTTCAGTGCCCTGATTTAGAAAATCAACCCCATTTTCAAAAATTTTACAGTTAAGGTGGTCAAAATTTGGGGCAAAGTGTCCCTTATTGGGGGGAGTTTAAGAAAAATTCCCAATTTTCTGATTTTCATAAAAACTGGTGAAAAGTACAATTTATTCATGCCACACCCTTTGCTGTTTTCGAGCGTGGCTCTAATTTTGATGTCTTTCAAATTCAAAGCTTTCCCACCCTTTTGGTTTCTCTTGTCCCAGACTCTTTTGTATTGATATGAATGCAATGAAACAGAAAATTGATCACCATGTAGAATAACCTTGCAGCGCATGACCTTGAAGCAGCTGCTTGAAGACTGCAAACAGCTTTGCAGGTCACAAGTCATTTTTGCAACGATTCTCAAAGACTCTACATCGAGACCACATAACAATTACATACTGCAACGACAATAATGTAGCGTCATTCCTTGACAATGGTATTCCTTGTGGCCAACAGAATTGGCTCACCGCTGAGGTAAATCAAGGAGCAGATACGGCCATCATCTACCTGCCTCTTTGTACCAAGAAATTCATGGATGGGTGGACAGATCGAACCAGCAGCTTGCTTATTATAATACTGAATTTAGAAGCATAAGGAAGCAAAACAGAGTTCTAGACAGCCTCATTGAAAAGTACGTCTTGGTAAGTGGACACACGTTATGGAGAAACAGTAAAAATCTTACAAAAGATGTCAAAAAAACACTGTTTGCTCAAAGTGAGTTCAGATTCGAGGTTATTCACATCTGGTATGCAGTATTTAGAAAAACAAATGGCAGAGAAGAAGTTCTACACTATCCAGGAAACAGGCAGAGTCACCACAAAAGAAAGCTTGCCCTAATGATTACCTCACCGAGAAAAGGTAGCCTCAAAGAGGTTAGAATATCTTCAGCTGAATCTTAAAGCAAAGATTAACGTTTGAAATGCAGAATATGTGGGAAGAAAACATCGTTTAAATGCGACAAATGTTCCGGTCCTGAAGAACCTCTCATGTTATGCTCTTCTCAAACTGGGCGCCAGTGCTGGAACAATTATCATATAGTTCGAGAATATGACATTCAGAGTAGCCAATCTCAGGAGTCACAATAGCAAACTGTTGATTATATAGCTTTTATGGCTTTTATGTTGAAATCCAGTAATCTGAATCATTTGCTTATTAGCTTTATGTCATAAGGAAATTGAAATTTTAAATGATAGGGCTAACTGATCTTACCCTTTACTAGCCATGCAAACGCATACTGTACTACTTATAGTTGCTGGAGAAGTGAGCGATTGGTAGAAATAGCTGAGCAGAAAGCTGTTGTCAAGTTTATTTCATGCAATTTTCACAATACCAGAATCGGTAACAGTACATTCCACAAATTTTTATGGAAATAAAAAAATTTTGAATTTTTCTCAAACTCCCAACAATGAGGGACACTTTGCCCCCAATTTTGACCACCTTAACTGTAAAATTTTTGTGAATGAGGTTGATTTTTGAAACCAGCGCACTGAAATTGTACTTTTCACCAACTTCTACGAAAATCAGAAAATTTTGAATTTTTCTCAAACTCCCCCCAATGAGGGACACTTTGCCTCCGATTTTGTCCACCTTAACTGTAAAATTTCTGAAAATGGGGTTGATTTTGAAATCAGCGCACTGAAATTGTACTTTTCATTAATTTTTATGAAAATCAACCAACTTTCAATTTTAGGGTCAATTTTGTGGCTGGGACCTCTACTGGGACTCAACGTCGTAAAGGGTTAAGCATGACGAAAACCAAGTAAGCAACTACTTTATGTATCTCAGCTTTTTCATGCAATCCCTTTTCTCGGTTTTTTCCTTTCACAGCCACAGGATGTTACTCTTATCCGTGTCTAATTACAATATTGACAAAAGAGCCTCGCAAACTCGTTAAAGATAATGTATGAAGCTTAAGATTTTCATGTTCACCGTTTCTAGTCCTCCCTTATCTTCCATTATTGCAACTAAAAGCCGTTTTGTATTCATTGTTAGATATGACAGTAGGGAAATTGCAACGCCCACAACCAGCAGAATGTCCCAAAATTGAGGTAGGATTCTATACTATGATTATTGATGGTTATGTTGAAGTTCTGTCCTTCACAGTCAGTATCAATAATAAAACATTCAAGATATTCAATCTCTTGACTTTTCTCACAGAGAGGACATCAAAATGCAGTTGCTAGAAGAGGAGCCCTTGGTGAGTACCAGCTTCTTTTGTTTTTTGTCATTCTCACATTTTCTGCTGGACGGATCACTCTAATAATAAGGCTACCAGTTATTCTACCATCGTAATTGGATCATCATGTTGATGATTCTAGCACAGTGTACTATATAGGCAATCGTAATTCACCTCTCCCTTAATCTAGTTCAATATGAATTCAGTCCAAAAGGTAAATGGCTCCAACCCAACCCCGATGGATAAACACAGACAGTAGCAAATTGCATGAACTTGGGACATTATACTTAGCATAACATGATAATTCTATGATGGAATATTGCAGGGTAAGCACATTCTTCTTTGGCTTGACGCCGCAAAGAAAAATTGGAATTTCATGAATGTATTTATCGTAGTAGATACATTCAAGATAGCTACCTTATTGTTACTTCGAACAACAAGAAAGCAGAACATGTATTTCCGAAATTATACAAGACGATACTTATCAAGGGGGATGTGATTTTAACTGCTCATTAGGAAGTCCTATTCTGCTCTCTTACAGGTGACAGATCAAGAAGAATCAGACGGGGATGGCGAGAGAAACGAACTGCAAACAAGGGCTCAGCTACAGCTACTACCATTGATCTAGACCCACAACAAGAAAGGTCCGATGAAGGAGAGCCTTTGAAATCAAAAGTTCCAAGAATATTTGTAGTAAAGGACATGGTTTCGCATTTTAAAAGCGATTCCGTATTTGACAGAAGGCTAGATTTAAAAGCTATCAAGACAGAGGAGAAGTCAAGGAAGCTGATGAATTTCGTGGCGTGTTCAGATATTAGTTGCCCCCATTTTTGGTCTGGTTTTATGAGAGGACATACCAACGGGGAATTTGAAATGCTCCCAAGCTTGTGACACGATATTGGAGGCGAAAAATGAAAAGCAGATGCAAGAATTTTGGTTAAGGGTCTCAAGACATTAAAGTACTTGCCTACCAGGCTGTCAAAGCTGTTCATTGTGGTATGTCATTTCACTGAGGAAAGCGCAACACATTAATCATTCCTGGAGAGCTTTCTTGCATATTTGCCCCCTTATGACATGGAGGTCTTGGTTGCAGCATTTATTGCTGAATAGCTTGCATCCAAGGAAGGTGACATGGAGTCCCTTTATCCAAAGTTGATTCGGTGACATGCTTTTTTCAGTTCGTTATTTATGGCAATTCTACCCTTAAACAAAGTCCTCCAGATGTCTGTTGATTCGAGGTTTGAAAACAAATGCAACGCAAACATGTCTATGTTATCCTCTATGTTCAGCTGGCTTTGAAGCTCCAAATACATAAAAACCGAATAATAGATATAAACAATGCGGAGGTACACATCAACCCACAGCAGCTCTATATGCTGATTTTGTACCCCCTTTCCCGCAATGAAGCTACCTCTTCCAGGATCCCTTTGAGGTTGACTAAACATATACATTGCAACATTGACATTTTCAACACCTTTGTCACCAGAGACTCTTGAGGGTAACCCGTAAAAGTGAACAGGAGAAATGAAGAGTTTCAAAACTGTTTTTAGCAGTGTTGTCAACGTTGCAAGCCAAATACATGATTTTCCTGCTAAATCCATTGATGCAGCCATGTACACGATCTTCCATCTGTAAAAAAGCATGCTCTTCAAAGAAAATATAGATCAATAAAGACAATTCACAGAGGCCTGAAATCAACTATAATTCAAACTATAATTAAGAATAAACTTTATGAGCTTTTGATGTCCATCTATGTGCCACAAAGCAAGAACACCAGGTATGTTGTATTTGCATCTAGCAACTTTATTTTGTTGAAATGTTCTTATCAAAGAACCTTCTGGATCAGCCCTGTGCATGGATGCTAAAACTCCATGCTCTGAAAACTTGATTTTGTCAGCCATAAGAAGACTACGCCTGTATCCACTATTTGGATTCTGTTGAATATTTCTGTTTACAAGCTGATCATGCTCTTCTTCACTGATGTCTGTGTAGGTATTACCAATAGATAGTTTAAGTTTTTTCATTCTCCGTTTTACAGAACTTTCGCTTACTGAAATCATTTTTGCAATAGCAGCCTGATTTATTTTTAGGAGGTTTGTAGCCACATTATGTCACTTCTTGAAATGGTCTTTCAGTAAGGTGAACAACCTCTCCTATCATCTCAGTACCATCAACAGTAAATAATCCGTTGCAACATAATAGAAGATTCAGCAAGTTTTTCACCTTAATATTCACATATTCTAAATCTTCTCTACAATGAACTTGCTCCAGAGAATTCATTATTCTCTCTATAACCCCATTAAATGCACAACAAAAATCGCTCAGGTATCAGGACTTCTTCTCTAACATTCATTCAAGCCAGACAGATTGGAGCATGTTCTGGAAGTTGTTCCAGCTCACCCCGTGATAAAATTCTACTGAGTTGAGTGTAGTCATATTATTTAACTATGCTCTTTTTAAGAAAATAAAACAGTTTAAGTTCAATTTAAAATCTTTTCAAATTAGTGGTCAGTCAGTCAGGAATTTTCATAAAGCATGTCAAAGAAGTTTGCAATTCAGATTTAGGCCATGCATGCCCACTAGGCCTAGGCCTATTTTCTCCCCCGCACGTGTTTCAAAATGGGGGATGATAATGACTTTATAATGCTGAAAACAGTGAACAGTTTATAAGAGGCTCATGCTTTCAAATTTGCTTCTTAAATGATGTTCCAAGATGTAAAACAAGAACTCAAGGCTATGAAAACGGACATAGGAGACCTGAAGAACAGCACACAGTTTTCAATGGGACAGGTTGATGTTCTTCAGCAGCAGGTCAAGTCGAAAGAAAAGAAATTAATCCCAAGAACAGAAATTTGAAGATATAACTGACTGACTTCATGCTGTTGAATTGCATTTAGAGTACATTGAAAACCAAAGTCGCCATAATAATATTAAGAATATGGGCGTGTCTGAAGATATCTGTAAAAAATCATGGGATGACACGGAAATTGTTGTAAAAAAAACTGATTAAGGACGAATTGAGAATTGAAGAGGAAGTAGAGATAGAGAGATGCCATAGAGTTGGAGAACCAAATCCTGCTAACTGCAGAAGATAGGGAAATTAAAGTAATCAAGGTGGAGTTAATGAAAAGACGAGAAGCATTGTTGCCAAGTTTGCAAAATGGAAGACTAAAGAGTCCAGTATGAAAACTGCCCAGAATAAGAAACCTCAGAGCATTATGTTTGTTGGAAACCTCTCTAAAAGGGCATTGGATAAGAGGGCTGCAAAGACTTCTGACCTTATAAAGGCAAGAAAAGAAGACAAAATTGCTTACTTCATCATGGATAAGTTGATTGTGAAAAACAAGGTCACCCAAGGAAGTCAGAATTCTTCTGAATCTGAGGTATTATTCAAAACTTAATTCAGGACAAGAAAAAATTAAAAAATTGATCAAGCTTGTGTTAAACTTTCGATTCAATCTTATTTTAAAATTTCCATTTTTACTCAGTTTAAGTCATTACATATCCCAATCGATATACATCATTAGGCAAAAAATGGTAGGGACTACTAAATATCCTTGTGGTATCTGTCACAGGAAGGTGGCTAAAAATGGAATTTTCTATAACAACTGCAATTTTCGGCACCATATAAAATGCTGTAACATATCTGCCCCAGAGGTTAAGATTCTTTTAAGCGAACCTGATAATGTTTTATGGTTTTGTAGCACTATAGCATATCATGAATCAATTTTCCCCTACGGAAGTATTGAGAAAGAAACATTATTGAACAAGATATACCCTCATCTGTTGATCTTTTACCTTTATTTGAAATTCCGTCTCAACTTACTAATTTACCTAACCTGCAAGACTATTATATGAAAATTTGCCTCTAAATATTGACTTGAACTATCATACTATTCAAGATTTTTCTTCTTCTGATATTTCAGATAATGATCTTGCTTTTTTCATATGAATGTAACAAGTCTTCCTTGTCATTTCGCTGAACTGCATTCATTGCTAGTTAATCTTAAAGTTGGTTCATGGGCTGCAGGAGACGTAGAATTTTGAATGAAAAAGAACTTTTGATCGATAAATTGCCTATTTTGTATATCTCTTTCTGTATTCTGCTGCGAAGGCGAAATGTTATACTCGTGTGTGGGTGATTGACGTGGGATTGAGCAATCATGTCACTCAAAATGTAAGTTGAAACCTCTTCAGTACCTAAATATCAGATGGGTAAGACACAATTCAACTTGCTCGTTTCAGCTTTCTCCAGATGCTCGTAACACAAGAACAATGGTATGTCATAGGTGTGACGTCACACCTACGACACAGGAAAGTGAGCTTTGGTCCTGAAAGACAGGGGGAGGGATTTTCAAAACTCCTAGTTTCTTTGTGCAGCATTTCAAGGCGTGTTTAGAATGGACAAACCCGAGTTTGCTTATAGGTACGTCGCTTCACTCACTCGAAAAAATCCTACCAAATTTGAGAATAATCCCAATACATTCTTCATCTCTCCTACAGCCCCATATGAAATTTCAGACATAATAAATCTCTTGAAAACTGGCAAGTCAATTGGCCCCAATAGGATACCCATTAGATAATTAAAAGATCTTTCTTTGTACATCTTTAGTAAATATTATTAATGAGATGTATTTACTAAAGCTAGTATATATAATAATTAAAACGATCTCACCAAACTTGAGCTGTATAGGTTTTGATTCAGAAATCACTCAGAAGCTTGTGTTTTTATGTGCGTACCAATGTAAATCAAAATCTAACTAACTAACAATTCTATTTACAAAATCGATAAACAAAACGGTTGTTAAGAGAAAGAAAAGCGAATAAAGGGTGAAGTGTTAACGAGGAGGAAAAATTAAGGAAATTGAAAACAAAGAAGGGTGTTGCTATGGTGCGTTGCTACATTACTCCCCCCTAGAATGCAAGTGCAAATGCACATTCCATGAAAAATAAAAATGAATTAGGTATGAAAATATGCAAAAAAAATTAACGTTCAAATATGCGATGTTCAAACGGTGAAATAGCCCTTCATTGGCCAAAACGAACAGGAAAATGAACTGTCCTGCCAGAACGAGTAGTGCGAACCCGAGAGGCAGATTGTGATGTTGCAGGTGAATCAGTGACAGTTGACGATGTAGTAGAGGTAGTTGTAGAATATGTTGTTTGTGGCAAATTAGTGTCAAGATAGGCAACTTTAAGACGGTCAATGGTGATGTTCTGTGATTTTCCGTTCATGTCAAGTGTGAAAAATTTAGGTGTGCGTTTAAGGATCTTGAATGGGCCATTATAAGGTGCTTGAAGTGGTTTGCGAACAGAATCGATTCAAACAAAAACGTGAGTGCATGTGTGAAGATCTTTAGGTACGTGATGTTTAGGATGCTGTGATCGTGGAGAGGTGGGTTGAATTTGTTGCATTGTAGAACGAAGACGATCAGCATAAATTAATGGGTCCAGATCGGATAATTTTGATTGGTGCAATGAATTCTGCTGGAAGACGAAGTGTTGTGCCAAAAACAAGTTGTGCTGGTGAAAATTGAAGATCTGCTTTGATTGTAGTGCGGATGTTAAGTAAGATGAGTGGAAGTGCTTCAGTCCATTTGGTAGAATCAGGCTGGGCTTTAAGTGATGCTTTTAGAGTGCGGTGAAAACGTTCAACCATACCGTTTGCACAAGGATGGTATGATGTGGTACGAATGCGTTTGGTACCTAGCAATGCAGTGAGATTTTGAAATAATGAGGACTCGAATTGAGCACCACGATCAGTAGTAACGGTTGAGGGAACGCCAAAAACAGCAATCCAGCGAGAAACAAAAGCTTGAGCGACAGTTTCTGCGGTAATATCATGCAAAGGTATAGCTTCAGGCCAGCGAGTAAATCGATCTATGCAAGTGAGTAGATAACGATAGCCATTAGAGGGTGGTAAAGGGTCAACAATGTTGAGATGAATATGATTGAAACGAGCATCAGGTGTGTTAAATGTGCCCATTGGTGCGACTGTGTGTTGTTGAATCTTTGATTTTTGACATTGGAGGCAAGATTGGGTCCAGTTGCGAATGTCTTTATTCATGTTAGGCCAGATGAATCTTTGCGTGATTAATTTTTGAGTTGCACGTATTCCTGGATGTGATGGTGAGTGAAGATGATCAAAAATTTTTCGACGAAATGAAACAGGAACCTGTTTATGCCAAATCTGAGCAGGCCCAAAAAATCTGCTAAGAAGAAGGGTAGAAAATCAAGCTGGCCACAAGAGATTTTAGATGACATGGTCAACATCATCTGCTCTGATGATCATCTGGTGAAAAGATTAATATTCGAAAACACCAAAAACTCCCGAAATGCTACGTTATATGCCAAAATGATCAAGGACATCAAAAAGGTATGTGCAGACAGAGATCAGGAATATCCATACAGTATAATACAAACAAGGACGAAGTTTAAAAACTGTATTTTGATGTGCAAAGCCGAAGCTATGACAATAAAGACAGCATCTGGTATAAAGAGATTCCAAGATGATAAGAATTTGAGAAATTGGTTCAACTAGCTATTCCCATTGGTGAAATCAAGAGAATGAGCACAACCAGAGCAGGCAATAGAGCCATCGTCAGCAAATCATCGAGAAGCAAACAGCCCTACAGCCCATCAAAGAAATTTCGATGAGTTGGGTGATGATACATTCTTTGAAACAAGCACAAAGTTATCAACTTCATCTGATTTTCAGCCACCAGCCAAGAGGCCAAAGACAAACTCAGTGCAAAAAGCGAAGAAAGATCTTTTCGTTCCAGTAAAGGAAAAAAAGACGGAGACAACAGGTGCTATGGCAAAAGCTATAAAGTGTTTTAACCGCCTTATTGAAAACGATCCAACTAAAGATCTAATTATATTTCTCAAAGAGGATAATGAGAAAAACAGAAAGCATGAGACGGAGATGTGCAAGCTTCAAGTGAAATCTCAAATGGAAATGCAACTGCAGATGATGAGGCACTTTTTAAGGTATAGGCATAGAATGCTAGGGCAATTTCCACATTTAAATATGCCAGGTACTTCTTTCCAGAATAATACAAATCAAGGGAATAACTTTGCTGGGTTGCTAGATCACTCAAATGAAAGAACATTCTTAAATCTGAAATAGTTTATAGATTGTTTAAGACCAAATACATAAACCAAATATCACAAAAATGTGTTTCTTTATTATTTTGAGTCTAATTGTTTCCAAGAATCTTAACAAACTCCCATTCCCTGTTTCTCAAGAAAAAAACTTCTTCTTCAAGGCCTCTCTGACTTTTGTTGCTGCAGCATTATTTTCATTTATCTGTCTGCACTCAGTCATATCAAGATCACACACTTCATTTGCTTGCCTAGTTTTGCCAGACACCTTTTCAAATTCCTCAAATCAAAAGGGTCATCCATATCAATGCAAAGATTGTGCAAAACAAGGCATGCAAGTGTCATTTCCTTTGTTGTTGATTTCTTGCTTTCCTTGCTTTCGCATTTTCTCATCAAAACCTGCCAACGACCCTTTAACCTCCAATAAGCCCCTTCTGTAACCATACGAGCCCTGCTCAACCTATAGTTAAAATACCGTTGAACATCTGAAAGGACTGCATTTGTATATGGTTTCGATAACCAGGTCTTGAATGGAATGCAGAGTCTCCAAGGATTACTGGTCGTATTTCTGCATCACCTTCCTTCTTTGCAATGTTAGGGATCACATTCCCCTTCACAATTTCACTATACTGTTGACTTGAAAATTAAAGAGTCGTGACTGTTGCAAGGAAACCCACAGCTAGCCCAGATGAATCTGTCATGAGAATCTACAATTACCATGAGCACTATAGAGTAGAAGTTTTTAAAATTATGGTACTCTTTGTTCGATTCTCTTCCACCCGCAGGACATTTAATTGAAATTTGGCATCCGTCTATTGCCCCAAAACAACATGGGAGCTGCCAACAACTTTCCATTTCCACCATTTTATCTCAGAATTCCTTTCGTGTCTAAGAATTCACGCCACAAATTATTCACAACTGCTTCGGAAACTTCAATGACAATTAAACAGACCATGGGTTAAGCTATTTCTGTCCTTTCACCAATTGTTGCTAAATAATCCCCTTTTCATAGCCGGTAAAGGCAAACTGCCAGTCCAAGTTCTGGAGATATGGGCTCTTCCGTCCCTGTCTCTTATGCAATGTCATGTCTTACGCGCTCCAGTATGTAAAGAAAAGTACCCTTCAACACGTGAAGAGTTCTTTTGAAGCGTTTCTGAGAATAGTGATGCCAAACTTTGTTCTACCACCCATCGTTTCTGATAAGACGCCGGCAGGATCTTGGCAGTCGAGGATTTCGTACATCTGGCCTATACAACATAAATATGGTCAAAAAGGCAGCATTTACAGCTATTTGCCATTTCCTCTTCAACTGCAGCCAAAAGATAACACTGTTTCTTCCTGTCTTTTTTTTCTCTTTGCCACCAATCGTTTCAGCGAGTAGGAAGTCTGCGACATGAATTGCTGCTGCAAAATGTCAACAACATGCTTTCTGGCTGCCATCTTGGAAGTTTGTTTTCATTTTTGGTGCCCATAGAAATTTGGCGCTTAGACTCGTGCATGTGCACTGAATTATGTTTGGCTAAACAATGAATTAAATGCAACATCTAAAGTCAAGTTGCATAATGGTCACATTTAATAACATTTTTAGTCGACTTAAATTGAATTTTATTTGACACGACTATTATGCGACGTATGAATCCAGCCTTAAGCACTTTCAAGATTTACTATACTGTAATTTCAAAAAATATGATGAAATTAACACTATGATAAAATGCGTGCTTCATTCAACACACCTGCTTAACTGCAAGGAACAGCTAAAACCCACAAATTTGATGATATTTCTTAAATAACTGTCAATTCCCTGAAATTTAGGCCCATAATTGCACAAACGGGTACGTGCATGTACAATGCTGCTCAAATCATCTAGAATTATTCGAAACCTTTGTACCAAAATAATGACTATATCATTAACAACACCGAAGATTTGCCGAAATGATTAAAAATCAGCCACCATTAGCAGATATTGAAGAATATGTTTCTTATGACGTTGAATAGATATTTACAAATGTACCAATACATGACACTGTTACCTACATCATAGACGAGATATACAAGCATGATAAGCTCCCAAAAATTTGCAGTTGGTTGGTTATAAAACGCTTACTCCTAAAACTTACACCAGAAAGTACTTTCTTATTTCAATCGCAATACTACAAACAGATCGATGGTTGCACCATGGGTGGTCCTTTATCTGTAACTTTTCCAACATTTCCTTTCAAAGCTTTAGAACGAAAAAGGTCAGGCCCGCTGAACCAGTATGTTATAACAGATTCGTTTATGACATAATAACTAGAAGATTTACAGATAACCCCGATCAACAGTTCTGTCTTATTAATAACTATCATCCAAACATAAAGTTTCCAGTGGAAAAAACCCCACTAAGTTCTTAGACAAGAATATGACAATACAGGAGAATAAAAATTGTCACGTCCGTTAATCGCAAGCCTAATAAGCTTCCAGCACACTGGTTATCAAAAGTCTCAAAAGGATACAAACGAAATGCTATTATAGGTGATCTAAACAGATCTTACTGTATCAGTACAGACTTCGGCAAAGAAGGGGAAAAAAGCAAATAAAGTTAAAAAACACAGGCTTCCTGGTTCAATTTACAAACAGGAAAACTTTAGAGTGGTTGAGGAAGAGAGAGATAGAGTGATAGAGTGTTATTAGAGTGTTATCAGTGTTATTGTTGGGTGCATTTACCCCCGTCTTCCTGCAAGCCTTAGTATCTTATATTCTCTTGTTTTGTTGGCCTAGGCCATTCATTTGTAGTCATTATAATAACAAGTCGCCATAAAGGAATCTCTCTTCGAATGTACCTTCGGTGACATTACTACAAACGAGTTACCCAAAATGGATTCTGCATCTTCACAAGGAAAATCGTTAACATTTAATGGAACAGGCGATGTTGGTTCTTTCATTGCAAAAGTAGAGATTATTCGTCACTGAAGAGTCATTTATTTTCACAATTTGCATCTAGGCCGAGATGGCCCTTAACCATTTACTTTACAATTTTTACAACACATTTAAATTTAAAAAAGAAATTCTTGTTAATTACATTCGAATAAGGAAGTTTTTTACTACTTTAATTACGCTCAGGTGCTACATAACATATTTCACATAAAAAGAAAAGCAAAATTATAAGAATACTTAACATCTGTACTTGTTTCATTCATACAAGCTAACTATAAAAGAGGATAGATATTAATGACTACAAATATTTTTTTATTCTAAATAATTTCTTATTTTCATTAGTATTTGTGATATTTTCTATCACACCACATTATCTTTGTTCATATCATCATTGTCATACAGTAATTCTGGACCTTCTAAGAAACGTTTTCTCCTCTCTAAAGATTTGTTACAGAAATATCCCAGGTTTTCAACTCAGGGCATTTTTTAACATTGTAACTACTGGGGAACGTTCCCAAGTAGGCCCAATACCTTCCCCAGTAGTGAGCGCCGAAATCATACAATTTCCCCAGTAGTCTGGGCCCTTGTCGATTCCCATTTACCCACTTCAATATCAGCTGGTGGGTTTAAGTGAAAATGGCTGTCGTTAATTAGCAGTATCCCAAAACCATCCACGCTATCCTTACGAGCTTCTTAAGTATTTTTTTCAGGTTACCTTTTACGAATACCTCGGATACCTTGCGAGTATCCGAGGTATCAAAAGTTTCCTGAAATGATCAACAGAGTGACTCTAGCTACCCAATTTTTCAAAATTTTCCGGAAGAGCGTGCCCCCGGACCCCTCTAGATGCTTAGACGCTCTACAGCCTTCTTTCTTCTGTCCCTCTTGACACCTCCCAAAAATTCTGTGGAATTGCGCCCCTGGTCCTTTGCCATTTCTCATTTAGAGCAGCTGTGAAAATCTTTAAAATGATGTGTTTTGTTTGCTACTTTTAGTTATTACGCTTTTAGGCCCTTTTTCCAAATTTTCCCCAGTAGTGAAAATTTCTTAAAAAATGCCCTGTTTCAACTACATCCTTTTCTTCTTGGGTCATTAACCAAAAATACATATTTTCTTCATTTAGGTTGGCTGTATTTGGAAATTTTTGGATTATCATACCTAGCATTGGTTTTCTCTACTCTTTATACAACGGACACGACATTACAAAATGTATTTCATTTTCAACTAAATGTATGTTCGCCATTTTGCAATAAGGACAAAGTCTTTTCTTTCTTGGTACATTTATTTTTCCAAATCTACCTGATTCAATGTGAAGATTATGAGAATTAAGCCTTAATTTTGCTAGGGAGGATCTAGTTTTAAAATCTTGTAAAAAGTCAAGGTATGGCTCAAATTAAAAAGACTGTTTGAATGAAGCGTATAATTTCAATTTTTTATTATCGACAATTTGGGTCCTGAGCTTATTTAAAACTTCAGACTCAAAATGTTTTTGGACCTTCGTTTTAATAGTAGTCGAGTTATCAGAGTCTTTGATGCCATATATTGCTCGAAGGTTGGGAGCTTTCGAAACCCAATTTGTCAGCCCTTCTTCAGCATCTTTAATAAGACAATGATAAGCTAGACTAGCATAACGCCGTGAGTCTAATTTTGATAAACGGCTATAAAATTTAAGGATATTAATATGACGGTAATGTTTTAGAGAGATTCTTCCTAACTCAGCATATACACCCTCGGTAGCTGTATTTGTCCTTACACCCAGTGCATACTTACAGGCACCAACATAGACCTAAAGAAACTCCAGACAATAAATGAACAATCAATCTCTGTGAAGATGACAGCAAAGTCTCTACAGTTATTTTGAAAGCCGAATTAAATGGTCAATTGACCAATGTTCTTCTAGATTCGGGTGCTGAAGTGTCTATAATAGATGAAAAATCCCTAAACCGACTGACTTGGTCCACAGCTATAGTTAATGTTGATGAGAACCTCATTGATGCTTCAGGCAATAAAATGGATATTGTAGGTAAAATACGCATAAAAGTCCTTATTAAGGGATCACATCTGCCTGTCTTCCATGAATTCTGTATAGTTAACACTAGAACCTGTACAAATATACCCTTGGGACATGTTTTTTTTGGAACGATTTGGCTCTGTGAAAATCAATTTTGAGACCAATAAAGTCAAACTAGGCAACCAATGGTTCTCAGGCCTAGAACTCACCGCCCCTGAAAGAGTTAGACTTTGAGAAAAAGTAACTATTCCCGCCAGAACTGAACAGACAGTCATCGTACAATGTAGCCCTAAAACAGCGTTTCTTGTTGGAGATTTTGAACCAACTCGTATATATGGAACTACAGGTACTTATGGCACTTATGCGCGTGTAATTACTAATGCTGAGGGTGCTTTCAAGATAGCCATCGTCAACGTTAACAGTGATGATATAGAGCTACCCTCTAGGAAAACAATTGGTTTTCTTAACCCTGCAGGATCAGACATCTCAGTTGCTTCAAGTCTTGATAGCCAATCGTGCACTCATACACCCTTTGTTCCTCCACTGCAAGTCCAAACTGGAAACCACTTGACAGCTGTAGAAAGAGATACACTAACAAACCTTATCAACAGTTATGGAGATATTTTCGCCTCAAACCCTAAAAGTCCAAAGAGAAACACTGCATTAGAGCACAAAATTGTAACTGATGACTCACTGCCAGTTTATCAGAAACTGAGGCGTATTCCTGTCACCTGGGAAAAGAAGTCAATGCCCAAGTTCACGAAATGCTCGAAAATGACATTAAGCGCTACGCATATACCTGTTGAATTTGTGAAAGAGCCAAATGTGATCCTCACGGACACAAGGCACCACTCCAATGCAGTTCACAGTTCATTTCAATTGACTTAGCAACACTGCCCCAGGATGAATCAGGATATAGATACATACTACTGATGGGAGATGTTTTTTTCAAAATATATTGAAGCAGAACCACTGCAAAACCAATCAGCCCCAGACGTTGCAAATGCCTTATTCCGCTCATAGATTTTGAAACACGGCTGCACGTCATACCTCCTGTCAGACCAAGGGTCAAATGTTGACGGCGAAACCATTAAACAGCTCAGTGAAATGTTCGCAATCGAGAAACGTCGCTCATCTGCGTACCATAGCCAGGGAAATGGCTTTGCAGAACGAAATATTCGCAAAATCAGAGAGATGTTTCGCACTACACTACTTGATCGAGGAATTCAACAAAAGCAATGGCGATCGTTATTGAATGAAATCGTTTTTGCACTGAACACGAGTGAAAGTTCAGCAACCAAAAGCAAGCCATACGAAGTTATCTTCGGCAGGAAACCAGTTTTGCCTCAAGACCTTCTTCTTGAACAGAATGTTCATCCGACTGATACAGACATCGTCACGCCCGCCGAATATGCCGCAGAACTAAAGGCGCATCTAAGCGAGGTGTATCAGAGCGTCGCACACCCGGCGGGTGCATTTGATTTGAGGGACCATTATCATGCTTGTCCGTGGATCTCAATAATTACCCCTTTTCGCTGATTTTTCACCCTTGAAAATAGGCCCTTTTCACGGACAATTTTTAAATGTGTACCCCCTTTTCACTGACAAATTTATTATTGATTTTCTTTAAATTTCGATCGTCTGAATTTATATTCCTGGGGTAAATTTGAAGTAATAAAAGTACATTTTCAGGTGTTTTATCAGTTTCAATGGCTTTTCTTTGTGCACTGGAGATTTAGTTTGAACATCACCAGAGGATGACCTACCAACCACCATACAAAAATGAAATAATAATAAATCAACTGAAATAGACCATCAAACATACAATATACCCAGTCGTCAGTAATGGCATGAATGAAGTGCCCACAAGAGGAAGACCAAGAGAATATGTTATATACTATGTCATCCACACATATGGATGGAAATGCTGTCTGGATAGTTGCAAATTACAGGCGGTGTTGACCTAATTAGGCCAATACAGTAGGCCTTGCCTTGGATTTATTTAGGCCTACTCTATGTATAAATAGGTAGAAACAGACTTACCATCCATCATCGACATCAGAAACATTTTTCTACGAGGTCAAATTGCAGATAAAGCCCCACCATCTGCCAGTCAGTATCAAATGTTAATTGTCCATTGCTGTTGGTCAAACTAAACATTGAGATCCATCATGCACATTCGCAAAATATCATCCGCATCCGCCATATTTAGTGTCTCGATCCGTCTAACCTACCCTGACCTCTCTCTCATGGCCCCAGGCCCCGCCAATACAAAATAGCCTGCTGCGCAATCGACCCGGAAGCATTGAAATGGAGGCATTGTTTCACTTGATCTGACCACTGATCTGACGTAAAAATCTCTCATCACGACCGAAGGTCAAATGCTTTTCCTATTTCCTCAAATTTTTCGACAATCCTTGTGCAACAATATCTAGTCTCTTTAAAAATGTTGAACAAAGATTGTCGTGGCTTTTCGAGGTCGCTGTTTAAGCTGCGAGGCTTGTGACCAGTTTTTGGCAGAGAAAGGAACATTTTATGTGGGTATTGCTCTTGTGCTCCAGCCAAACATAAGCAGATTGCTGCCGCCAATCAAGAACACGCAAAGACTTCTCAGGAAGAAGGCATAAAAACTCTTGTGTTTGGCAGCCCACTAGATTTTTTCTTCCCGTACGCTCATGTCAATTATCGCGCGTATTAGATGCATTGGGAGAATAAGTGATATGAGGCCCTTGGTTTGACCTTGGCTCTTTGGAGACCAAGAATGTGCATTAGAATAATTGCCGAAAATATTGGAAATTTACATCGGCGTAGGGGCACTTAAAATTTGGGGGGCAAGCCGACAAAAATCCCATTGTTTACTAACGTTTTTGCCCAACTAAGGTCAAAATTTTGCCCGAATGGGGCTCATTTTTGAAAATTTTCCAAAGTTCGGGGGGCTAACGCCCCTCCCCCTTCCCTGTCTCCTACGCCTGTGGAAATTTACATCTACACGGTTATGCTTTTTATTAAAATGTATTTTTGCAATTTTTTGAGTCGAAAATTTTTTGATTGCTGTGAAATTGCGACCAACACTTTATTCTTTGCTCCCATTCAATCTTATATTCTTCATAAAATCGTTTACTTTCTGGATTCAGTCTAAACAGTCCTTATTCTTTCAACCCACAGAATTGGAAAATTTTTCTTTTGGACAGCCTGCTATTGCGGCTGCTGATGTCCCCGCCCCAACATCCCAAACTACACGATTGGCAGAAAGTATTCCTGATTCCGCCGTGTCTGCAGCAGAAATAACAGAAATAAGATCCCCTTCAGCAAGTGTTAGCATTGCAGATCTTTCGTATTTCAAAAAATGTCTTCAAAAAATTTACACCGACAAGATTGCACCCCATGGAGTTTTTGAATTAAAAGAGAGCAATGGAAAGTTTCAAGTTTCTTGTAAACCCTGCTCAAAAGGTAATAAAGAAAGGCTAATCGATGCAGGTCCCCAAGCTAAGGCCCTGTCTAATGTAAAGGCTCAAATCAAAACAGCTAGTCATGCGAAAAATATGACAACCTATATCAAAAAGAGAGACAACTCGGATGAGGTCAAGGTAAAACATGATGAAAAGCAAACCTTGGAGTCGAATTTTCAAGAGATTGAACGAAAATTTCCAAAGAAATTTGAGCTATTAAAGTTAGGTACTGAAAGTGGCAAATGTGGATGCAGAAGTTGCAACCAGGTGATTAGCCAGGTGAACACAAAAACAACTCGATGGGTGGGCGTAGACGCTCTCAACGGGAAAGGCGAGTCATCTTGTACGAAGCTCAATAAACAAGTAACACCTCATTCCGTTCTGTTCTCTTCTCGTGTTGATGGGGGCCTTAGTTTCAGAGGCATTAGCTCTTCAGAACAGAACGGAATGTAATGTATTCAATCACTTTTGTGAGAAAATGTGCAAAATTCGTTTACCGTTCTAGACCAATAACATATCATTCCGTTCTGTTCTCTTCTTGTGTTCACGAGGGACTTGCTTTCAGAGGCATTCGCTCTTCAGAACAGAACAGAATGTAATGTTTCCAAGCACTTTGGTGGGAAAATGTGCAAAACCCGTTTACAGTTCTAGACCAATAACATGTCATTCCGTTCTGTTCTCTTCTCGTGTTCACGGGGGCCTTAGTTTCAGAGGCATTCACTCTTCAGAGCAGAACGGAATGTAATGTTTCCAATCACTTTTGTGGGATTTTTAGATGTTGTTATTCTTTGTTAAGAATTATTATGGTTGCTTTAGAACAGTTTTGTTACAGTTTGTTTTAGTTACCCTGAAACTGGGGAGTGTAGCTTGTGTAGCTTTCATTAATTCTTGGAAGTTCTTTTTTGCCATATAGTTACATTTATTTACAAGTTGGGTTTTTAAGTTTATATATAATGGACTGTGTTGATATTGAATGAAATGTGTTTTTTGTTAAAATTTGTGAATTTTATTGGAAGGGGCATGGGTCTAATGGAGTGCGTGTGAGTTGTGGGGGGCCAACATTGCGTCTTGGTCTTGTCCTGTCCTGTTGTTGTTGTTGCTGCTGCCTGTCAACTATTCAAACTGATGATCCAGTTCCGTTCTTGAAAATGCAGCAAAAGCAAAAACAAACATGGCAGGAACCACATCTGATTGAATCTGATAATACGAAAAAAGAAACATCAATTTGCACGCGACTAGACAAGAAGAGGGCAAGAAGACTTCATAACCCCTTTACCAGAAAAAAAGACAAACCAAAACCAAGTAGGCTACGAACTAGACTAGTAGGCCTTAGGTAGCCTAGGCCTGGACCTGTGTATACCTAAACTTTCAAACTATCCTATCAAGGTCATGCAAAGGCCAATGCAGTGATACCAAACAAATACAAGACCAACAAAAGCAACACAAGGCATCACCAGATCAGCATATAGGTTTGCAGTAGTTTGATGACTTTTGATGGGCTTTTGTTTAGATGCTGTTTGACACAACTAGACCTTACTTAAAGTTTTGTCTATGCTGGGTATGAATATACCCTATGGTTGTCAGACATAGGCTACTGTACTGTAATTCAGATACAGTAGAGTGATGATATTAGTCTTAGCCAAAATTGACACACTTTTTGTACAGATACTGTAGAGAGATTATAAAAGTCTTAGCAAAAAACACCCCTAATTTTAGAATTCACTGACAATTTTTTCCAAAATATACCCCTTTTTCTAGTTCCTAGGACCTAGGATCTGACTAAGAAAGACCCCTTTCTCAGTGATTTTGTGGACACGCATGATATTATAATTTTTATATGACTGCACCCGCCGGGGTCGCACACAACTTAGGACTAAACCCGAGCAAATGCAAAAACAGTATAATAGACCAGGCAGATACCGAGGTAAGTGCCACCGGAGGCCGACATTAATGAGACACAGCATTTTATGGTGGCTAGTATGTGTACAAACAGAATTTCTGAGGTAAACGGATGTTTTCGGGTGGGCTGGAGAAATACAGGGGGTCAAAGTTGGGAAATTGGGCAAAATTGAAATAATGTGTGAAAATACAGTCAGGTATGTCTTATCCGTTTTTCTACGTATTCTTCTCTTTCAGTCAATGCTAAAACAAAACAATCAATACTAAAACAATCACAGATATCCACTTCGCCAACGCCGACAAAGAGTCGTCGAAGGAGGCATTTCTTGGGACGCTATACGCGATAAACACTTAATTCACGCTTTATTTAGCTTAACTTTTGACATTAATTAATGAGGCAGGGAGGAATGTTGGGTGTATTTACCCCCGTCTTCCTGCAAGCCTTAGTATCTTATATTCTCTTGTTTTGTTGGCCTAGGCCATTCGTTTGTAGTCATTATAATAACAAGTCGCCATAAAGGAATCTCTCTTCGAGTGTACCTTCTGTAACATTATTAGAGTGATATCTTGTGAAAGAGTGGTCAACCAAAAAAGTTAAACACTTGTTTTACGTAAAAGATAAAATTCACTTCCAGCGTGCAAATATATGAAGACATGTGTTCTTGCCAGGCTAATAACATAGGTCAAACAAAGCATAATGTTGAGATAAGGTGGAAGGAGCATGAAAATATCTCAAAAGACTCTGAGCCAGCAAAACACCTCAGGGATTTCCCTGGACACCAGTTTCAATGGAGAGTTATCCTAAATGCGCCAAATAACACTAAAGTTTGCAAAAACATTGAAGCATCTGTGATTGCTCTCAAGAGACCATCATTCAATGACAAATTGGACTTTGACCAATTAACTCTTCTTAGACATGGTATGACATAACACTTGAACAAACAATTACTCGAGTGATGAATTCTTACTACCGTATGAGATTGGGAATTCCTCTATTCATTTAATTGTGCATCTTTTATTGCCTTTTACTTGTGTTTTTAAAAAGTGTAGATATTAAAACATAACTGATCTCCTCACTTTACTATATCATCTTGCACTGAGGATGGTTTTTTAACCAAAAAGCTTTTGCTATTTTCAAACTTCTAACATGTTGTATATATGATTTTAAATAATAGACCACATATTATAAACGTTACTGGAAGATGAAGAAGAATTATCGACGGAGGGGGTTTTTATGAAGCATCAGCATATTTAACATAAATTTTATAAGGCTGCTGTATCCAAAAACTTGAAAGTTACAGTTTGAATTTATGTGTCTTTCAAATTCTACTTGTTAACAAGACATATTCCAATTTCAAAAATTTATCACAAAGTCCAAAAGTCTGGGGTCAACTAAGTAGTTTTCGAAATCAGAATTTTACTGCATTATTGCCCCACAAACTTTTCTTGAATAGTTTGTCATATAAATGGTTAAAAACCAAGTACTTCTTTTGTGTTGCAAAATGCCTGAGTATAAATATTTTTTTAAAATATCAATTTTGTTGCCATGGCAGCAACTAATAACTGTTTTTCGTTGACCTTTTCTGTTCAACTATCTCATTTTGGAAGTAGGGATGTACAAGAGCATCCTCATTGAAGGCGCCTGGTCCCAAAAGTATGTCTTTAAAATCTTTTCCTCCATCCTCTCTGTTCATCTTGATGCAGTATTTTTGGCCTTGCTGATTGTTCAGTCACTAATTGGTATTCTCTTTGAAAAGCCAGGATTAAGTTAGCCGAGAAAAGGGATGAGAATTACTCGAAGGTCGTAAACTGGATACAGACATGCTTTTCATTTTCTGTAATGAGAGTAGTGTTGGTCTGTGTGCGAGGCACACAAAGCAAAAGGACAGCTAGACTCTGTCCGGATGATTTTAATTTAGCGAATTTTATTTCAAGATTAGGGTAATGGACAGTTCTTTTTTATAATGTCAATGGTTTTTCCTATTTTTCTTTTTTTGAAGATATATTATGACTGAATGAGGTAAACTTAGCATCTTCCCACAGAGGTTTTGATATATTTGTCATAACAGTACCTAGATGATTAGGTTTGTTGATTAATTTTGAACCTTCAGATTTGAGGTCTGCAGAACGTCACGGTTGGAAGCTCGATGACGATGACAGGCATAACTGATGCCTTGTTTAACTTCATTTAGTTATTTTGAAACTGCCATAGAATTTTCTGAAAGAACTATCTTACGGAATTCAGCGATGTTTCCCACATTTTTCAGCTTCTACATGGAGATGTGTAGATAGCATTCTCGTATGTCTTTCTCGTCTATAACCCTTCACAAAATATGCTGAAACTCAAGTCAATTGTTGCGAACTGTCCATTTTTTTGCCATTTGTTCCTACTTCATGTTTCCCCACCGCCTCCAAGCAATGTTGTTGTTAACAGAAGCATTGTGCCACAAAATTTCAACTTGATGACCTACAACATTGCTTTGTTGGGAAGAGGGGAGTCATTTTCTCATTTTCTGATGACAAGTCTCATAATTTTTGTGAAGGATTGTCTAAATTTCAGAGAAATTTGTGAAAGGGTTCCCTATTCTATGAGTTACAGTTTTGTTTCTTGTTATAATTTGGCTACTTTTATGTACTAGGGCAGAGGACAGAATATAATTAGCGCTTAATATATGATTATGATCAGGAGAAACAACGTATTACTGAGACATGTTTTATTATACTTTCCTGGAGTTGTATAATAACTGTGGTAATAAGCAAAACAAATCAATCTGTGTGCCAGGCCCATGATGAAATTTGCATTCAATTGACGAGGAACAGTCCTATATCTGTGTTCATAAGTGATTATCCAGTACGTACGATTGCAATACAAATGCCAGCTAACTTATGAATGAGACAAGTCAAGTGTAATCTTCAACCAACTTTAAAAACGGCAAGCACTTTTGGGTGACAGAATGAGAGCAGAGCTGTGCTAGCAATTTGTTGCAATTAGCTTCTCTGTCAAATCGAGAGATAATTACAGTAAACTTCCTGTTGTTGTTATTTTGCAAATTTTCTTGATATTTTACATGAAGTTCATATTCACATGACCATTTTTGCACATATTTTCCAAATTTTGGTTAGGATTGCAAACATACCACCGCTCATTCTCTTGCTTCCTTTTACTACATCCACAATGATAGCCAATTACAAAATACACATGTTGGAAGGCGTCCGTATCTGATTACATACCCACAAGCTGATATAAATAAGATTCCAAGAAGAGAAAGTTTTGGGAAAATGCTAGAAAGCGAGTTTAATGTGGGGAAAGGCCAAGCAAAAGTTTCATACGCACGAGGCGGCCATCGCTAGCTCCTGCGGAGGGCTTCTCGCCGCTCCGTGGCTCGCCGGCTACGCTTCGCGACGCTCCGCTCGGTTGCCGCGCGCTCACGGCAACCTCTCGGAGGCACGTGCTCCGCATGTGCTGTCACTACTTCTAAACTCATTGGGAGGGTCATCTGTGCACATAGTAGTCGGCTCTGCAAGAAATAAGGTGACTGATGTCGTACATAGGCGGCAGGGTTGTAGTTATGATCATTGGTAAAATTAAAAGTATCAAGTGAACATCCGATCTGAATGCAAATTTCATACGGGAAGAATAGGAATTTAGAGTGACGTCACATACCAGGGAAATTTTCTTTGGAAACATTATTGTTGATGGTAATTGGATGTAAGTTGATTGTCGCGTGGTGAGTTCATTAGTGTCCTTTTTAGTGGAAAAAGTTGGCGAAGAGTTTGCAACGTTGGCAAGAAGATAGTTAGATTGAATGAAAGAGCCAGATATTATGCATGGTTAATTTTTTTAATCGTCTTGGGGATTGTGTATAAAAAAAGGGTGTAGTTCAATGGAATGGTAGAAGTCTTTGAAGTCGTCAGTGTCAGTGTACGGGAAACATAATCGAAATAATATGGAGGTCAGAGTAAAGGCATTTGCTGACAATGTTGAGTATGCAATGGGCCATATGAACAGGGCCTTGGTTGGGCTGGAGGTTGATCAAGAGGCGGCGATATATCAGTTCACAAAAGGCAACACGGTTTTGGGGAGCAAAGATTGGCCCGAGGTCTCAGAATATGCAAGGCTGTGCACGAGCAATGAGTTGCAGAATTGCATAGGGTGAAGGAGCAGATAACAAGAGATATTAGAGAGCTGTGGAATACAGAAAGAGCAGCGAAAAAGAAGGCATTGAAAACAGAGGTGGAGGCAGAGACAGACGCGGAGTTCGTACTTGCAGCAGAACAGGTGGAAGAAGAAGATAGAGTGGGGCAAAGGATGAAAAAGTTGGAAGTAGAAGAGGAGGAAAGCAAAATGCCGGAAAAGATGGAGGAGAAAGAGGACGATGAAGAGTAGTCAGTTGTAGCCCTAAAATTTGTAGTAGAAGAAATTAGGCTCTAGAGAATCTGAGATTACGAAATTTGCGTCTGTTAATAACGAAAATCATATTCATTGTCTCTACTGCAGTTGATGGAATTGAGAATAGCATTCAGAATTTAATAGATACGGTATGAAAATAAATAAGGCGCATAATGTTTTTGCTATAGCGGCGAAAGGGGAATTTCTGGGCGAAAGGGGCGGGTTACAAAAAGAAAGCAGCAGGCAGTGTTAAGTGCATAAAAAATATGTGCGAAATGGAAATGTGGAAATCTGACAGGAGGCTAGATGACTGGAGGTGTGGATTTGTTGGTGAATGATTTCGCTTGATGTTGACCGGTGATTTGGAAGATGAGAGTGAATTATGCTGCTGCATCACAATCAATTGTTTCATCGGGTCTGGTTGCGTCTCTGAGGATTTCAGTTAAATATAAGATAGATATTTGGAAATCAGGCTTAACCAAGCGGAGAGGTATAAGTCATAGTTCCTCGCTTGTGGTTTGAGAATTGCAAAAATTGAACTAAAAGTGTTGAAGGTCTGCAAATTTCAATGGAGACGTGTAGTTATAATGAAAGAAAACATTGATTGAGGGTATAATTGTTGGATGGGTAAGAGAGCCAAGAAATTTCTTGTTCTCCGCCCTTCCGTCCTCTGCTCGGTTGTGTCTGAAGAGAATGACACAATGTTTGTTATAAGAATTTTACAGGTTTTTGTTGGAAGTCATCGGTCAAAAAATGTGTCTGTATTGTGAAGGGGGGAGTTTTGGGAAGTATCAAAACCCGAAAGGCGGAAGAAAACTGGGAGAAACCTGAAAACCCAGTTAAACTTTGTTTCAACAACTGTTTTAAGCATTTAGCACATTGATATCCTTTGTGAGGTTGAAAAGCCGAGAACCAGTACATTTTTACTCAATACCCGAAAGTGGAGCTAAAAGAATGGTAAAACCTGTTGCGCATTAAACATATTTTAACCAAAAACCCGCACCAATTTTTGAAAAACGCGAAAACCCGAGGGTGAAATCAGTCAAACCTGCAACCCGTGAAATGCCAAGGCCCCCTCTGTAAAGCTGATGAACGTCAAAGAGAACAGAAATGGTTGTTTCTATTCGAAGAGATTTAGCAAAGGATCTTCATAAAAGTAGCTAGAAAAAATAAATGAAGCGAAACGTGTTTTTATTTTACATTAGTAAATACGTAGAATTATTATCTTGAAGAGGGACCAATATGGGTAATTTCTGGAGAAGCTTACATATGGTTTAATTTCTGGTTGTGGCCAGCTTCACCACATGGGTTGATTTCTTGTCATTAGCATTAACGATTCTAGTGCGGTTGTGAAAATCAGCATTGACAATTTTACTGCGATGTGCAAATCAGTTATAACTGTATTGTGAGTTGGACTATGGTTGGACGGGGACCTTAAAAGTAATTTTGGCAATAACGAAGAGCTTTTTGGTGTGACGTTTGCGACGGGATTTTGCTACATTGTGACAATGGAAGAAAGTGGAAGAGAAACAGTCGAAGCATTTGAAAGAGGTCAGGAGATAATGGGGACTGCTAATGGAGAGAAACAGACAGTAAGTATTTTCGGACATGTATATAGTGTGTACAGTTTGCTGAAATTCTTGGCATAGGAACTTTTCTTAAGGTGGATGTTTATTTAATAGAGAATAAAGAGTAAGGACGCAGGGACAATGATGGATGAGGAGAGTGTCAATAATAGTGCGGAAAAGCCTGGAGCAGAGGCAGGAAGTATGGCAGAAGGGCGAGTTGCGGTAAGGAGTCTAAAAATTTTCCTTCCAGTATATCTAAACAAGTTATTTGTCGCCCTTGGAAGTCTTTCGAACTAAATTAGCAAGGGGGGGGGAAGGTAATATTGTGAGACGATGTGAGAGATTTTTTGCAAATTTGTTGGTTTTTAAGACTCGACTTTAGTGTTTCTATCAAACTTGTTATTGATGTCGTACGTTGGCTGGAATTGGGTGTTATTCTTAGGCAAAAGCCAGCTAACTATATCTGAAGTTGCCTAAGGAGTGGAAATATTGTTTAATTAATGGTGTCCAGAATTGTCAAATGTCCGTATAAATGGGTAAACAATCTTGTTGTTTTCCTATAATATATAGGTGCAGACCGGTAATAAAATTAAGCAGCAGAAATGGATGTGTCCTGTCTACACACTTTTGAACCAGACCTCAGTTATTGAAAGATGCTGGTTTTTCAGCCCTGACAGAATGAGTTGTTCCTTTTTCAGACTTCAAGATCAAGAGAGAGGAACTTGAAGGTCTATTTTACGGCGAAGAAAAGGTACATGTGATCAGTTAGTTTTTTATTGTTGCATGGTACCGTTAATAAAGGGATAGCTTAATTTGGTAACTGTCCGAGGCTATTGAACAGTAAGCCTTTTTTATTTGAGAAGCAAGTATTTCACGCTTTTAGGAGCAACAGTTTGTTGTCACTTTGTTTGGGAAATGTCGGAGGGGCATTTCACTCTGCAAAAAGCCGTACGAGATTTCCATTCAAACAAAAGGACTTTCAAGGAATTTCGGAGAAAACAATAGGACTTCCAGCAAAGGTGTGCAAGATTTTCAAGAAATGATTTGTCCGTCGGAAATGTCGAAATGCAGTATTTCTGACAGTGCACAGTTGAAGGAACTGTATACATTGCAGAAATACCATGCCCTCCGTAGACAATAATGATAACACTCGTTGAATAGGAAGATGGAACATTGAATAGAAGAGGGAAGTAACACACAGAACATAAACATAGAGTGAAAATATGAAATCAAATCTTGTGAAGAATCCAGTATTTTGAAAAAACAAACGCGCAGAGGAGTAAATTGTGCCTTTTCTTTCAGGATATTAAAGCTACTAATGTACCATACTTCGCCGGCAAGTAAGGAGACTGTTCAAGATAAGACAGGGGTACCTATTTTCGGACAATCGAGGGAATATCTTGCAAAAGCCATGGTAAGTAGACAGATTTTTTACATGAAGCATGAATACAAAATAGTTCACGTTGAAAAATTGCTAGTCTCTGTGGATATGTGGTTTGGCGTGAAGACATTGTTAGTCTGCTTGTGCCTGTTATTGTGATTTGTCAGCTATTATCAATTGGAATTTCCGTATTGCAAGAGTGTTGTTTGCATTTCTATGGTTGTTTGAATGGATAAAATGTGTCGGATTTTACACAAATTGCACGTTTCTTTCAGGGAATGTGACACGCTACATGTCTCAATAGACCGAAGTAATAGACAGGGACAATATAGAAGAGAAGGTGGACAATTTGGAAGCGGAGCAGCACAGATCAGAAGAAGAAGAGGACAATTTAAAACAAGGGCAGGACAGTTTACGACAGGAAATTCTAGGAGCTGTCCTACCTGGGGAGAGGCGCACAGCATGGCTACGCGAGCTGGCAAGCTGCTAGGTGAAATGGTGAAAGTAATCATCAGTAAATCTATATAAGAAAAGTTATAAAAGGACAAACTTTGTGTACTTCTTTTTGTACTACTGGCCCCACCATGTCCTCATTATCCCATTGCGTCATAAGTACCCCCTGACTATGGCGGTTCAGAATAAATCAAGTCGGTATTGCTAAAGCTTTGCCATGCTGTACTACCTGAATGTACCATGTCTTAATGTTATGGTACCTCTTCAATTCAAATTAAAGGAAAGAACGAACAGGTGTTTCAATTTTATTGGTCTAATGTACCCCCTTAATAAAATTGCTTAGTATTATTGTATCTCCTAAATTCAAGTCAAGAAATTGCTTAGTATCATTATATCCCCTAAATTCAAGTCAAGCGGTTATGCCACCTTAATACAATTCCTAAATACCCATGGATTTGCTTAATATGACGTCATGTCCCGATTTTTCTATTCCCTAATTCATATGATCTACCCGATTGATATATTTCATTACTACCATTGTACCCTTTTAATTCAAGTCAAGGGGTGATGCCCCCTTACATATAATTCCTAAATACCCTTAGATTTCCCCAATATAACGTTATGTTCCCGATTCTTCGATTCCCTAATTTCCCGTTCCTACTTTTATAGACTGAGAACCATTTTGGGTCGATAACGTGAAATTGCTGGAAGGACATTGTCTAATGAATTGAAACGATGCAACAGTTGCAATTAAACGAAAAATAAGTTTATACACTCTATCATTCACGCAATTTGAAATCGAATTTCATTCCATAAATTTAATAAGACGTAAATTCGCACTGACCTTGAATAAGGTGACCGTTTACTCAGGTCAACTGAAACGACGCAACAGTTGCAATTAAACAAAAAATAAGTTTATACACTCTATCCTTCACGCAATTGGAAATCGATACCCTCTTAATTCAAGTCAAGGGGTGATGCCCCCTTAATATAATTCTTGAATACCCTTAGATTGCCCCAATATAGCGTTATGTTCCCGATTCCTCGATTCCCTAATTTCCCGTTCCTACTTCTATAGACTGAGAACCATTTGGGGTCGTTAACGTAAAATTGCTGGAAGGACACGGTCCAATGAATTGAAACAACGCAACAGTTGCAATTAAACAAGAAATCAGTGTATTCACTGTATTATTCGCTCTATTTGACATCGAATTTCATTCCATAAATTTAATACCATAAATAAGACATACCATAAATCAATAACACATAAATTTGCACTGATCTTGAATAAGGTGACAGTTTACTCAAGTCAACTGAACTGACGTAATAAAATCACGTAAACAAAACTCCAGTCAATTGAGATGACGCAACCACCAAATCAAGTAAACAAACATCTACAGAACCGAGAATGCTCTGAAATAAATTCTTAATTTGCTTCTAAGGTTCACTGTGTTGTTGCGATTGTCAAACGAAACAAGTATAAAAGAACTGGAAAAATGATAAACGCCTTCATCGTTTTCCAACAGCACTCGAACTTCTGGGAAATATATTCCTCGTTCCTTGTGGATGCACAAATGGATGTGCCACGAAACACGGGATCGTTCTAGAGGCTTCGAAACCCCGTGACGCAGTACCGAAATGGATTTTACCCCGTGATGTACCCCACTATTGGTTGCGGGAACGAGGTCGATTGTTCCCAGAGCATGGCCAATGCCAACGGGGAGCTCGCAGGGTTCGTGCCTGAAAGGATGGGGGAGTGCTGCCTAACTGTACAAAACGTACGCTGTTTTGTTTTCTTTTGTTTTTTCCTACCACATTAGACCAATATCGAGAAGAATAATCGGTATTTGCAAGGCCGTGGCGCAGCTGGCAGCAGCCTGCCCTGAACGAGGCGATGATGACATGGTAGCACGTCGATGGGTTGACGCCGCACGGCAGTTTGCAAACCGGGAAGCGGCCGAACTTCGGATCGAACTGTCACAAGGAAACACGCCCGCCAAGACCAACGCCTACTCCGCACATTATTATAGAGATTGCAAACACACCACCGCTCATTCTCTTGTTTCCTTTTACTACATCCACAATGATAGCCAATTACAAAATACACCTGTTGGAAGAGGTCCATATCTGATTACATACCGACAAGCTGATATAAATAAGATTCCAACAAGAGAAAGTTTTGGGAAAATGCTGGAAAGCGAGTTTAATGTGGGGAAAGGCCAAGCAAAAGTTTAATACTGGACCTGTTGCAAGGAGTTCAAATAGAAACATGACTTTCACTACCACTGCTGCACCAGGCTGAGTGATGTGAAAAAATGGCTGGCAGTGAAAAATGAGATCTCAAAGAAGTATGGTATAGTGGTCAACTTCTCAGACACCCTATATGCCTATCCCTACATCTGCAAGTCTGAAAAGGAAGTTGCAATCACATAATTCATCCTGACCTTTCCAAAGTAAGATCTCTATGCACTAAAGCTTCCACGTCAGCTCATTGAGGGGCGAGCAAGAAAAGACAAGAGCAGCAAGGTAAAGAGGCATCTCAGCAACCTCGAGTTTGCAAGAGCTATTTTCAAATGCTGATGATCGAAAGAAGAACAGAGAATGTTGCCTGTGAATGCTAATTTCTTGTTTTTTTGCAAATGCAAAAATTCATAGAAGAGTAGCCTGCGTTGCAGACTCAATTGGTGTTTACTTCTGGGAGAGTTTAGTTGAATTAAAATTTCAAAGTGTCTCTCCCAGTAGAGTCTGCGCATCCAAGCCCATATTCTATTCCAAGGTCATGTGAAGTTCTGAGATTTTGAGTGCATCTTTTGGAATAGTCTTTTGACAACCCAGCCAATGAAAAATACACCTGGGTAGGGGCCAATAAACCCGAAGTAATTGTGCTACTGGACTTTCGCTTTGGCAAAGATGTGATATCGTGGAAAGATCTCCTGCTTCTTCTCGAAGGTAAAACAGAAACTTTACCAGCTCCGAAAAATCATTTCTCAACTGATGTTGCCATAACGTCAGATGTTCCAATCCTTGCAATGACAAAAGGTACAATGGTCAATTCAATGTGGAAAATGAGCAAGAGACAGAGACGATGAACAGTCGATGGAGAATGATTCCTTTTAAGCATGCATTTGAGGAAAAGGATCAATCCATGGGCAGTTGCTTTGCTAGGCTTGTATTGCTGGCTAGAAAGTGAACCCTAAACGAAAATTACAACACACAGACTAGGGAATTTAAGAGATTTGGAATATCCAGCCTAGTTACACGATCATCATGCAGATCTAACATTGGCACCGCAAAGATTGCAAGTTTAAGAAGACATGCTATCAGAGCATCAAAAGAACGCTCACGAAGAACTTTTCAATGGAAAAAATTTTTGACAACACCGAAGCTAATACCAAATCTATTCAACAAAGAAGAATACCTCATGCATGAAAGAAATTTGAAGCAGTGTTTGGAATTGGGTTTGAAGCTGACAAAAGTTCATGAAATCATTGAATTCAAGCAAGTCCTATGGCTGAAAGAGTACATTGATTTTAATACCCAGAAGAGAACACATGCAAGAAACGACTTTGAAAAAGATCTGTTCAAGTTGATGAATAATTCCGTGTTTGGGAAGACGATGGAAAATGTTCAAAATCATAGACGTTTTAAAATCTGTACTGATTGAGAAGTCTTGAGAAAATGGGTAAGAAATCAAAACTTTTACGGAGTAATTGAAATCAATGAAGACACGCTTTTGGTTGAAAAAAAGTTGAGGAAAGTTACACTCAACAAACCAATGCATATTGGTTTCAGCATATTGGATATTAGCAAAACATTGATGTATGATTTCCGCTATAACTTTGCAAAGCCAAACCTTCCAAATGTTGAGCTATGCTACATGGATACTGATAGTTTCATCTACGACATACCAATGTCTAAAGATCAAGTCGATAAAGTATTGAAAGATCACGAAGATGGATTCGATTTCAGCAATTGTGATAAAGAACATCCAAATTACTCTACAAGAAACAAGAAAGTTATCGGGAAAATGAAAGACAAGCTTGGTGGTGTGGGAATGAAAGAATTTTTGTTGGATTGAGATCAAAGATGTATAGCTGTCAAATCGATGATGGAAGTACAATCAAAAGAGCAAAAGGAATCAAAAAGTATGTTGTGAAAAAGCAAATGAAGCATGAAGATTATGTGAAATGTTTGATGGAAATGAGAGGGAATGTACACATTCAACGCAACATTGAATCACACTGTCACACCATCTACACTACGGAAAGAAAAAAGACATCGCTGAATCCCTTTGATGATAAAAGATACATTCTTGACGATGGATTTAACACGCTGCCATATGGGCATTATTTGCTAGAAAGACGCTGCAAAGAAGAAAACATTGAATGAACTGTTTTAACAAACTATTTTAACAATATTCTAAACTAAACTGTTGTAACAACATTCTAAACTGATTTAACAAAATGTTGTAACATTATTCTAAACTGTTGTAACATTATTCTAAACTATTGTAACAAACTGTTTTAACAAACTTAAATTATATCTTCGTTTAACATAGCTGTAAACAAATAAATCGTTATCTAACTTGCTTTGAATGTTGAAATATTTATTAACCATTGAGTTCATTGAAACGTTTTTGTTCTATTAATTAGAAAGAATATGCAATGTTGTCCACATGTAGCAGTCTCATAGGATTGAACTTGAACCTTGTTATAAGCGAGCTTGAACGGACTAATAAAGTCTAGAAATTCTTTCAACATAGGAGGTTCACCAAACGAATCATAGAAATCCAATCGACCATCATCAGCAATATAGACAGCTACCCAGTGGGTTCCTTTACCAGTAAAATTATCTTCATTGAAAATAAATGAACAAGGTAAAGAATGAATGTCGATGTTTTTGATTTCATCTCTCCCGAATACACCATGGAAATGAGGTAGCTTTTCACGTTTTACAAGTAAGTTATTAATCGTTATATCATCCATAATTACCAATCTCGAATGACGTTTTTATGACTATCAATTTGAATGACCCTATCAAATTCACCAAAAATTACAATGTTCATCAAACTGTCAACAGCGTTTGCAAAATTTATACTTATTCTCAGATTACCCTCTCTTTTAAGCAAATATTGCTCATCTGCACAGTTTCTTTTTGGTGTCAAATCAAACCCATAGATTGCCGATCCTTGTTTGATTCTATCATAATCAATTAGGCTAGGTGAATTATTCAAGCTGGTCACTAAACGACTGTAGGCATCAAAGTAATCATCATCATCATAATTCAATCTTAGAGGTGGGGTAATTTCTTGATTGTCAACGGTCACTTGAGTGGCAGAAACAGAAACATGTTCAAACTCAAACGGATTTCTTTCATCCGCTCCATTGAATGATGAATTATCGACCAGCGCAAAAAACAATCTGTTTGGAATCTTTCCATTGAACACATTATCTTGAACCCAACTGGTTGTTGCGGCATTGATTAAGTAGCTTGCCATGTGAGGTTGACAGACTGGGTAAACCGCATTCGTTTTCATCAGTGTTCTTTCAATTCCTTTCAATACATCATCTTTAACATGTATGTGGCGAAGCACCAGTTTCACTTCAGAAATGTATAAGCGTGAAGTGTTTCCAGTTTCTCTCATCAAACAAAACACATCACTGTTTGGACTCAATCGCCATTGAAGACGAACGCCAGGCAGCAAGTATTTGCTTTGATTGCAAATGTTAACATGAGGTTTTGTCAACACTTTAACCTTTTCACTATCATAAAATGGTGCAGATCTTGCATTTAAACCCAGATTTTTTGTTGCTGATGTGGTTGTTGGAAAACCAACATTTTCTTTGCCAATCGTATCACTGACCCAGTTTGTCATTTTCAAATAGTTTTAAGCTCTAGTTTCATCAAACGTTAGAATTGTTTCCAAGTAAGATTGATAGACATACATTCCATTTGCTTCTGTGACGGGAGTGTCATTCAAAACCAACTCTATCTGCTTCCACATTAATTGACCAATATTATTTATTACTCCAGCAAATTCTGTGGTGGTTTTTCCAATATCACTTCCATCAACTCTTTTAATAGCCAGAGTCGAGACGAAATAAGAATGATTCAAGTCAATCATATGATCAGGCTGAGCAGGAATGTCAAACACAACAGTTTGTTTTGAGGCATTGAGAGCAGCAGTTTGTGGAAAATATTCAACATCTTTAAAATACTAGACATCGTTTTGAATTACTGATGAGCAGAATAAATCTAAACTTTCACTAGGACATTCAGTATATTCTGGCTTTATTCTCATTGTTGCAATTTCTTCTTCAACAGTTTCTTCAACAAAGTTTTTTTCAAATCAGATTGCTTAGCTTTCTTAGCTCTTCCTTTCTTCACCAACTGCTTAGGTATGAATATCCCTCTCATGGTGCTTTCTTTTATAGATCTTTTAGGACGAACTCTTGATTTCTTACCAACAGTCGATTTCTTACTAGCAGTCGATTTCTTACCAGCAGTCAATTTCTTACCAGCAGACGATTTCTTACCAGCAGGCGACTTCTTGACAGATTTCTTCACAACATCGGCGATTTCTTCAGTAGCCTTCCTTTTAATTCCTCTCATAGAAGATTTGGTAGTATCTTTTACAACTTCTCCAACATTCTCACCAGCTAATATCCGATCGACTGCCTTCTCTCCTTCTTCTTCTAAAACAGGTTTCAAAATTTTCTCCATGTCAAACTTAAGGTGTGCTCCCATACAAAATCAGTGTGCTCCCAACGTGTTTACCATTCAAGAACAGCAGCAGAATAAACTACAAGAACTCAAGAATAGCTTGGGCGAGCGAGTATGCATCAAGTCGCAGTTACGAGAAGTCAACAGAAGAACTATCGTTATTTATGTTAAGAACTGTGTTAATTCAGATAAGTGATAAATCTGATAAATCTGTTATTAAAATAGAGCAAGAATCCAAACACTTGTGTCGAAAGATCTCTGTTGTGACTCTACCAGAGAAATAGAACCTTGCAACAAAAAAGACAAATAAGCAATATAACATTGGCACCCAACTGGGAGCTTTCCTGGTACACTGAACACAAGAAAGAGAAAGAGTGCAAGAAAGAGATCGGGCAAGAAAGAATACAAGAAGGAGAAAGATTGGAAGAAAAAGAAAAACAAAAACGAGTAATTTTTTTTCACACTATTAATCTTTTAACATTGAACATCAAGAAGCTTTCATATTTGAACGCCCCTAACAAAATTGATTCTCTGGAGTTTGTTAGAGACATGGTAGCTACAATAACGATCTCGTCCATATTTGCAAGGAACAGCTCATTACAATGAACGAGTCTGCAGTTTTCGATCACACAAAGATATATCGTACAGCAGATGGAACACCTAGTTGTTTCTGTTGTTTAAGAGTAGGTCACGTTGCCAAATACTGTAGGGATAGAAAATACTCATGTCAGTCTTACTGCTATCTTTCGGATAATCACAAAGAAGAATCCTCCATTAACAGACACCCAGTTGTCACAGCTTTTAAAGTTCAGCCTAATGAAAATGATGATGTTTATGAAGATTTTCAAGAGAAAATGGATACTTTGCAAATAGAATTGAAATGGAAACGCTGATTAAACATCATTGTAATCCGATAAACAATTCAGATAAAACAACCGGTATTTGTGAAAAGGTCACAGAAAGATCAAGGGGGCAACATCAAAAAGGAAGAAATCGATACTAAAACCAATCCACTACCACTCCAGCTGATAAGAAATAGATGAAAAGGAATGCCAATCCACTACCAACTGATAAGAAATAGATGAAAAACATTGCCTCTTTGCCACGATTTAGTCTTCAATTGTATATTCTCTTAAAAAGTATGGATATATTATCTTTCTGTTTTGTTCCACCGTGTCGCAAAGCTTTAAATTATGGTTGCACCCATAGTGATGATTGCACTTTGATATTTCATATCTAGATTCATTAAACAGAGTATATTTTCATTATTCATATTTTCATTTCACACTAAACTGAAAGCTCATTTGTTTTCTATGAAATATTTAGCCAATGAAATCTATTTGGCATTAATCTGGTTGAGATTTTGAAATCAAATTCCCGTTAGATTAACATGAACTGAAATAAATGTAAGATTTTATCATCAGGGGGTGCTCTCTCCTCGATTAGTCTAGCTACTGAGAGAGCTCCTCCTCTAAGAAATTCTCCTCATACAATAACACTTCCTTTTTTTACTAATGCTGTATTTCATTTATTAATTTTTTTTCTTGTAATTATTGTATGATGTGAATTTTCAAATTAAATGAGCTGAAATGAACTGAACATTAATATAAGCAAAATAAATAAATGGGTTCAGCACAAATGCACATTTTTGTTAATGGAAACAAGTCTACTACAGCGCTACCTGGAGGCGTCATCGCAAAATGAAAACTAGTCTACCACAGCACCACCTGAAGGCATAATTGCAAAATGAAAACGAGTCTACCAAGGCCCTACCTGGAGGCGTTGTCAAAAAAGAAAACAAGTCTACCAAGGCGCCATCTGGAGGTGCCATCACAAAATGAAAACAAGTCTACCACAGTGCTACCTAGAGGTGCTGTTGCAAAATGAAAACGAGTCTACCAGGGCACCAACTGGAAATCCCAAAATGAAAATGAGTCTTCCACTGCACTACCTGGAGGCCTGTCGCAAAATTAAAACAAGTCGTTTTCATCCTGCCACCTGGAGGCATCATTGCAAAATGAAAACAAATCTTCCACAGCCTTACTTGGTGGCGCCGTCATAAAATTATATCTTTGATCACAATGACAATGCATTATTTTTGAGCTCGCCATTGCTTAATAGAACACCCTCCACAGATTTGATGTTATCCCTCCACAGTACTGATGGTATCCCTCAACCATACTGAATATCCTCCACAGTACTGATGGTATCCCCCCACAGTACTGAATATCCTCCACAGTACTGATGGTATCCCCCCAGAGAACTGATGGTAACCCCTGACACTACTGATGGTATCCCTCCACAGTACTGAATATCTTCCACAGTACTGATGGTATCCCCCCACAGTACTGAAATTCCTCCACAGTACTGATGGTATCCTCCCACAGAACTGACGGCATCCCCCTGGTGGTTAAAATTGTTAAGTGGGTGAAATTAAGTAGTTTGTGTAATCACTTTTAGTGGGTGAAGTAGTTATGTGGGAGAAATGTCTTCCTGGGTAGGATGTATTAACAGCCAGATGTTTTAGTCAGTGAAATAAAGTTGGGGAAATTGATTAAAGGATGATTTTGTTTGCCATTGTTGGCAAAATTTTCCGGGGGATATACAAATTGGAATTCAATTCAATTCAATGGGTTTTTTATCTAAAATGAAACCTCACCTCGTGGTTTGTAAATTCTCATCTCAAGACAAGGTGTGTCCGAACTCAATTTCCTTCTGTTATCATATCATGGAAAATTCAAGTTTGAATGATCTAGTACAATCTGCTATTGTTCGTATAGCTTGACTAGAGGAGAATGCATCAGCATCAACTCTGCCAAATAAAGCTGTCAGATCTGGTGAAAGTTCATCCATTCAGTCTGGCACAAGTTCAGGTAGTAATAGGCCTTTCACAAATAATGACAGTCCAAGGCCAACAAGTAGCACTGTATCACAATTACAGCAAGAATTCAAATGCCAACAAATTCACTGATCTTGCCACACAAATCCTGAAGCACTGAAATAGCCACTCCCTTCAGGTGAGTTGCATGTTGTTTTTTTTGAAAACTTAACGAAAAGCTGACTACGCATACAATACAACTCAAGACAAGACTTTATTTAGGCCCAAAACACTAGGTTGGTAGTACCCAAAATTTAAAAATGTTCCTACACACATTCTTGTGAAACAAATGTGTGATTAACAACACTACTCATGTCCTTGATGGAAAATAGCGCACTTGTCATTGAGAAGTGTGCAACCAAAATACTCTCTAGAAATTCTGTATGTAAACATGCTTTCTTTGTTTCATAATTTTAGAATTGTTTATTTGAATATTGGTAGTGATCAAAATCAATAAAATAGGTCTACATTTTTTAGGAGAGCATTTCCAAGTATATCTGGGGGGGCAAGAGAGATATTTTCCGCCAAGAAAAATACAGAGAACACAATATATTGCCATAAAGCCAAGAAAGTCCTGGACCCATGACTTTTGTCTGCTGGCAAATACGAATGTCACCAAAACACCAAACCTAGCTCAAATGCTGGAATCAAAGGAAGCAGGGCTTGGAAAAAGGCGAATAACTTTTGAGGACAAGCGATCAGGTCATGGTAAAGTTCAACAAGTTCTTGAAACCATCTACCCAATATTAAAAAGTCAAAATGGTGCATGGAGCTCCTTCAAGCAGAGAGGTGGTATGAAATGTAACTTGTCCCTGTTAGAGATGTCAGCTCAAGGCTATTCAGTGTCATTCTTAAAAGAGTCTGTGAGTGCCAGCAAAGTAATATATATCCGGGCAATGCAAAGTAACCTGTCTCTAACAAAGGTCAGAAGTAATGTAGATGACTCAATAAAGTTTACCTGTAGAGGCTGCTTCAAAGAAATACCACTTGCAATGATGAAGAGTGATTTGTAGCAGTGCACAGATACATATGAAAAAACTGCAAGAATTGAGCCACCATTTGATGATGACAGGCTTGACAGCAGTGATGAGGAAAGTAAGGACAGCCTTCCATTGCAAAAAGTAAAGTCATTCAAGAATCTGGTGAAAGACTATGAAGCCATTGAAAAAAATCAGTGGACAGTATCACTGAAAGAAATGTACATTCACAACACTGCAGAGCAGATTGAGCAGTCTCTACAATAATCTTCAACCTTTGAGGAAACTGTTGACTACCTGAAAGACATCAACGAAGACAGCGGACAACCTTTTCAAGGGATTGGATCATCAGCATGTGGATCCAACATTGGATTTTGATTGCATTCTACAAACAATAAAGCACATGACCTATCCTCCTTATTGAAATTATTTAGAGAATCTCATTCCTCGACTACCCAAGTCCATCATTGCTTCAATGACTGACAAGCCTTATGATGAAGTTTGCCAGCACCTAAGCAAGCACGGCATTCCTTTGACACCAGCCAAAGACAACCTACACTTCTTTATTGAGGAGCTGGATGGTGCACATGATGAAAAGAGTGTGCACAATATCTTATTTGAGCGTGAAAAAGCAAACTCTTTCTTGCAAATTATAAACGCCCCTTATTGGCCTTCAGCAGAAGTCATCACAATCAATAACAAAAAACATCTCATCCAGGAGCTTATCTGTAATGAAGTGATCAGATCACTGCGTGAGATAGTATAGGAGATTAAACATGGTTTGGAGACATAAGGGTTTTTCAAATTCATGTCAGCACACCCTGCAGAACTGGAGCAGCTATTTCACCCAACAGCAACAGATTTTGGTCCAGAGGAATTCAAAGAAATACTTTCAGAAAATTGCAACCCAGAAAATTTTGGGGAGAAACAAGTGCTTTCCTGGTTCAATGCATACATTGAAGCAGGCAGTGGAGCAAAAGTTGATGAAAATGACAAGGAGCCTAGGTTCAATGCACTGCTTATGTTTTGTACAGGTTGGCGATTGCTTCAATGCGCTGCTTATGTTTTGTACAGGTTGGCGATTGCCAGAAGCTTCTGGAACAACAAAGAAGATAAAAGTTGAATTTTTGCCAGATGATGATTTGCAATCACTTCCAACAACTTCAGCTTGCCTCTTGATATTACGACTTCCAACAGTACACTCAACAAAGTGCAGTTTTGAGCAAGCCTTGAACACTGCTCTGTAGTTTGCCCGAAATGGGTTCCCAAATGCATAGAAGTGAAATAACATATGAAGCTGGAAACTGCTATACAATATTTTTGCAAATGAGGGCCTGGTGCTCATTCAATTTTTGAGGTTCTATAAGGCTTCTATCTGAAAGGTTCTTTGGGGTTGCTAAGATAGGAGGGTGCTCATATTATATATGAGATAGTGGGGGCAATGTCAACTGGGCTTTGTAAATAAAACAAGGCTTTCATAATCTTGCTGGAACACCCTTATCTAGAACTGAAAGTGCACACCACAAGCATGAGATAATGTAAGTTGCACTTTTTTTAAGTCTTCCCAGATGCAGTTTGATTTATATAGAAAAAATTTTAGAATAGCAGTTGAAGGGGACACTCAATTTACTGGTAAAAAGGGGTGGTTATTTTTGGGCTGTAATTCTGAGCTTAATGCTTTTTATGCTCCTCAATCCTCCTGATACTTTTTGTTATTCTGGGATGCTGTATTTGTTATGCTTTTACCTTCATATTACCTATGTTACTCTAATTTTGTTAAGTTTAAGGCTTGTGTCTAACTATGTAAATAATAATGTTTTCTTTACCTTTTTGTACCTTTTACAGTCTAGGGTACAGTGGCCCACAAAGGCAATACAGATATTTCTAAATCAGTATTAATCTTTTTAAACCTGTACAAATTAATTAAAACCAGTACACACTTATTTTAAAAAATACCCATTTATTAAAACCAGTACAAATTCATCTCTTAAATAGGCCAACTTTTTTTTTTGCAAGACTGCAAAAAAATTTTCCACTACAAAAGTTTATTTCATTTCAAAAATTTTCCACTACAAAAATATTTTCCACTACAGAAGTTTGTTTCACTACAAAAATATTCCACTTCAAAAATTTCTTTCACTAAAAAAATTTTCCACTACAAAAGTTTGTTTCACTACAAAAATATTTTCAAGTACAAAAATTTGTTTCACTACAAAAATATTTTCCACTACAAAAGTTTTGGCAGCCTCGCTTTGGGATGGCAAAAAGGCGGGAAAAAGTAACTATGAGGGCATAGATTTTGGATTCGTGAGAGGGAAGCCAAACAGCAAATATGGCCACTGCGGGAGTTTCATCAGGTTCACGTTATTGCCATAAATGTGCGTTTAAAGTTGTGTCTTTGTCTTTTAAGTGTTGTCCTAGCTGTGGCACCAAGTTACATGTTGAAGAGGTTACACGGTCACAAGAACCACTAGCAGCCTACCACAGAAGGCCTTCTAGTTCTAGTATTGCCAGCTCTAGCAGCAGCAGCAGGATTACTACGCCCAGACCTAATTATCAACCAGGCAGGCACAGTGTTGATCAAAAGTCCAAGAAGGCAGAAAGGAAGCAGAGCCTGAAACCCGTTGTGATTCAAGTGGGGTTCTTGCAAAACAAGAGTACTGTGAAACGGGGAGAGAACCTGCCAGTGAAGGTTTTACCTACTGCTACTTCAGCAGATATTCTTTCAGAAGCAATAAAGAAGCACAAAGCCTTCAACAGTCATTTTAAAAGTAGTCGTCACTAAATATTGGCATACAAGAATGGTAGTGAAGTCATAAATGTGCCAGGAACAGAGGAGGCATTTACATCGGTCAGGTACAAAGACGAATCTGGTTTTAAATATGCCAGAATAGTATTCTACTTGCTTCCAATGGCAAGTTTTAAATTTGGAGACTTTTTGAATAATGAGCTTGATGAAAAGACAGTTGATGATTTTTACAGTGAATATTTCTGGTCAGATGCCCAAGATTTGGATGAAGAATCTGCAGATATAAAGCCTATCTCTCCTTTGCCACCCTTGCAACCTTTGCAACCCTTGCCACCCTTGCAAGATCAAGTGCCTGAAAGTTCATCTGACCACAATGATTTACCTGCTTATGCCCAAGGAACTGATATTGCAACACAGTGCTTGCCTGGCAGCAGCAATAGCAACAACATGATGCCCGCAGAACAGTCTGTTGAATGCCCAACTTGCTTCAAAACCTTCCCTATCTTTGCTATCAGTCTTCATGCTGACAGTTGTGCAGAGACATACTTGTCGAGGAATAACATTAATGTTAAAAGCACAGCAACTGGTTCCGCTGAATCAGATGATGGAACTCCAACACTGAAAACGGAGTTAATGTCTCTAAAGGAAGAACATTTTAACAACAAAAATCAGATCAGTGTCACTGTTCAGAGAAAGAATGTGTGGCTAGATTATAAGTGTGCACGGGAGCGCTATTAGAAACCAGATCACTTTCTGAAATTGACTTTTTCAGGGGAGCCTGCGGTTGACTTTGGAGGTCCAAAAAGGGAATTTTTTGCTGGTAAGCTACCTTTTTTAACTATTATTTATATGCACCAAATTGCACATTTATTTTTGTAGGAACTTGGCTCAAGCCATTGCATGAATAAAACTGAAGCAACTGTACAGAATCAGAATTTTGAAATCATTGGTACTTTGTTTTCCTTTCAGAGATCCTGAGTTTTATCAAGGGATGGCTATTTGAAGAAGGTACCCCAAAAAGATCAACAATGCTACTTGTAAAAGAAGAGTTTAAATTTGCAGGGGAACTAATGGCAATGTCCATAATTCAAGGTGGTCAAGCACCAAATGTTCTTGCTGCCATGGTATATAGCTACCTTAGCGATATGTTGGAATTTAGCCAAATAACATCTGAAAAACATAGGAACCTCTGTGCAAAGGTATGTCAAATGCAGAATTTATATGTTTTTTCTTTTTAGCTCAGGTCCTAGTACTAAAAGTTTCTGAATTTTTAACAAGTTTCTAGTACTAAAATCTAACGATAACTCAGGTTTTTCATTTCCTGTAATTTATCATTGTTATCTTCTAAAGTTGATGAATGGTAGCAATGAAGATATTGTTGAATCTTTGGAAGTGGAGTCTTCAGAAGAGATCTTACAGGAGATAGGGTATCGTATTACGGTGTACCATCAAAAGAAACAAAACAGTCTGTTTGCAACATTGTAAGGTGAATGATTTTCCATGTTTTTACCCTCTGAGTCAGAAAGAGTGTGGGATAACATTTGGTGGAATTTTATGTAAAATTTAGCCACCTGATAATTTTGAAATAAATTTCCCATGCAGTCATTTTGACCAAGATCACTGCTGTACCCTTTTCATTGCGCATTGCACTTGTCTGTAGCAAGAAAGCTTACGAGAAAACTGGAAGAACAACAATATTCTAGGCTTGGCCCAATTTCCTTGCTTTCCCACAGAAAGTTTCAAAAGCCAGGTAGTGTGTTTCACAGAAAAATGGGGAAATGGTAAAACAGAGGAAAGGCTGGGTATGAAAGAATTGGAAAAAGGAGAACAAAGTGCAAATTATCTGCAAACAAGGCACAAACTCCAAGTTTTTAAGGATTGCTTTGAAAGTTTCTCTGCTTCATCCCAGCATGTGTTATGATATAGTATCTGGGTAAATTTACTGTTGTTTGCCTTATTTTTTCTTTTCAGATCAATTTGTATGCAACAACTTGTGAAAAATGATATCCTCCCACAACTTGTTCAGTTGAAAGAAGGGTTGAAAGCTTGCAACATTCTTGATTCCATCATCAAATATCCAAAATTACGGAGAGCAGTATTTGTTTCTGGAATTATTCTTGATGTCACAGCTACTGACCTACTTGAAAATATTGAGCCAATCTACAGTGAAAGCTAGTTAAAGAGGCAAATTGAAACCAATGTTTATTTCCATTTTTGTGATTTTATCCATTCGTTGGAGGGAAATGGTAAGACAATACTGAATACATTATTGGTCTTTGAAAGGATTCATTTTCCATAACATCTACTGGTTTAGTCAAGTTGGAAAAGTATAACATACTTACTAGCTGGCCTAGGCTCCAGCAGGCGTATATCCATGGCAATATTCGCCTGGTCACATTTGAATTAAATTTTTTCGGACTTCACCAGAAACATAGCCTGGTAGAGGAAAGTTAGAAGAGTTTTGGGCTTCACGTAGGTTACAGCAACAAGATCGTTTGCAATTAGATCTTTTGACTGAAATGATTGGTGATAATGTCTTTCCAACATAAGATTTCCCACAGGAACAGCCACAGCTACTAATAGCCCAATTTGTACACACCCCCATGACCATTACGAGGTAGCTTGTCTTTGTTACTTACTTACCTGCTTATCTGCATAATCCTCTGAGGATCCTTGCATTGCTGCGGTCAACCTGTATCCTGAACCCCTCTGTATCTCTTGCAACCCTCTCTGCTGTTTGTATTGGAAGGTTAAGATCTTCGTTTATTTGATCTTTCCAACGTTTCTTTGGGCGGCCAGGTAATCGTCTTTGTTACTACAAAAAATATATTTTTTATTTTTTGTGAGTAAGTTTACATGATATTTTACCCTTTACGCAGTTAAAGACACTTTTTATTCTATTACAAACAGCATGTTGCTGTGTCAAATCTTCTACAATGGCTCACAGGATCAAGTTCAATACCACCACTTGGATTCCCAAGGAAATCGACTTGCCAGTTCCTGCATGGATGCACATCAACATGTTGCTGTAGACCAATCACGTCCACTTACAATGACACTAACAACTAACAATAACACTCCCAGTCCATGCCAATACGGATGAAAATATGAAATTTTTTATGCTTTCAGCCTTGAGAGATAGTGTTGGGTTCGACAGAATTTGAAGACTATATCATTCAGTTCCTCTTTGTCAGACGGGTATTTCTCTGAGCTTTAACATTATTGATAAATGGATCAGTATCAATTATTAAGTTAAAAAATAGCATTTCAGTTGCTCAATACCCCCGGCGGGTGCAGTCATATAAAAATTATAATATCATGGGTGTCCACAAAATCACTGAGAAAGGGGTCTTTCTTAGTCAGATCCTAGGTCCTAGGAACTAGAAAAAGGGGTATATTTTGGAAAAAATTGTCAGTGAATTCTAAAATTAGGGGTGTTTTTTGCTAAGACTTTTATAATCTCTCTACAGTATCTGTACAAAAAATGTGTGTCAATTTTGGCTAAGACTAATATCATCACTCTACTGTATCTGAATTACAGTACAGTAGCCTATGTCTGACAACCATAGGGTATATTCATACCCAGCATAGACAAAACTTTGAGTAAGGTCTAGTTGTGTCAAACAGCATCTAAACAAAAGCCCATCAAAAGTCATCAAACTACTGCAAACCTATATGCTGATCTGGTGATGCCTTGTGTTGCTTTTGTTGGTCTTGTATTTGTTTGGTATCACTGCATTGGCCTTTGCATGACCTTGATAGGATAGTTTGAAAGTTTAGGTATACACAGGTCCAGGCCTAGGCTACCTAAGGCCTACTAGTCTAGTTCGTAGCCTACTTGGTTTTGGTTTGTCTTTTTTTCTGGTAAAGGGGTTATGAAGTCTTCTTGCCCTCTTCTTGTCTAGTCGCGTGCAAATTGATGTTTCTTTTTTCGTATTATCAGATTCAATCAGACGTGGTTCCTGCCATGTTTGTTTTTGCTTTTGCTGCATTTTCAAGAACGGAACTGGATCATCAGTTTGAATAGTTGACAGGCAGCAGCAACAACAACAACAGGACAGGACAAGACCAAGACACAATGTTGGCCCCCCACAACTCACACGCACTCCATTAGACCCATGCCCCTTCCAATAAAATTCACAAATTTTAACAAAAAACACATTTCATTCAATATCAACACAGTCCATTATATATAAACTTAAAAACCCAACTTGTAAATAAATGTAACTATATGGCAAAAAAGAACTTCCAAGAATTAATGAAAGCTACACAAGCTACACTCCCCAGTTTCAGGGTAACTAAAACAAACTGTAACAAAACTGTTCTAAAGCAACCATAATAATTCTTAACAAAGAATAACAACATCTAAAAATCCCACAAAAGTGATTGGAAACATTACATTCCGTTCTGCTCTGAAGAGTGAATGCCTCTGAAACTAAGGCCCCCGTGAACACGAGAAGAGAACAGAACGGAATGACATATTATTGGTCTAGAACTGTAAACGGGTTTTGCACATTTTCCCACCAAAGTGCTTGGAAACATTACATTCTGTTCTGTTCTGAAGAGCGAATGCCTCTGAAAGCAAGTCCCTCGTGAACACAAGAAGAGAACAGAACGGAATGATATGTTATTGGTCTAGAACGGTAAACGAATTTTGCACATTTTCTCACAAAAGTGATTGAATACATTACATTCCGTTCTGTTCTGAAGAGCTAATGCCTCTGAAACTAAGGCCCCCATCAACACGAGAAGAGAACAGAACGGAATGAGGTGTTACTTGTTTATTGAGCTTCGTACAAGATGACTCGCCTTTCTCGTTGAGAGCGTCTACGCCCATCCATCGAGTTGTTTTTGTGTTCACCTGGCTAATCACCTGGTTGCAACTTCTGCATCTACATTTGCCACTTTCAGTACCTAACTTTAATAGCTCAAATTTCTTTGGAAATTTTCGTTCAATCTCTTGAAAATTCGACTCCAAGGTTTGCTTTTCATCATGTTTTACCTTGACCTCATCCGAGTTGTCTCTCTTTTTGATATAGGTTGTCATATTTTTCGCATGACTAGCCGTTTTGATTTGAGCCTTTACATTAGACAGGGCCTTAGCTTGGGGACCTGCATCGATTAGCCTTTCTTTATTACCTTTTGAGCAGGGTTTACAAGAAACTTGAAACTTTCCATTGCTCTCTTTTAATTCAAAAACTCCATGGGGTGCAATCTTGTCAGTGTAAATTTTTTGAAGACATTTTTTGAAATACGAAAGATCTGCAATGCTAACACTTGCTGAAGGGGATCTTATTTCTGTTATTTCTGCTGCAGACACGGCGGAATCAGGAATACTTTCTGCCAATTGGTAGTTTGGGATGTTGGGGCGGGGACATCAGCAGCCGCAATAGCAGGCTGTCCAAAAGAAAAATTTTCCAATTCTGTGGGTTGAAAGAATAAGGACTGTTTAGACTGAATCCAGAAAGTAAACGATTTTATGAAGAATATAAGATCGAATGGGAGCAAAGAATAAAGTGTTGGTCGCAATTTCACAGCAATCAAAAAATTTTCGACTCAAAAAATTGCAAAAATACATTTTAATAAAAAGCATAACCGTGTAGATGAAAATTTCCATAGGCGTAGGAGACAGGGAGGGGGGAGGGGCGTTAGCCCCCCGAACTTTGGAAAATTTTCAAAAATGAGCCCCATTCGGGCAAAATTTTGACCTTAGTTGGGCAAAAACGTTAGTAAACAATGGGATTTTTGTCGGCTTGCCCCCCAAATTTTAAGTGCCCCTACGCCGATGTAAATTTCCAATATTTTCGGCAATTATTCTAATGCACATTCTTGGTCTCCAAAGAGCCAAGGTCAAACCAAGGGCCTCATATCACTTATTCTCCCAATGCATCTAATACGCGCGATAATTGACATGAGCGTACAGGAAGAAAAAATCTAGTGGGCTGCCAAACACAAGAGTTTTTATGCCTTCTTCCTGAGAAGTCTTTGCGTGTTCTTGATTGGCGGCAGCAATCTGCTTATGTTTGGCTGGAGCACAAGAGCAATACCCACATAAAAATGTTCCTTTCTCTGCCAAAAACTGGTCACAAGCCTCGCAGCTTAAACAGCGACCTCGAAAAAGCCACGACAATCTTTGTTCAACATTTTTAAAGAGACTAGATATTGTTGCACAAGGATTGTCGAAAAATTTGAGGAAATAGGAAAAGCATTTGACCTTCGGTCGTGATGAGAGATTTTTACGTCAGATCAGTGGTCAGATCAAGTGAAACAATGCCTCCATTTCAATGCTTCCGGGTCGATTGCGCAGCAGGCTATTTTGTATTGGTGGGGCCTGGGGCCATGAGAGAGAGGTCAGGGTAGGTTAGACGGATCGAGACACTAAATATGGCGGATGCGGATGATATTTTGCGAATGTGCATGATGGATCTCAATGTTTAGTTTGACCAACAGCAATGGACAATTAACATTTGATACTGACTGGCAGATGGTGGGGCTTTATCTGCAATTTGACCTCGTAGAAAAATGTTTCTGATGTCGATGATGGATGGTAAGTCTGTTTCTACCTATTTATACATAGAGTAGGCCTAAATAAATCCAAGGCAAGGCCTACTGTATTGGCCTAATTAGGTCAACACCGCCTGTAATTTGCAACTATCCAGACAGCATTTCCATCCATATGTGTGGATGACATAGTATATAACATATTCTCTTGGTCTTCCTCTTGTGGGCACTTCATTCATGCCATTACTGACGACTGCGTATATTGTATGTTTGATGGTCTATTTCAGTTGATTTATTATTATTTCATTTTTGTATGGTGGTTGGTAGGTCATCCTCTGGTGATGTTCAAACTAAATCTCCAGTGCACAAAGAAAAGCCATTGAAACTGATAAAACACCTGAAAATGTACTTTTATTACTTCAAATTTACCCCAGGAATATAAATTCAGACGATAGAAATTTAAAGAAAATCAATAATAAATTTGTCAGTGAAAAGGGGGTACACATTTAAAAATTGTCCGTGAAAAGGGCCTATTTTCAAGGGTGAAAAATCAGTGAAAAGGGGTAATTGTTGAGATCCACGGACAAGCATGATAATGGTCCATCAAATCAAATGCACCCGCCGGGTCAATACCTTGGTTCGTTGCAGAGAAATTCCAAAAAAACTGAAGGCAGTCTCCTGATTCCGTACAGGTTGATGCGCAAAAATTAAACGTTAGTCTAAATACTGACAGGCACACAAAATAACTTCAAGTACTGTGAGATAACCCTATATGTGTTTCCTAAACCACATGCATGGTGTGTGATAAACCATACGCATGAAATTTCGCTCATTACTTAGACTGAAAGTGTGCAAATCAAATATACTTTTTCAAATTTTCTATCTATGTTATCATCACATTGGAATACGACATCCAACTGGACTTCGTTGAAAAAGTACAACTTTTTCCTTGTTTTCCTTTTGCTTTTCTACCTTTGCGGGTTATTTCCTTACCATGTTTTCTAGGTACTTTATGTGTTTTTTGTTATTCAATTGCTCGGAAAGGAAACATGTCTCAATTAAGGCGTAATATTTCCCGTTTTACCACCTACAATTGGTCAATGATAAACCTGATTTCATTTGACCATTATTCTGAGTTGTACAAAAAATTAATCTGTTTGCGAATAGCATGAAAACACAAATGCATGGAAATCTGGGCTGCAGCAAAATATGAAGGGCGTGAAAATTAAGGGAATTAAGGTCTACATATGCTTTGAAGTTGATGAGCAGGCTTAACAAATATTTTTTCACTTTGTAATTTTTCTAAATCAATTTTTCCTTCTGGGTTTAAGAATGGATAATAATATATTCTTTATTACTAGTTAGGCGTGAGAAATTTTTAATAACATTTTGTTCAGTTGCTGTAAATGTGATAAACTGAAATGTTATCAATTTAAAGTTTTGAAGCTGCGTGTGTAATAAATCTCATTCTTCGGAAACTGATTTTAGAAATATATAGAGATTTTCAGCATCATTCCAGCTCTTTGGTATTTCCAAGTTGGCCACAAACATGACATGATCAAAGTACTCTTGGAATATGTTGCTCTCTACATCATCAAACTCGAGTTGATGATGCAGAGAGCAAAATAGGAGATGGCAATGGAAACAAAGCAATTACTAATTTTTCAGATCCAGTTTAGTTTCCTGCCTTTTCTTTAATATCTTTGATATGAGAAAATGAACATTAAGAAGTACTTGAATGAAATCATTTTTGAGACCCTCTGGCTCTGGCAAGAAAGAGAGAGGACCAGTGGGAGGAAGCAAGAAGGCTTGAACTAAGAGAAAAGAGGGAAAATATGTGACTGATTTAAATTTACCATAGCTATTATTAAACTTTTTGTCGATTCTCATGTGTAGATGTAATAATTTCATGATTAATGAAATTGAAATAAGATAACATTCATCAATTAACAAAACTACTGTTACTGAAGGGGATTTTGATGGGATTATAAATGATAAAAATATCTTCATTGTAAAATTTTATTTTCATTGAATCTTATTCGTTAAGCCTGATTTCCACTATGAGATAAATAGGAGAACTAAGATAATTGTCATTAGATAGCTGTGATAATGAAATGGCTTCCACTGTAGGATTATGAGGATAATTCTCCAAGCATATGGTCTTAAAATATGGAGATCTGGTATAATGGGTATCAGGAGATCTATACGTTTACTGCCCTAATTCTTTCATATAAGCTGCCTCAGCAAAGAGTTTCCTATCAAATCTTTTTCAAATTCAATTTTGCTTCAATTTTATAACTAACATCAATAAAAAATAAAATTTTGTCCTCAGGCTCAATTTATTGCCTTTTTCTCTGAAGCTATACGATGTAGACGTCTTCTGCATTCTTTCAAAAGAAGGATACCAAAGTTACGATGGTAAAAAGGTAGAAAAATCAACGAAAAATCTTTGAAAAATAACCTGGAGTTCACGAAAGTGTAGGGTTCAGATGGAAAAGAAAACTAAAAAACAATAGAAAAGTCAACACTCTGTGAGTTAATTGCGATAAAAAAATCAAATTTTTTTATATTTATCTCAGGCAGATAACTAAGATAAATGTCATAAGTGAGATACTTTTTCATATTTCCACTGCAGATAATTGAGAGAACTCCTTATTGCTATCTCATATATCCCATTTCTCTCATAGTGTAAACCAGGCTTTAGTTGCAATTCTTTCAAAGGCATTCAAAAACATCCTTAACTGGAATGTTAACAATACAAAATGAAAATTTTTTGTTCAAAAAAAAAGAACAGTACGTTGCTGCTCCTATGATAACACAAATTTGGTTGAATAAAACTTTTTCTTCAAACAGACAATTTAAAATTTGAAATTGCCCTAGTATTTAAGCAATATGAAAAGCAATTGCCGCTTCAATTGTTTAGCGAAGTTTGTATTTTTTAAGGATAAATTAATTCATTTTGAAATTTTTTAGTTCATATTATCTGAAAGTGCACCTAATCCAGCAGCAGTCAACGAACCCTTTCTAACACGAATTGCTGACGCCTGATGCAGAGATTCATTAAGCGAAATCATGCAGATTACTTTTTTGTTAGAGGCAAGCAAGAAGTGCTAGTAAAACTGCACAGTGAGCTACAAGAAATAAAAGTTTTGTTGTACCTTGCCTGTCCAAAAGAGCAAGCGCTTTTGTTACTTTCAGAGAACATCGCCACTGCAGCAAGAGAGCAGAAGAAAAATTTGAAGCTTAAACTTGCACCACTACCATACAGAAAAAGAAAATGGGAACAAGCAGGCAGCGTGGAGGAGGAAAAGAGAAAAAGTTCAAGCAGCAAAAACCAAAGAAGACAAGGTAACTGAAGAGCAGATTATTGATGAAAGTGATAATCAAAGATATAATGGCAACATGTTCACATGTTCATATGTAATACCTCAACTATTTTAGTCTTCTTAGTTCACTCTGCAGAAGGTTACAACCAAAAGTCATACATATGGTGAACATTCTTTTCTTCTAGTATGTGGCAAATTCACTGCCACAGTTGATACTGAAAAGAAATATTAGTCCAGAGGCAGGAGGGGGGTATGGTCACCAGAGTAGAGAATTTACGAGACAAACTTGTTCTAATGTAGTTTTGCGCGTAGATTACGAATCTGGCTGTTGATCAAGTGTTTTAGGGGGCGTTTTCGAGAAACAGGGGGTCAAAGTCCAAAAATGAGGGGTATTGCTATGACAAGCTCTACTTGCCTCTGAGTGGGTTAAATGTCAGTAAAAACATGATATTGCTTTTAATCGACTACAGATTGATAAATTTGGTCATCAAACAACCATTACCGCTTTTTGGGGGGAGACCAGAAAATTTTGGGGGTGGGAAAATTTTTAATGATTTTTTCCCAACAGGGACAATACCATCAAATTCCTTTCAAAAGAAAGGGAATTCAGTTCTTGCCACAGCCAAGTGAAGGAACAACTAACATGATCCAAGAAAAACACAAACGTTGCCACTATACAGTAATAAAGCATTTACTTAAAAAAATTTTTAACATTAAACTTTGGCCAAAAAATTGGGCTATGCTAGGCCAGCCGGAGATTTTTCACAAAAATCCAAACTGTTTGCTTTGCTGGCCATGATTGAATGGAAGCAAAGTGAACCGCTACCAGAGGAGATTTGCCGCTACCAGAGGAGATTTGCCATGAGCTGGTATCAACAGAACAAAAAGGAATAGACATGTTTCAGGATTTCAAAAAACGACTTGATCGGGGTGGCGAACTGGCTCCAAAGTTTTTTGACGCAATTAAACAAGTGCCCTGGAGAGGATTCAACGGTGTTTCAAGCAGAACTAAGGTTACAGCCAAAGGCAAAACAAAGGATGTCACAGTTCAAAGAGATATACTAGGTCTTCTAATAGCTATATCTTCCAAAGAAAAGTCTCCAATCTATTTCGACAAGACTCTCTCTTTCCCTCTAGCACCAGTTCCACTTTCATTGGCAACTGCAGACGGAATTCGCAGGAAAACTCCCAAGAGCAAACTACTTGATGCAGCATTAACATCAATAATCACTGAAATTGATTTTGTTAAAGATGCAAGATGCAATGCAATTGATCTTATTGCAACTGTTCGATCTATGGCGAAAGTACCAAACATATTCAAAATGCTTGCTATGAAGTTATTAGATGAAATTCCACATAGGTACAAAATTGTTTACATTGTATGTGACACATACAAGGAAATCTCCATTAAGAATGCAGAGCGAGATCTCAGAAGTGTAGCAGATACGTTTGTGATCAGGAATCCGGATATCAGAGTCCCTGCGAACTTCAACGCAATTTTGGGCAAAGGAACAAATAAAGAACGCCTTTTTGAACTGATAGAAGTCTGGATCAATGAAAGAAATGTTTTGCAAGACAGAGTCTTTTACTTTGCACGGCATAACACTTGTATCAAAATCACTCAGCAAGGGTTTGAGCAAGTAGAAGAATTAGCAACAAACCATGAAGAGGCGGACACTAAAATATGTTCTCTGCTCCATCATGCGCTACGATGCAATGCTGGGGAGGAACTAACATGCTTGTTGAGATCAAGTTCTGGAGATATAGACATCCCATTAATTCTTCTGGCTAATGAGGACTCCAACCTTCCTGTTTACATAGACAGTGGGACTGGTAAAGCTATAAAAATCCTCAACCTTGCAGCTTGTGACCTAACAGAAATCCAAAAGCAAGCCCTACTAGGAATGCATGCATTCACTGGGAATGATTACGTATCATCTTTCTTTAAAATAGGTAAGAAAACTTGCTGGTATATCACCGAAGACTCCCGGATTTTCTTGCTGCATTCTGCAATCTTGGAAGTGGAGATAATGTTGACGAAGACAAAATTGCTATGCTTGAGAAATATGTGTGCAAATATATGGCCAAAAGCAGGTAACATCTGTTCATGATGCTCGTATGAAAATATTTTGGAAAAACTTCACCAAAGATCAAAGAGTGACAGATCTTTCTCTTTTGCCTCCATGTAAAAGCAGCCTCTTAAGACATATCCAGCGAGCAAACTACGTTGCAAGAATATGGCGACAGTCTTCTCGGCCAATGATACTCCAACCTTGCATGGTTGGAAACAAGATCTATCTGTAGACTGGGTCCACGAACCTTACCCTGACGACATTTATGAACTTTTGGTCAACGAAGACCTCTTCCAGATCCAAGACTATGGAGATTCTCACGAGTCATCGGACAAAGATAATGACTAAGTAGAAGAGAGGATAACTTGAACTAGTTATCCTCTCTTGCCAAGTATAATGTTTTTGTTATGTTGTTTGTTTCACCTCCCCCTAGCTTTCCCCCTTCTTAGGGAATGGGAATAAGGCATTGGAAAGCCTATAATATTTAGCAAACCTATCTGAAAGATGTACTGTTGACATACCCTTTTAACAAAATTGAAATACAAAGATTGTAGATTTTTCTTCTCTTTGGAACCCGTTTCCGTTTTTTTGGGGCCTAGGAAATTTCCTAGGCCCCCCAAAAAACGGAAATGGTTTTTTGATGACCAAAGCTATTTACCTGTTGCTGTTTATAAGGAATATCATGTTTTTACTGACATTTAACTCACCCAGAAGCAAGTAGAGCTTGTCATAGCAATCTCCCTCATTTTTGACTTTGACCCCCTTTTTCTCAAAAACGCCCCCTCTTACACTTGATCAACATTCAGATTCGTAGTCTACGCCCAAAACTACACTAGAAAAAGTTGGTCTCCTAAATTCTCCACTCTGGTGACCATACCCCCCCCCCCTCCAGCCTCTGGACAAAATGCGATTACAATATTTTATGTGGTACATGGCTCTGGTGGATGTTTGTTGAGTTATGATACTGCAAGTAATTTGGCATTCATCCAGCTTCTTGTTAATACAGTTGATGGACATTTAAATACCACAATGGTTGGAAATGGTTTAGCAATGAACACTAGTTTCCTAATCCATGAATTTCCTAATCATGCTCAAGAATGAAATATACATCAAAGACATGATTTCCATATTAACGGCTATTCAAACATATTGCCCAAGAAAGAATGGCGAACTGAAGCCAATATTGTGTGGTGGAGATGGCTTGAGGACCAAAAGAGGGTACAATGCACAGCTGTCAAGAGAAGATGCACGAACATCGCATGAGAGGCTTGAAGGCATTATAATGAAATCTGAAGACTGGCAAGAGGCAGTTCTTTGCGTGCAAGTAATTCCAAAACATAAAATACAATACTTCCCTGGAACTTAAGACTTCAATTCCTTACCCAAGGTATTGTTAGAAAACAAAAAGCTATTATTTTATCTATTGTTTTCTTGGTGCCGGGTGAAATACTGTATATAATTGTAAATTAGGGATACCGTTACCTTATACATTATTCCCGGATGCAGAATGAAGATTCTTTGCCAGAATCCTGATGATTGACAGAAACTATTTGGAAAGTAAAATTGTACATTTTCAGTGAGCTTGCCCATGTTAAAACTCAACGAACCTTGAATTGACGGATCATTTTATTGCGTTGTTCTTATGATTTATCCTTTTTGCAGATGATGTTCGATGACCTCTACAGGGAAGCTTGTCACCAGAGAAAGACACTCTCTTTCAATTGAAAACCCGAATTGATAGAAGAAATGTAAAGAATCATGTAAAGAGCAGCGTTGATGCTTACAGAGAGTAAATCAATTTCGTGACATACGGCTATTCGGTAATCGCTGCCATGAAAGAGCTTAATCTCAAAAGCAAAGACGATACACCAACTAATGCATATGCCGATGATATCACGAAAACAAAATATCTGAATGAAGTAGCAGCGAAAATTGTACAAAAATATGTCCTGCCTGAAGAAGCTGTCCCTGAGTACCTTTTCGACGACAAGGTAAGAAGAAGATATACAAATGACAGAAGAAAGTCAATTAGTGGAAAGAAATTCAAATGTGGATATCCTGGTTGCAGCAGAGAATTTTCATCTGATGTAGCAGTAAGGAAACGCCACAGGGAAATTTGCCCTTGCAATGATTTTAGTGAAGAGCTGGAGGTAAATGGCATTGATTTGTTCACGGGTGAAAATTATGAAAATTTTGATAAAGAGGATATGGGAAAAATTGATGCCGAAGATCACAAATGAAGCTATTCCATTAGAGTTCTAAGGGAAGGTCTTCTGGACTTCGATGCAAGCAACGAAGGGGATGGAGAACGAATGTATCTTCTCTGGAAGTACGACTTCATTTCCTTCGCTGCTTCCAATTGCACCAATTATGCTTGGCTAGCATTTCATCACATTGCTCAAGTCGAATTCTTATCAAGCGAGAGGAAAGCAAACAGCTTCTCTATTACTGAATGGTAAATATCCACGCAGGAGAGTGAAGAAATATCCCAATCGATTATGCAATTGAGTTGCTCAATGGCAAAGTCAAGCCCGACTTGAGACGCAAATATCGAGTTTTAACACAGGATACTGTGGAAAGGGTAAGGAAGTCAATAAAGAGACCAGAGGTTGCTTATGAATATTTATATTGCTTCTGTTCTCAAAATGAACATGAATGTTTTGGTTCTTCTTGCAGGAACTTTTGATTAATACAGTAGCTGACATAATCTTGTGCATGTGCTACACTACATTGTTATTGGGTACTGGTCTTATTGACTTGTTTAAGCATCATTATTCATTATTTTTTGTCATTTTTAATGTATATTAGCTTAATTAAAAATTCATGAGAAACCAGTAACAAAAGTTGAAAAGTTTCTTATAAAATTTTAGAAAATGTTTATGAATTTACATTGCTGGAAGCTAAATGTCAGTGACAAACCCTTTCCCTAGAGGTATTCAAGGAGCTATTTAAGAGACTATTAAGCCACCCTGCTACTGACCCCTTCTTCTTAAAGTTCCTTAAAAAAATGGGTGCAGTGCATGCATTATAGCTGTTGCTCCTTTATCTCATGTATAGCTGTTTCTCCTTTATCTCAAGTATCCTTGTATTTTAATTTGCATTCTATAGCTATTTAAGTTGTTGTAAATAGTAATTGTATGGACTATTTAGTTGAATTTAGAGGAATTTAAATGTATGAACTAAACTGAACTGATCCTTCCAGTCATTCCAAAACTATATGATAGGTATTGAATTTATCTCAATTACACTCACTACCATAACAAAGCTGCATCCAAGGAAACTAGATTTGGTTAAGAACTTCTATCAATTGGAGGCATAAACATTGAGAAACTCATCAGAGTAGATAAGAAATATCTATAAGTACAGTTTCAAATGAAATTTCCTAGATGCCTCAAGTGAGACAGTGACAGGCAGATCAATAATAACGGTAATTTTACCGTGCCTGACACAGTATGTACGATGTACATTACAGTATGTAGGATAAAAGATTCCAAGTTTGAAGTATAACTAGTTGGTTGACATTAAATTTTTTGAATAAATCTAACAGCTTGATCAAACACCGTTTTCATATTCTAACAGCTTTCTTTAAGTTTCCTGCGCAATATTTTTTCGAGTTTGCCCATTTCGGAAAGGTGCCTGGGCCTAACTTCATTGAGCAAAAATTTCAAGTATTTTGGATGTTTTACACAAAGTATCACTTTCGAGCCTCGATTTCGATTAGATTTATGTTCTCGAATCTCCCTGTTCTGAGTCAATATGGTGACCTCTACATGCATCTTTTTAATTTTTATCTAGCTACAATTTTCTAATTTTCACATTTTTTTGTGAGAAGAAGCATGAGGTCAGTAAGTTTGCAATGTTGGGAGAGGAAACATGCCTATAATAGCTATTTTGCATTTATGTAACCTTTACCAATTATATTATTATATGTGTTAAAATTGGAAAACCATAATTTTTAGGCTAGGAAATTAGGCCTTGGAACCTCTCATATAATAGTGATGCTTGAAAAATTTGTCAGGGAACAACAGAACAATACTAGTAGAAACAAGTAATAAGAAATTTTGATTCACATTGATATAGCTACTGTCTGTAGTTGAAGAAACAGAGGAAAAGGTTAGAAAAGTTGCTTTTCTTGGGTGCATTAATTTCAATTTCTAAATAGATAGTAATGATTGAAAAAGTTTAATGTTTACACATTTTAAATAGATAAATTCATAAAAATAAATGAGAAAAAAGGTTTTTTAAACTTCTAAAAAATTGGAACACTTCTCTAACCTGAAATATTGACATTGTCAACACTAAAACAATTTATTTGAAAAGGGGAAATTTTAAGTGGTGAAGGGTGAAGGTGCTGTGGCAGTGTGGTCTCAAAGGCCTTTACATACTAAGAAAACTCAACAATGGTTGAAATTCATCCCAGAATGAGTCCCAGCCCAGTTTAACACTCATTGAGGATAAGTGTTAACCAAGCCTTGGTCATCCTTATAATATGAACATGGGTTGAGGCATCAACTGATTAATATATTAAAAAATACTGCCAAATGCAGTACTCAATTCAACACACCATCTTCATCATGCCCAAGATATTTTGGAATAGGTGCATAAATGTCAAGTTTATAATTTGCTTAACAATAGCATCCTGGAGAGATGTCAGGTGTTTATAATGTATATCCGAGCAATAACATTTATTTTAAGGATGAAAAATCTCCACCGATGTCCCTGCAAAATTTTCATTGAATAAACATGATTGAATACTAACAATCGTCTGAACTTACAAGGAGCATCTGTGATAGAGTCACAAGACCCCCAGCAAGAGATGCAAATTTTTTGTCTTGAATTTTTAGCTGATTTAAACTCATCTCTTTAATTTTCCTTTCAAGCTTGTAAGCATATCATGACATGTTTTATAATCGGTGTATCAATTTCAATAACCTTAACTGATATTTATGTCTAAACTACTGAAAATGAAAAAACGAAAAACACCTAATGTCAAACAACAATGTCCTGTCCAGTCAAAACCTCAAGCATGCTGTAATGCCAGATGGGAAAGAATATAGCTTGATAAATTTCAGTCCTTGATGTGTAATAAAACTTGGAGATAGCAAAACGGGACCAGCTTTGAATTGCTTGCTGTAGCCTAAGCTGAATTTCTCTCGCACTGTTCAAAATCTTTTTTGAAAACAATGAAAACATCACTATTCTCCTGATAACAAAATGGGCCCATTGTTTTTTAACATGAAAACAGCTCTTTGGTGTATTATTTGGCCTCAGGATTGGCTTGGTTTTACTGAGGTAAAAGACCAAGAAGGCCTTTGGACATAGGTAGTGAATAAAAGGTTGTTTTGTCTTACATCACCAATGAGAAAAGTTAACCCTGGATTATATTCAGACTTGCCAATAATTCAAAATTGACCTTTGCTGTGAAGGTCCCAAACCAGGTGTCTCTGTATGTTGTATTGCAAATCAGAAACATTTTTGCTTTTCATGGAGTAGTTCAAAAAGTGTGTTTTGCTACTGTTTCATTAGTTGTTCGCTGAAGCTGACAAATTTGTATTATGAAATGATTTAGATACTTCCTTTGTACTGAAATATAACATTTTCCAGGGACTGATCGTAAGTTTATATTTTTTTGGAGATTCATTGAAAACAACATTACTTGAACCACAGCTGTAAATTAGAGTGCTCAAATAAGACACAAAAAATAGTAAAAAATTGCTTTACTTTTTATTCCATCAGAAAAAATTTTCTACATTTTTATGATGGGGAATATCTTATTTCTTATTAGATGTTTCTTAAAAAATTTCTTATGAAAGGTTTCCGTAGGAGTTTGTGCAAAATATGACTTCTACAAACATAAAAAAGTGTAAATACCTTCAGGTGTCTCAGGATTGTCATTCAACATTCTCTCCAGCATTTCAAGGAGTGGTTGATCTTCATCAGTGAGAATGTCCATATTTGAAAATCTAGTCATGAAATTAAATTGAATCAAAGCATCATATGCTTGCTTGACATAATAATATAATAACATGAAATCATCAAATTATGTTGTTGGCATGTACTCGACTAATAAATCTCAACTAATTGACTTAGACAAGGTATAATGTTCTGTTATTTAAAAATAACAAGTTAAAATGGAAGAATTTGAAAAGTAAAATTTGAAAAATGGAATTTTTAACAGAGATAGTCCTGTTCGAGGTTTGCTTATCAGGTCAATATAAAACTCCATGTGCCTCTAGAAGTATAAAGGCAGATGTTAGTCAGACTCGGAGTAATTGAAGAAAAGATGATAAGGCTTGTCATTAAGCTGAGTTATATCATTGAGCTTTGGACAAATGTATTTCCATGTCATTGTTACAATTTATGTCTTTGTTTTGTGGCCTTATTCTTCAACTAACATGAAGTTAAAATTTTTTCCTGTATTATATTGAGCTTGCACATAATCAAGTTTGAAGTACACTCTTTTTTATAAGAACCAGGAAATTTTCATCGAAGCTGGCTGTTCTTAAATTTTTGCCGTTTTTGAGCCTGAAATGTTCTTAATCTGTTCTTAATTCCTTGGCTACTTAGATATGTATATTTTTCAGCGAATGTCTGGAGTGGTACTAGGTTCGGGTGAAAATGCAGCATTCTTGTTTATTTCTTTGTTTGCTTGCTATTTACGTTCAGTCTGACTGCCTTACTTGCATATTTAGCTGATATTCTTAGAGCTTTTGAAAAGGCCAGCCTCAGCTTGTTCTTATTTTGTCCTTAAAATCTGGGCAAAATCCAGGCTCGTGTTCTTATAAAATTGTTCTTATAAAAAAGAGTGCCTTCAGCTTTTTCACTGTTCTTTCCCTTGAGACCCCCGTGATTAGAGATGCTAGGAAAATGACGTTTTGAGCAACGTCATATTTGTCTGAGATTTCATTGGTTGAAAACGCCTTATAAGTAGAAAGTCAGACTTGCCACCCTTGTCAGCCCTGCTACGCTACACACGAGTACTTTCTGCCGAAGAACAAAGGTTGATTAGTCTGGATCAAAAGCTCTGCTCTCATGTAGCAAGAACCTTTTATCAAAAACAAAGTTCGCGCGAAGTAGCTTCGAGTGGAAACTTGGCGATGGAAAATCTTCGGAACAACGAAGTGGACAAGATGGTGAAACGAGTTGTATTTTCCAGCGAAAGTGAAATTTTGGACACTGAAAGTAAAACGAAAACAGATCGGGAAGATAATAACGTCAAAACAGTTCTTGAAGGAATACAGCCATTACATTCACCATGCGATTCAGAAAACAAAAGTGCTGTTATATCTCCAGTTTATCAACCTCCAGTAAGGAAAGCAAGTAAAGTCAAGGTCAAGTCAATAGTCAGTTCAAGAGTTTCTTATACCAAAGATGAAGATTATTTCTTAAAGAAAGGTTTAAAGATATATGGATTTGGCAAATGGCCAAGTATGCTGCAGGACCGGAAGTTCAAGTTCCATGAGAAAAGAACCGCAGATTCCCTGGAGAAAGGCGCAGAACTGCTAACTCATAAATAGACTTGCCTGCAAAATCTTGGTACTAATTTTTTTTAATCACTGATTGTTTGTATTCAAATATGTAAGTGATTTGTGAGAAGTGGTTCTTTAGGGTCTACATGGTCGTATTGGTAACAAGAATTAACAACGGTGATTAAGAAGCCACAAGAGTGAATAACATCTATATCAAGGCTGCCTCGATATCAAACTTCACATTTAAAACTATAGTGATTTCAAATGAAAATAAAGAATTCTTCAAAGCGTCAAACAGTGGATTCGAACACACGACCAGCAAATTTCGTCTGGTTTTGCCTGGATTGTAAAATAGTTCAGAATTAAGACTAGCCTCGATTTCAAACGTCCTTGTTCACCCTTGTGGCAGCTTATAATATACTGCTGTTAATTCTTGTTAACTTTGTTACCAAATTCTTTGCAGAAAATAATCTCCGGTCATGTGATTTAGCATTTCACCATCACCACGAGGAACAACAGCCAAAACAACATTATTGAATAATTATTATTATTATTATTATCATCATCATTATCAATATCATCATAAGCCAGATCTGCATAATCATAATCAGAGTTTTTGTCTGGAACTTTTCTTCAGAGTCTACATGGTCATATTGGTAATAAGAATTAACAACAGTGTTTTAGAAGCCACAAGAGTGAATAAGATTTTAGCGAGGCTGCCTCTATATCAAACTTCACTTTTAAAACTATAGCGATTTCAAATAAAATAATTTTTCCTATCACAAACAAAGTTTTAAAGATTGAAAATTCAACAATGAAAAGTTTTGAAAGAACTAACCTTGCAGAATCCTTTTTGCATCATCAGCACTGAGAGCATCTGTTGGCCATTCGTCAATCAATAGACATACAGTATCTTCTGACAAAGTGCTGGCTGAAAAATTGTTGTCACGTGCAACCATTGCCAAACTTGTCTGACTTATAATGCCTTGGTATGGAGAGAACCAACTTGTCTTGCCAGAATCAGCTGGACCGACGCAACAGAGTTTCTTCGTCTTCTGTGGGAATTGATCTTTGAATGCCAGCTGGTACCATTTTTGAAGAAATTTTAGCAACATCTCGTCATCTGGCATACTGTTCTTCAGGCTGTCCACGAAAATTGCTGGAGTTGGGCAGACGTCTTTCCTGTACGTGTAACTCACGTATCTCGAGGTGAAATTAAGCCAATGTCGTTCTCCTGAATGGCATTTTCTTTGAAACCTTTTTCACTGAACCTGAAACAAGTTCCATACGGCTTCACTTCAACGAGATTGAAATCAATCGCCAACGGCTTGATTATTTTGCAACCCTTGAACGCGAGAATGTTGCAAACCGAGTTTATGTGCGTCGCCAATACATCTGCAATTTGAGGATTGCATAACAGCGAGTGGAGAAACTGTAACACACTGCCGGCTTTGACAAATGCGTACTTGCCATCTGGAACTTTTTTGTAGATTTGACCTGCATACAGCTCCGTGTCCAGTTTTACCGTTGCCCTTTTGATCATATCAATGGTGACGCAGATTTTGTTGGTTGGCTTCCATGGCATGGAGTTTGTTGCAGCGGAGCTCTTCTGTTCCAATTCGCTGGATTCTTCCTTTGACATCACCAAATCGTACTCAAGACCAGTGAATCCTATGTTTCTGAGTGCATCCACGAATCTCTTGGCAAATTCTCCATCGCATCCCTTAGTGACGGTGATCCTGATTGGACGAATCCCAAATTCTGCATATCTTGGCATCCCATACGCAGCAACTTCGATTCCATGGTTTTGTCGCATAAACTTTGTCACATACTGTTGCGAGTAAGTTTCTGCCAGCTTTTTTGCGTATTTGGAATTTTGGTCCTTTATTGTTTGGCACAGAGTTGCACTAAAGTAATCTGCTGCACATTCTTTACCTTGAAACGAAAATGTGAAAAAGTTGTTTAATTTTTCATTGATAACATATTACTTGAAGCAATGCTGAATGAGATAATTCAAAAACAAATAGAATTACAATAGATACCTCGTGCAGCAATGGGCTTGCAGTCAGCAATATCCAAGCCAGACGAAAGAAAAACTTGCATGATTTGTGCCCGCATTGTATTGAGCCCCTTGTCTGGCACATCCACCACAATCCAGAAACTTACACCAGGCTTGATTTCTGTTACCGTTTCTTCAAACAGGAGGATCTTCAGACTCTGTGTTTTTCTGCCTTTGAACTTTCTTCTTTTCCTCAAGACCAGTGACACAGGACCAAATGATTCTGATGTTTTCCTTCTTCCTGAGAAGTAGTTCTAACTGCCTTCTTTTAACTGCCATTAATTCTTCCGCCATTTCATCATCTTTCTTTTTCGCATTCCACAGTGCACGAACGCTAATAGCATCGTATCTCTGCATTATCAATGGGATGATGAATGCACCAAGTGCTTGCTTTATCATCCTCAAAGTCAAACGCCTTGCTTGCCGACTTTTTTCCATCTCCGCTCTTATGCTAGTTACCAAACTGTTGAAACAACCAAAACTCTATGCACTATATAGGCAAAACTGAAATCCATAAACAACAGAAGAACAGGAACAAAAACGAAAATTCAACTGAAAACCAACGTAATTTGTAGACACTGAACAGCCAAACAACCAAAATTCCAATATCTGAAAACCAACGTAACTTGAAGACACTAAACAGCAAATACTTGCAAACAACTCTGTAGTGAACTTCGCTGTGGATATATATATATATATATATATATATATATATATATCTATATATATTTATATATATATATATATGTGTGTTTGGCTGTATATATATATATATATATATATATATATATATATATATATATATATATATATATATATATATATATATTATTATTTGAACGAAATAGATTCGCAAGAAGGAAATGTAGAAATAAACGACAACTTTTGGCTAACTAGTTTCAAGTGTCCGCCTTCCTCAGAGCCTTTTTAAATTAAATATTCAAATTTAAAATCTAATTTTGATTACGTAAAATTAATACATTAGACGTCATATAGTTATTCTACGCCGCATGATAATCAAAATGGTAACCCAAGTGGTGAACGAAATAAGCGGGTAGAAAGGTGTTTACAAATTACCGAATACATCCTGTAAGGTACTGTGGATAATTATAAGCAATATTGAGTCCGTTTGGCATTATATATATATATATATATATATATATATATATATATACTATGAAAATTATATTCTCTTATTCAAAGAACAGTGCTCGATGCCTCTTAGAGAAAAGGCAGAGCAATATATTTATGAAGAGTAGATACAAAGAAATACTACTGCATTTTCAATACTCAGAGTTTCATGCTGCCTGTTCACGACAATCCTCAGTTGATTATGTTTCGAGTTCGTTACGAAAACACAGCTAATCAAAGATTCGAATCAATCGAATTATGGCGTAACAGAGAGAACTTATTTACATGCCTACATTTTGAGATGAGTTCAGTTCTTTTATTAAGAATGTTTTCCCCTCCGTGGTTCGCGATCTCCAGTTTCTCGTTCAGGCAAAGATAGCATTTGTTGGTGGATTGGTTGTATGATGCGCATTTCCGTATGACTTTCCAATTAACTTCGGGGGTGTGGTTCTTCCGCTTGATCCTCCATATTTCTTTTGAAAGCTCTGTTTCATTTTCATATCTTTCCAGGTTGAATGACTTTATGGTTGGCGTATCTTTTTTTGAACATAGTTTCAGCCAATCCTATGTAAGTCTTTTCCGTATAACCGGGCTCGTCTGATTTTACAGAGGCCTGGTAAATTATTTTTTTCAGAAAGACATTTTCCATTCAGGGGGCACTTTTCTTTTTGAATGCAGTTGCATGTTTTGCTGTTTTCTGTTGGTTTGCTCTCATTGATTATCTTCTTATTATGACTGTTGATGATGGATTTCACGTTTTTGGTACAACTATAGCTAACCTTAACTGTATTCCTGTTGAATAATTTGTGATATTTATGGTACTGTGGAAAATGTTTGTCCAATAATCTTAAGAATTGGTTACCAACTTTTGTCACCACATTTTTACTAAAAGGTGGGTTAAACCATATGATGTTTCTTTTCCGGTTCTTAGTATGAAATTTTCTGTTACTTGGGTTGTACTTTAGCTTTCCATCATAACCTGACTCTCTCAAAGCTTTTTCATATGTTGGAGCTGCTTCTTGGAATATTTTTTCGTTGGAGGAATGATCTGATAGTCGCTTTTCTATAGTTTTTGGAACTTGCTTTATTATACTCGGTGGATGGTTCGACTCTACGTTTATATACTGGATTGTACTGTTCTGTTTGTGGAATGGTCTGTATTCAAATTTAGCCTCAATTAATGCTGTCTGCACAGTGACTTGACTGTAGTATTTATGTTTTCTTTTCAGCTGAATGCTGCCATTAATCTTTTCCAAAAAGTCAAACTCCCCATACACCTCAGCAACACTTTTCTCTCTTATTTTAAAGGGGCATTTATATTCCACTGGCACGTTACCAGCACCACAGCATCTAAAAATGAATATATTATCTGGTGTAGCTCTGATGAATGGAAATGACTTACTTTTAATGAGTCCACAATCTGACAGCCTTCCCTTCTGACTTTTTTCACTTCATTCTCAGCAAAAGACTTTCTTGCGTCTTCTTCATGGCTTTTCCCATATTTCACAGCAGCAATGAAATCAATGTTGACGTCCTGAAACATATGCCAGAGAAGTGGCTTCTTCTTAACTGTTTTGCTTCGCGTTTTTGCAAGTTCTTCTACTTTGCTACAAACGTCCTTTACCCTGGTACCAGTAATGCACCCTACTCGCTGTTCCTTCCAAGCAGGCGATCCTGCCTGCATCTTGAAGTCCAAATAACATGGCGTTGCCATAGTCAAAATTTGCTGTCACAAAGGTGTTAACCAATGTTTCAAAGGTGTTAAGACTTGACATGGTCTATACAGTTGATAGAATGCTTTTTTACTTTTTCACTAATTTGAATTGTTTCATCTTTTACATGTTACCAAAAATCCACAAACCTAATGTACCAGGAAGACCAATCATATCTGGCTGCAATTCACCAACAGCTGATTTTTCAAAATACATGGATCATTGCCTGAAACCAATAGTGAAAAACATAGCTTCTTACATTCAAGACACAACACATTTTCTTAGAATTCTGAAAGAACAGGATGGTCTTGTCCAACCAGATGCCTTATTATAACTTTTGATGTCAGGTCTCTCTTTATTAACTTACCAACTGCTCTTGGTATACAGTACACACTAGAGGCATTACTAAAATTCTATGATAGCAGTTTACCCTTACCTATTCAACACATGAAACAGATACTTATCTTTATACTGAAAAATACCCTTTTTGAACTTAACAGGGAATTTGATCTTCAACTTGCAGGGACAGCAATGGGATCATCCTTTGCTCTCAACTATACAAATCTTTTTATGAATGGGGATGAAAAGCAAATCATAGCTAAGGAAAAAAGGTTCCATTTTTATGGAAATGTTACATAGATGAAATTTATGTAATATGGACTGAAGGGCAAAAATGCCCTCTGTACCTTCCACACACACATGAGTTCAATACATGAAACAATAAAGTTTGAAATATCTTATTCCAGAGATAAAATAGCTTTCCTTGATACTATGAGCATCCTTAACAATAATGAGGGTGCCATAAGGACTTCATGCTGAATTGTTTCATCCCTCTAGCTGTAAGAAAGGTATTATCTACAGACAAGCTCTCCGTTACAGACCTGTAATAATGACCTCTCAGATGAACTTAAGAACCTGTTACGTGCACTAGTCAAAAAGGGGTTAAAACTTGAGTCTTATTATTTCGATTTTCGAGAAAATCTAACAGATATCTCAGGACAATCTAATTAGAGGTCTAATTAAATTCTAATCTAATTAGAAACAGGCCTAAAAAAGAAAAATACCATTAAATACAAACGCTACTGGAATAGGTCGGATACTCCAAAGACACTGGCAATATATTGAAGACGATCCTGAACTGATGTATTTGGCTGAAGAAGAGTCTTAGGATTAAAAAGAAACAGAAACATCAGTGAAATTGAAATTTGAATAACCAACACAATCATTTACCCAGCATATTAATTTTGCTCCTTAATATCAATTCACTTCAATAAAGATATAATTTTGGAAAAACAATTCTACTAAATCTACCTTTCTGTTTTTAGCTTTTCCTGCAAAACCAATATGCATGTGCATAACACAGTCCTATGCACTTAATGCTCCTTCAGCTTTTCTCTTTCTGGGTGCTGTTTTGATGCTACTTCTTAATGTGAATGTGCCTTAGGGTGGTGGGTGTACCAGTGATATCTTTGCATACTATCTTAACCCCCGAAATGCAGCTGTGGGTTGGCAGCTGATGATTCCCACAAACCACTTTAGTCATCTACTGCTTCACTACCATCTTTGATTACCAAGTTTGCTCTCACCTACGTGCCCTTGCCATTTTTTGATCACTTTTTGCAGCATAATTCCTCTCCCAAACGCACTTTTGAGGTTATGTGGTGCACCTCATTCACTTTATCCCAATTGACTGCGTGTTGTGTGACTACTGGTTTATTTCTTAGTTATTCCTTTATATTATTTCAAGTAAATACCTGCTTATTTTCCAGGAAAGCAAGATGCTATTGCATCCGGCATGTTATGTCTTTGGTGGTTCTGTGGTGATGGGTTTGCCCCATGGTGTCTTCTGCGGCTTGTCTTCACATCCTTGAAAGACTTCCAAAAATAGCCTTCATCTACTACTGTACCCTCCCTTCAAACAGTAATTTACTTTTATCTGATAATTTTGTCTCGTGGGGGTCTGAAAAATCAACTTATAAAATCACACTTTCATCACCTTCTACACAAATTAACTCACAGAGGAGTAACTTGATCAGTTCATCAATCTATTTTTACTACCATGACTACTATCACAAATTTAAGATTCTTGACTTTTTCGGGACCCTCCTCTGGTGGGAATATAAGGTGTTGTGTCCTACTACCTCTTTGCTCACTTAAAAAAAGAACAAAGACAAATACTGACAATCTACAATCTGCAATAATACTAATCATGTCTTCTAAAGAACATCAGTTTTTCTTGTATATATTTCTTTGATATGATTTTTAATAGTTTTAACCTAACTTGAGACTTATGTACATGTAAAAATAAACAGTTGAAAACATCTGTGGTCCAGAATCGGAAGATCAACTGTCAATACCTGATCTATTCTTAATGCAAAATTGCTTCTTTTTTCACTCCCAACTTCTATCGGATAATAAGGATGATGAGCTGCCTCTGGAGCTGAAGAACCAAGATTGACACAGGCAATGGCAAATCTTTTACAAGACCTTACAAAACACCAACTGGACAAGCTAAATCATGAAAGCCTGGCTATCCACTTCACACAGTTAGCTAACTTTGGAAGAATATTCTTGCCGTTCACAAAACCAAACATAGAACTGAGGGATGAGATGTATTTTTCTCCGCACACAAGAGCTATATTTTTAGAGGCAACAGGTTGCTTTCAAAAAGATTTGCAGATTACTCAGGTTACTTCATAACAAAATTTCTCAACAAGCAGAAGTTGGTAAAATCTAGACTCGAATCTCTCTCTAAAATTTTCAACAACCATAGATTGACTTATAATTTAGATACTATTTCTAAAAAAAATCAATTGAACAGTATTCCAACAACTTGATTAGGAACAATGCTCCCAGAAGGGAATAATTTAATGTTTTATTTTGATTTTGTTACTTTACTACTTCAATATTTTTTAAAATTCTGTTCCCTCCTGAATTAAACAACAAGTTACATGAATTTTTTATACAAGTTTGGCTGGTTCGAGGAGTAAGTCACGTTTTTAAAAGCTCTGAGAATAATGGACTAAATTTATGAAAAGTAGGGGTTGGCTATGGAGGACATTGTCCAAGTGTTCGAGGATGGAGTCCTTTTTAAAATCCCCTGGAAGCATGGTAGAGACAAAGCCGAGAAAAGTACCACAAAAGAAAAATTATGTGTGGGTAAGATGTGTTCAATATGCTTTTAATGAAAATCGATACCAAGCATCAAATCTCACAACATTTTTTACCAAATTACATAGATAGTGAGGGAGTAAAAGCTGGTTTTATTGCATTCTCTAAAAATCAGAAGTTTCAAGTAGAAGCTGGAGAAAACAACATGTCCTTAATCTTTAATGAAAATGGGCAGCCAGTGATAAGACTGTCTATACAATTATTCTCAGCAAAAATTTCTTATTTCATTTATAAGTCAAAAATTAACCTTAATTCTTGACACCAACAGACAATACTTTAATGGATAAAAATCCTACTTCTTGAACAATTGGTTTACCAAAAACAAAATTAAAGTCACCATGTTACACTAAACTAGATAGGCATGAAATCGGCAGCCAAGTTGTAGGCAGTGTCAACCTTGAAATGAACCTTGAATTTGATTCAGCTTGCAATCCGGACAAAATATTGGAAAAAGTATTTATCTTTGCTGCCGTGTATTTAAACCCAAAGTCCATACAAAACCAGAAAAAAAACTCTTCCAGTAAACGAATGAATCCAACATTTATTTGCCAAACAGAAACACTTTTTCTACAAATAAACCGTTTCTTCTATATGGGATGGTATAATTTAAGATTCAAGATCCAAGATTCAAAATCCAAGATCCAAGATATTAAGATCCAAGGAATGAAGATCCAGAATCAAGATCTGAGATATCAATGTCTGAGATATTAAGATCCGAGAAATTAAGATCCCAGATATTAAGATCCGAGAAATTAAGATCCCAGAAATTAAGATCCAAGATATTAAGATCCAAAAAATTTAGATCCAAGATATTATGATGCGAGAAATTAATGACCAAACTTTTTGTTACTTAGTTTCTGTTTTTTTTTTTCATTATGAGACTATATCATTAGATACATGGTCAAAACATTAAGATACGAGTTAAGAAAAAGACTGAAATTAAAAATTGAAAGTAATAACAAACTAACAAACAAAGGAAGAATTTTATATTAATTAATTAATAATATCAGCAAGATTACTCTTTATTTAACTATTAAAGCGTTTGTTATAAATGCCGTGCAAGAACTTGGCAAACATTTTTAAAATAGATTGGTCTTCATTTGTCATCAAATAGAAATACTTAAGTTCAATGTTTGGGATAGTTTGAAAATTTGCACAAATATCTTGTACTTTCTGAAAGAATTCTATATGCTTTGTGATAAACAAGGAACATGACATCACAAAGTGAATTTCATTTTCAATTTCATCTTTGCATGTGGCACATGTTCTTTGTTCTCTTGCTATTCTGGGATTGCAATGTCTACCTTTTTCTATGGCTAGACAGTGATCACTAAGTCTTAATTTTGTGAGTATCCTTCTGTGTTTCCTAGTATGAATTATGCTAAGGTAATTCTCATAGTAGATTTTGTTTTATGCATTTTGTATGTTAACGCTTTGGAACAATTTTCCATATAATTAGTCCAGCTTATGTAGTAGCATTGCTCTAGTGCTCTTTTAGTTTTCTTTTTCGAAAGATCAGTGGTTGTGTTAGTACATACGCTGTTAGTTTGAAGTTCATTATTCAGCTTATTTACATAGAACATTATTGTATTTCTATTGGATATCGAGTTTTCATAATTAAGAGCTCGTGTGACTAAAGCATCAGGTTCAGAATCATTTAAAATATGTTTGATAAAACTAATTACTCTACAATTGGCCTGTGTACTTAAGGGGTAGCGACCTAGTTCTGCTTGTACTAGTGCATTGGTTGTCGACCTATTCAGCCCTAGAATTCTTTTAAGAAATTGAGTGTGTACTTTTTCGATTTCACAGTTGTCCCAGGCTTTGTTGTCATAGTTTAGGTATGGAGCCCATATCTCTGAGTCATATAACAGGATCGGTGATATCAGTGAGTCAAACAGTTTCAGAGCTATTTTTACAGGTAAGTATTTTATTTTGAACTTGTTATTCAGAGCTATAAGTGCACGGTTGGCTTTAGAACTCAGTATACTAAGGGTTTCTTTAAAGTTACAGGATGCATTTAGTGTTATACCAAGGTAAGTAAATTCTGTAACATTTTCAGGATGTTTATTATTGATATGGAACTTATGCTTGTATTTACTATTATCTTTGTAGAATTTCATGCATTTTCATTTGCTACTATAAACCTCTAGTTTCCATTTAATACAGTAGTTGTTAAGGGCATTTAAACTTTTTTGAAGACAGAATTATTAAATCATCAGCGTTAAATAAACATGTTATAGGTTCACTTCGTAGACTAAGTGGTGTTGAATTATTATCATTTAGTACAGTAGTTAGATCATTGATGAATAAATTAAAAAGAGTAGGACTAAGAGGACATCCCTGCCTGATACCTTTGGAGCATTTGAAGAATTTCGTGTGTTTATCGTTTAACTTCACAGCACAGTCGGTGTTATTGTACATGTTTTTCAGAGTGATTAGAAACTTTTCATCAATTCCAGAGGCATTTAGCTTTTGGAAGAGCCCTTCGTGCCATATATTATCAAAGGCTTTTCTAAAATTAATAAAAGCTGCGTGGATTTTCTTTCTTGATTCATCCTGTACATGTTTATTTACCAGGGATTTGAGGGTTAAAAGGTGGTCTGACGTTCGACATATATTTTGGAAACCTATTTGGTTATTATCGATAAGTTTATTTTCATTTATGAAAAACTTAAGACGAATATTTAAAATAAGGCAAAAAAGCTTGAGTAGAGAGTTTCCAACACAAATTCCGCGGTAGTTATCAGGGTTGGTCTTTGATCCTTTTTTTTGTATTGGGGTTATAAGACCTTTGCACCAGTCCTTAGGCACATTACCAGAGTCGATCATTGAGTTAAATGTTAATTTAATGAGTTTGAATAGATCAGGGGTACATAGTCTTATCATCTCGTTGCTTATTCCATCTACTCCTACTGCTTTCTTTTTCTTTAGTTTTTTAATTGCTTCAAGTAATTCTTTGTCATCAATTGACTTACTAAGTATTGTATTATTAGGATTTTTTGATGATTTCGATTCGTTATTTAAGGTGGTTTCACGTTCTGCCGAAAATAGATTTTTAATAGATTTATAATAGTTTTATAATATTATAATAGTTTTATAATATTATAATAGTTTTATAATAGATTTATAATATTTTTAATAGATTTATAATAGTTTTCCCAGATTTGGCCCTCCTGAATATATACATACTAGTATAACCTGCCAAATTTGAGAATTGTTTAAAATAAAAAAAAAATAAACTAAAAATATTTTTTGGACACGTTTTCATCCAATTCTTTCCATACATTCCAAAAACAGTTCTCATTGGTGTTATTCTGGATTTCTGTTATATGGTCATTCCAGAATTGTTTGCGTTTCATGTTCAACAGAGATTTATACTCTTTAGTTTCTCACAATATTTCAATTTTGCCAATTCGCTAAAAGGGTTGGAATGCTTCTGTTTTGAATACCCGTTTAATTCACTCTTGGCTGTTTTACATTCTAAGTGAAACCATTTCTTCTTGTTTGAGGAGTTATATTTAATTTTAGGCTTTTTGCGCTTTTTCTCTTTAAGGGCACTTTTAGCAGCTATATGAAAGATTTTAGTTAATTCAGAGGCTAAAATATTTGAATTCTCATAATTTTCTTCATTATTTAAGATATTTGAGATTTTAGTTTTAATTTCCTCGGAATTTAAGGCTTTGTAAAATTTAGCAGGAGATTCGTCAGTCCATATGTAATTGTTTTTCAGATATGTCCATTCGTAGTTATCTTCATTTTTATTAGATGTCTTTTTATTAGGTAAATGAGCAGTTATTTTACAGTGGTCAGAAAGATGAGAATGCCTACTGACGTAAAATAGTGGTATTGTATCGTATAAAGACTGGGACACAACTGCATAATCAACACAACTCGTTCCGTTGTTTGTTAGGCATGTCAGGTTCCTCTTTTCATCGCCAAATTTTCTTCCTGTTTAATATCCTTAGATTTGAGGATCTACAAAGCTTTATAAGATTATGTACATGGCTGTTTGGCTCCCCTGTGTCACAATTAGACCTTGGAATAAAATAACCTGCGTTCGAAATAGATTCACCACCATCAAAATGTTTTATCTCCGGTAGGTGATCTGTTAGGCAATTAGTACGAGCATTAAAGTCACCTTTAATTATAATATTTTTGGTTTGTGAGGAGTAGTCAATGATGTCCTCTTGCAGGTCATCAAAGACTTTGGATGAGAAGTATTTTGATTGTAATGGAGGGATGTATACAGCACATACTTTTAGGTTATTTTTGCAGTTGTAAAATATGTTTTTGTTGATTTCTAACCAGATATAATTTTTGTTTCACGGGGGTTGAGAGTGGCAGTTGTGGTTGTTTGTAGTAATAGAAACGTTATTGCTTTTTCAATATCTTGGGTTATTTGCAGACATATTTTATCTTCGAATTTATGCATTTTTTGTGTAACATAACGTCTCAATGATTCAAGTGATTGCCCTGTTTCGTTTTGTGTTGATTGACAGTCGTATTTGACCTCGTTTACAAGCGAGTTGAAAACGGGCATATAGCTTTCATGTTTTTATGGTTGGTTGATAAAGTGTCAACTTTCTTATTAAGTTTCTCTACTTGCTCTTCAAGTGACAGGCATCGAGTTTGACAGACTTTTAATTGTGCGTCAATGTTGTCTATTTGTCTTATGCATGGCATGAATGTGTCAATTTTTATTTGTATGTCTTTTACCGCACTTTGAAGGCAGGAATACATTTCAAGGATTTTCTTTTGAAATTTGGATTCATTTCCGTGTCCGTCACTTTCATCTGTCATGGTAGAGACCTCTGTCCTGGTGGTAGCGTTGACAGGTTCTTCCTCATTATATTCTAACCTTATTTCATTTAACTTTGTATCTTTGAAAATTTTATCTACCAGTGAAATTTCTGTTTTTTACTCATAATGTTTAATGTAATATAATATTCATTTATGAAACCAAGCAATTCATCCTCGGATCCTTGAACAACAATTTTCCTTTTCGATGGGTAGATCTCTACATGTACTTTCAATAATTTTTGTTTCTTTTCATCTATCTCAGTTTTTAGGAAGCTAAAATTTTTCTCTCTTTCTTCTATTTGATACTCCTTTTCTTTAAATACATTAATAGAAACATCTTTGAATAGGTTTAGGTCTATACATTCTGGTAGTAGCGTTGTTAAAGTTGAAGGTTTATACTCACTATCTTTCCTTTCGTATTCCACACATAGTTTGCCAATATGCTTCTGCAATAGCTTTTCGTGATTTGTTCTTTTTATCATTTTTTTCCATTCCATTGTCCCAAATTAGCTTTATAATTATTTGATCTTCTATTATATTAAACACTCCTTCCATCTGCCGCATCATACACTTCAGAAAGTATACTTAAAGCATCATTTTTTCCAACTAAACGAGAGCAGCAAAAAACACGACCTTCTCCTAATCGATATCTATCGAACATTTTACAATGAAACATGTTTCTGCAATAAATTGCTGGGTTACAGAGGAGCTTCACGCACATGTACCCCCGCCTTCCTTGTTCCCAAATAGGGTTTAGAGCCAGGCCAAAATACGGTTCAGGGTGAAAATGGGGCTGTCTATTTTGCATCAGAAACATGCAGCAACGATATCTACCTATATATTCTGTTCATCACATCAAGAAAATCACAGAGTTTCCACAGAACTTCAGTAGCTCAGTGTGTTAGTGCGTGTAACGTGTATCATATGGTCGTGAGATTGATCCATGGCACCACCTCGTGTTTTAGTTTTCAAAAAGGTTTCCTCCAATGAGCACTTCCTGGTTGTTTTCGTGTGAAATCAATAAAAAAGTACAGAATAGATCATGATAATTTTTGTTTTGTTTCTTTTTTTTAACAATTCTAAAATTTGGCCAGCGAATTTGAGAGTTGTTTAAAAATAGAAAAACCAAATTTAAGCTAAAAATACAGTAACTTCATGTTTCCTACATATTCCATAAGTAATAAGTATATTTTTAGTTTATTTTTTTTTATTTTAAACAATTCTCAAATTTGGCAGGTTATACTAGTATGTATAAACGGTATAAACTGCCAATTATTGGATCTTAATTTCTTGGATGTTAATATCTGGGATCTTAATTTCTGGGACCTTAATTTCTTGGATCTTAATTTCTCGGATCTTACTTTCTGGGATCTTAATTTCTCGGAACTTAATATCTCGGATCTTAATTTCTGGGATCTTAATATCTCAGATCTTAATATCTCGGATCTTAATTTCTCAGATCTTGGATCTTGAATCTTACCACCCCTGAGTAGCTAGCATAAATCAACAAACTATTTCGGCTTATAAACCTAACACTTTATGTATTTCATTGACATGGTTTCTATAGTAGCCATTAAATTTTTTCTTTGTTTACAAACCAACTTCACTTTGCAGAAAACAATTTAAGAACAAAATTTTGGCAACATTTTTATAGATGCTAGAACTGTCATTTATAAAAAAACTTTTGGTGATACTATTAACAATATCTCAAAAAAAGTTGCAGTCTGTTCCAAAAGGGTTTGATGGCCTAGCTTTGATGACTTGTTTCCATCAAGGCAAAGGCTTGCAAATTTATCCAGCCAGTCATAGGCATTTCTCGCAAATACGTTAGTGTTTTTGGATTTGCTTCTCAATAAACAACTCAATCATGATATTATAACCCTGTACAGTAAAGAGTGCTTCTGTATAGAGAGCTTCTTCTCACCTTTTATTACCGTCTTTGGCAAAAAACAGTGATCTCCGAACTCTGAAATGTGTGAACTGGGTATTTCAAAACCATCTTCTACCAAACAGGCATTTCAAAATCCTGTAATAACAGGTAGCAGAGCTCCATTATTGTCATTTGAGACAATTATGTGGTCATTGTTCAAAATTTCACAATGGTGAATGTGAGATACTGCTTCTATAAGCCTTATTATGAGCCTGGCTAACATTGATGAAGGTGTACTCCTTGAGTCTGTCTCCTTTAACTAGGGAGAGCACAAGTCTGATGTTTGTGATTCTGTAAACATGAGTATAAAAGAGTATTAAACTATTAAAAATATTATGCTGCATTGAAGAGAATCAAAACTTGAAAAAACCCTATCTATAAATCTAGTGATGGGATAGAGTGTATCTATAAACCCTATCTATAAACCCAGTATGAAAGAGTGTACATCGTCATTGTATGCTGTTTATTTAATTTTCTTCAACTAGAGTAAAGAAGTGTAATGATGATGAAAGGGGTGAGGCTTTGGCTTTTTTGGGACCCTCTAAATTTCAGGCTATCTGTTCAGTTCTTACTAAAGTAATCAAAAATTCATCGTTTTTTCTAAATGCATTGTGGCTGGAAATCCAGCTTGAAGCAAAAGGTAACACACTTCAATTGAATGCTCTTAATGTGAAGCCAATACGCCAATACTATTCTACTTGATCACTTTTCATGTAATGCATTCCAGCTTGTCCTTTATGTGCCTCTATTAAGATAGTTATTCATCTTTTTCCATTCACACGCACTTTATCAGCCTCATGACGGCATATGTTCCATTGGTGGAAAATGGCATGTCTGTAGAGTATGTTGCTGAGGATGTAAAGAAGTTCCTTAACCTGGATACTGAAATAGCAATATGCAACAAGGAGCTTCAGGAAGTTATGGACATCGATGAGTCGGTATTTTTATTTTTGTTTAAAATTTTAATACACAGCCCTGACTGTTTTTGTGCAGTAAAGAAAAACATGATAGTGACGAATGGTGATGGTTTTATTCTATTTTTTTATTCTAGGTGTTGTAGCTTTGCAACACTGAACTTATCCACCAGAACATGAAAATTCCTTTTCTTTTCTAAACCGAAAAAGTTTACATGAAATGACTTGAAATGTTTGCATAGGAGAAGATAGTATTTTTAGCCTGGAAGCCAGCCAGAAGGAATTTTGATTGAATGGAAGGGAATTTTGAGCAAATTTTAAGCAAGCAAAAAGTTTGAGCAATTAAAAATGAGCTAATTCGTATTATCTTTCAGGAACTTCACTGTAACATCGCATCATTATAGGATTCATCACTGTCCATGTTGAAAGCGATATAGTGTCAATTTTTTTCAATATAACATTGTTCTGCCTGAATTTACTATGTGCGGGTCCTCCCTCTGACCTCTTTCACATCTATAAGACATTTACTCACACAATGCAGATAACAACTCAAAGCTATCAGATTTAGCATAAACTACTTTAAGAAAAAGCAAAAAATTACCAACAATTAATTCCTTTTTAGAAAGTTGGAATGAGTATCAACTTCCTTCTTTTAGATGTATTCTGGTTTCCACCATCCAAAAAAATGATAATAGTGGTTCAAAAAATAATATGAATACCATTCTGAAAGGAAGATGGACATGATAAAGGAGCCAGCAAGAACAAGGAGGAGGTATCAAATGATAGGTTTTCTAATTTATTCTGAACCCAAGAGTTCTTAAAAAGTGTTGTTTTTGAGGAAAGGCAATGGCAGAGGAAGGTTACTTCAGCAATAACTGCCCCCTCTGTCATTCCTTTTTGATAAGCTGATGCTTTATGATGAAATTCAGACATGCATCATCATCTCCGACTTTAAACAGCCATCGCTCTTCTGTTTCGTCTAGATCAGGTAACATTTCTGCATCACATGACTCCACTCAATAACAACATAATGGAACCAGACCTCCATCACATCAACAAATCCCTTGCCGAAATAAAAGGCTGGCTTACAAAGGAAGCTGAAGTAAACTGCTTGAAATCTGCTGCCCAAGCCGCATCAAAATTCTTCAAATGCACTATATGCAAAGATGTTATAATGCTTGGTAGAGGTGCTACATTCTCTGCCTGCTGTAACAGGGTTATATCTTACTGTTCATGCATAGATCAGTGGTATATTGATAATGAGCGATGCCCCCATTGCAATTCAGTAACTGGAAAGGTTGAAACCCATGATTTGAAGGGAATTGATGAGCTACTGACAGCATTGAACACACTTGAGGTGTCCAAAATAATTTTGAGAGCCCAAATTGTGAAAAATTCTGTAAAGACAAAATATTATATACACTCAGGGGATAAATGTTGCACAGCTTGACCTAGAATGGCGGCCAACAGTAGCCATAGGCTTGAAACACAAAATTTATATAACAAAGCTATGATGGTCAGGAGGTTTGCCAAACTTGACTGATTGACTTAGGAGGGAATATGTTTACAATTCCATTCATGTAGCTGTACAATATTATTGCTTTGAACATCGCTTTTTTTCAAGAAAACCCTTGAAATATTTTACAGAAAACTTGGAAGGCAATACTTCAAGGTTTTTGACCACTTTCCATCCAAATTGAAAATGAATCATTTTCTTGTAATTCTGAATGACAGTCAATGAAATCGTGAAAATTCCTCTCTCCCTTTAATCAAGTGCATCAAAGTCCCTTAGCTGTTATGGGCTTGTTATGTAAATTTTTTGTTTTGAGCCTACAGCTACTGTTGGCTGCCATTGTAGGTCAAGCATTGCAATACTTTTGTGCCCTATAGTCTTCTATGTAATAAATTATGTTAATCATGGTTGCAATTTTGGTATGTAATGAAGCACCTATACTTATTTCCACTGTTTTAAAAGTAGACTTTAATGGTAAGTGCACACATGAGCCATTTGCTGAAGCAAAGTATACTTCGTCTCGTGCACTGGGCTTTAAGAAATGTGTCCTTCGTTTCAAAAAGCAAATATCCAACATATTTGATATTTTTTTGTCACTTGTGTCAGTTTGCTTCCTGTATGCAATGGAGAAAGCTGTTCACTAACAATTGGGCAGCAAAGCAATTGTATTTGCCTCCTTAAGACAATCCACTAATTGGTTGAGAAATGATGCTATTGTTTTTTTTAATGAAAATGGTTTTCTTTATAGGCTGATAGCTGCAAATTTTGTTATTCTTTTAAATTTCACTCAAAACGAAATATTTTATTAATGCCTTCCTCATTTATATCCCCATGGCAAGGGTTTTGAATAGAGTTATCTCTGCTAAACATTCTGTCTATTGTCTATATATGTTCTTACATGAGAAAGAAGAGAAACAAATGATTTTATGTGACCTCTTTCGCTTCTTTCAAGAAAATACGTGAATCTTCTTGCATAAATTCTCTTTTGTTAACGAAGTCCATTTTTATGGCAAACCTACTTTTTTCAAGATCTTTCAATGGATAACAGCTACCATAAAGCCAAATGCTCATTTATATACATTTGAGACTTGAACTTTCGGAATATAAAGAAGGATATTATTAAATTAACATTTTCAAAAAGATGCTGGCAAATGAGCTTGAGCATCCTGCAGAGCTTCAACCCTCAAATTAAAGTTAAAATTCAACCCTCTTGATGTTCCTTTTGTGCAAGTTTTGCATGGTGGAAGTTTACACTAGGTGGCAATAAGCACTTATGGATGCGAGGATGATGAAGCTTTGTATAAGGATAGCTTTTTCAATAGTCCTATTACAACCAAAATAAAATATTTAACAATCAATTAATATTTGAAGAAGACATTATTGAAGTTAAAGTCCTATCAGTGCAACAGCAATAAAACATGGTTGACTGTGGGGAATATGCTGTAGTATGAAGTGTCATTTGGGCCAAATTAAATTCTAAAACGAATAGCAATTCATGTATGATGTATTATGTATATAAGAACTAAAATGTAAAGTGGAAGACAATTTGAAAGGACAATTTGGTACTTTGATAAGATGCTCACATAAATGTCCTCCGTTTTATCCTTCCAGTTTGCCTATCCATTTTGAATGACTTTTCATATTGTCTTATCAAAACGTTTTTCATGTCTCTTATTAATTTGCTTATCAAAATAACCTTTCGTTTTGTCCATTCAGTTTGTCCTTTCAAATTAAACTTTCAAAATGATCTTTCACATTGTCATATCAGAAATCCGTTCTGTTTTTTCCGTTTAGTTTATGTAACCGTAATGTTTATTCGAAATGTCTATTCAAAATGACTTTTCGAAATGTCTATTTAAATTGTCTATTCAAAATGACTTTCTATGTTTGTTCTTGGTCAACCCCTAAGTGATACTAATTATGGCCACTGAAGTGCTAAGTGAATGCAGTTATCATAGAAGGAGCATTGGCTCAACAGGTTAAGCTGAGATTATGTGGCCAGGGCAATCAGAGAAGGAATAAAATATTTATATTCACACAACATCAGTGTCTCAATGGCTTCATACTTTTGACGGGGCTAAAACAACTGTCCTCAAAAATCAACTTTCTTCAAACATTTTCATCATTGCAATTTCAATCATTTTTCTTTCGGTCATCTGAATTGTTTTTTTCTTGTCCTACAAAACTAATGCTATGAAATTTTGCTATATGAGGCTTACAATCATAAAACTATCGGTCATAGTCATGAGCATATCCATTCATAAACAACCCCCCTACAAAGTTTCGCCAAATTTGTGCGGTTTTTATTAGCAGCAACTCTGGAAATTCCAGTGTTTCCGAGAGCTGAACACCCACACTGGATGCATTCTCGGATGAATGAGTGTTTGGTGGAAGTCAAGACTAGAAGATGGCAGCCCGAGAAAATTCTGAAAAATACTTGGAAGCATCTAGACTGATAGGTCAGGCAGTGCAACTGCTTGTTTCAAAAACCGACAGCCCTGATGAACTTCATTCAGCTTATACTCAGCCTGAAAGCACAGAAAGAGAGCGAGCACCGCAGCAGACCACAAATAGTGGAACTTTGCCTGGTTTAATGTCGCAAGGGACAGAAGTGTGGCGCTCTGCAAGTCAAAAGTTGCATGATGCTTTTGCCCCATACAGCAGGCAGGCATATCAGTTTAACAGGCTTGAGATTGGGAGAGGAAGAAGAGCTTCAACCTCCTCAGGCTCCAGACAGAGGAGGAGTTCACATTTACAAAAACAAACAATACAAGGACTCACAAGTTTTGTGTCATCCCTTATAAAGACCTGCAATAAACGCCAACCCTGCAAGAAAAGGAATGTTGAAAGGCAGCAGGTCTTAGGAAGAAGACAGTGACGTTTGCAAGAAATGGTGACTACAAAGCTTTCAAGGACACACTTTTCGATGCCTTTAAAGCCTTACGTGAGGCTGGGGGTTTCTTGCTTATCAGATCAGGCAGAAGGGCTGGTTCTGGAGAGAATAGACAGCTGGAGTTGATTGAGATTCCATTTGGTGGCTACACTGCCTGTTATTGAAAGTTTGACTCTCCATTAAGAAGCGCTACATACTACGTTCGACCCATGCAAAAAGATCTTCCTATAAGACTACAGAACACTAGAGTGGCACCAAGGACATCATGCACAGTGACAAGAGAGGTAGGTACATATTTTCGTTAACAAATATTGTCCCTTCACACTAGGGTTTCATATAGAACTAGGAAACCTTCAGAAAATGTTTGTATGTATTGAATGAAGAACCTTAGAAACTTTTGGAACTCTTCATAAGTTTGGTACTGATCTACTGAGAAGTGAAGTCAAAAAAAAATTGCATGCTTTTTTCTTATAAGAACACTTTGCTTCGAATCAGCCTGCCTGTTTCTTATTTTTGAAATGATTTTTCACCCATTTATCACGGCATACCGGAAAAGTGGGACCCGGGACCCTAAGGTGGGACCCGGGACCCTAAGGTGGGACCCCAAGGTGGGACCCTAAGGTGGGACCCCAAGGTGGGACCCTAAGGTGGGACCCCAAGGTGGGACCCTAAGGTGGGACCCCAAGGTGGGACCCTAAGGTGGGACCCCAAGGTGGGACCCTAAGGTGGGACCCCAAGGTGGGACCCCAAGGTGGGACCCCAAGGTGGGACCCTAAGGTGGGACCCCAAGGTGGGACCCCAAGGTGGGACCCCAAGGTGGGACCCCAAAGTGGGACCCTAAGGTGGGACCCCAAGGTGGGACCCTAAGGTGCGATTTATTAAAATCTGCAGGAAAGACCAAGATAGGAAAAAACAAGAATAAGGACTTATTACAAATTGCGTATTTAATCTGAAACAAAACAAGTCAACAAACGAAACAACGTAACACTAATCATTAAGCTGAGTAAAACAGAAATCGTGGGACGTAATTGACTACACTATCAGCGCTTTCATTCATCTGTTCTTTTGTTTTCGCTTTAAATTTATCTTAACTTGATTCTTTATTAAAAAGACAAAAAAGAATAACGCTCGAGGCCTGGGGGAGTTCTAGGGCTTGAGGCTTTATTCTCATCGTAAAGTGGGAAATATTCACAGGATTTATGTACAATCTTCCATAACTAATCCATGCATAATCCTTTCTAAAACTCAATTTGCAGAATTGTTGATTTGCAGAATTCTAATAAGATGGCAAAAATGAGTTACAGAATAACACAAGCGTCCTAACTGCCATCGAGAGAGTTAAACTATATTGGCTGCTCACTTTACACTGATAATTTAGGAAAAATTAGCTCTCCAGGTGTCCTTTCAAAACAAGAACAGGGATGGGATTTGCAAAAACGAATTTCTTTACTATATTACTGTACATCATGTATCACCATTCACAATCGCTAGAAGAATAATATTGAAAAATGAAATTCCTTATCTTAGAAGTGACCTTCTATGTGTGGAGCTGGATCGGATGATTTTTTAATTTAAGTCTTTCTTAAACAATAATATTTACTCGACGAATTATAAATAAAATAGTATCAACTTTGCAGGCGAATGCGCGCAAGAAGTTGACGGCTGTAACAATTTTTAGCGCTAAAAAAGGTCCTTACCTAAAAGGTCCTCTGAACTAAGGAGAGTTGAATACAAATACCCGGGGGGTACAAATATAATTTCGGTACAGGGCAGGACGCCCCTATCCGCATTCCGCAACTAAGTCAAGTCCCTACAGAATACAAACAACACTAACAAAGAACTATGCTACTAAAAATAACGCAGATAGTTGCACAGAAACATTAAAACTTTCAATGGCATATATTCAAGGTCTGCAGTACTTGTCTGTGCACGGGAAGAAGGAATGGTCTCAAATTCTGTGGAACGGCAATCATTTGTGCCGTGAATATCTGGTTGAAGGCATGCAAGCATGCAAAGTTGAAATGGAAATACACATTCGTTAAATCTGAAGACTGAATTCGAGCTTTTGAAGTTGGGTCAAAATACCAGCGTTGCGTCTTCGAGACTACAACCATGTCTAATGGCGGGTTTGGATAACCATTTTCGTAGAAAGTCCCACCACACTGATAGCATTTGGCAACATTTGGGTGGCAGAACCTTAAGAGGGATAAAATATAACCATTTGCTACAGGCCTGGGAAGGCCTGGAGGAGCAGGAACGTTATTTCCAACAGATTGATTTCTCTCTGCAGCATCTGCTACTGCAGTTATGACAGCACCTTGTATGTCATTTTGGCTTGACACATGCTTTTTAACTTGCATTTTGTGAACGTTTGCTGGCCCTTTCCTTTTTTGCGTTGCTCTTGTTTTTTTCTGACCGGCCTTGTCATTTTTTCCAACATCCACTAAACGTTTCAAAGCATCTGCTAAGCTGTTTCGATTGATTTGCTCCAAGAACACGTTTAACATCTTCTCTGTCCAAGCAACGGCAACTGTATGGCTGCAAACATTGAATGCTGAGGCTCTGAAACAAGCTTTTGATTTGCACGTCACTTTCCCTTTCTTATCGTCGACGCTGACAGAAAAAGGCTCTGATGGCTTGGTAGGGTTTTGTATCAGGAACACATTACTTCCTGCTGGACCTCTTGTTATCATACCAGCATCTTTAAGTATCTTCTCTGCATCCCGTCGTAACTCCTCACAAATTGAGTCTGGAACGTTATTCAAAGCAAAGGAGGGCAGAACTGCATTTGACTCAGATTTATCTATAGCGACTGCTTCTGGCTTTTTCAGGTTTTCAGCCACAGGCTGAAAACAGTTGAATTTCTTGATAAAGCTGCAATTGAAAACAGAGACTTTCGATATATTTTGCAATGTTTTAGCTAAAGAGCTGCATAAGGTTTTAACGACACTTTTTCCAAGGCTTTTGAAGCTGTTCTCGGTAGCCTTGACTTTCATTTGATAAAATTTAGTGGTGTAAATAAAGAGAAATGACAGGTAAGGCTCTACGGGGGGCTCTGCTCACAAATTAGTCGAAAAACGATACCAACATAGAAAAAGAGAAATTGAAAATTGAAGCTCTACACTCCCGTAAAAAACTAAGACAACGCTATGAAGAAATCCGTAAGAAAGGTTTCTGCTTGGCAAAAAATATAGAATAAGACAAAATTCGATGATGGAATTGAGATTAAAAAAGTTTACTTTCCGTTCAAGAAACTAGTAGTGTTTTACAGCACTACTAATCAAATTCGATGCTCCAGAATTTTGAAGAACAGTGATATGACAGCACTCTTAGCGGCAGTTTACCCGAAGTCTTCAGAAGTTTCGCTACAGTACTTACGTTAGTCTCTTTGCTTGTCCACTTTTGTAGTACTTCTCTTCGCTCACTTCCAGTGACTTTTTATACTTATCACAAAGTCTCCATTCACCTTTTCCTATAACTGCGAGTTTCAGGCGTTCCTCCTGGCAGATTACTTCTTCGTGTATCATTCTAACTGTTTCTTTTAATGTCAGTTTTTTTTTCTCCATGCCTCTTTTTAGCAGTCCATTAATACACTCATTTGCGTTTTGATTATACTCCATCGGTGGGTCACCTAATCTACACCTCTTTCTTACTTCGGCTATCATGCACTTCTTCATCAGCTCTTTTTTGTACTTATTTATGTAGTCAACGAACTTTGACCCAGCATCACTACGTTCTCGCCATCTTTGTTCAAGCTGAGCCCATCCTGTCTCGAAATCACCAGCACTATCTGCATCGAGGAGTCCTTTTACCTAAGAGAATGTATACTACATGTAAAAAATTGATAACAAAAATACCGGGTAATTTAAGACGACCTTTCTAAATATAACCAGTAGGTACGATTTATCAATTTTCCCAAACTGCCTTAATTGTTTCAGACGTTCTAGATTATGGTTGTAGACATGACTTGCACTCTTCAGCCTTGGTATAAAGAAAATCATCTTAAAAAAAGAGTGATTATTCAAATTAAAGGGGGGCCTTAAGTCTTATCAATATATAACGGTCACTGAAACTCTTTTCATGGTACGAAAATCAGTGTTAGAGAACATAGGCTTGAGGTGCCAACAGCACAAGACAACAACTAAGCAGAGCATTCACGTACATAATATTTACGAATTCATAGTGGACGTCCATATTGTGATGTCACTATAAAATAAAAGATCTATCACCTTCACGTCGCCAGACGTTTTGCCAAAAAGATCATCCATATACTTCTTGTCGTCTTTGACTTTCAGTTCAGATAGTTTGTTCTTTACGTTATCTCTTACGTGAATCCAGCAGAGTAAGTGATCCGCATTGTGAAAACAAGCCGATAGTGCGCTGGATACATTCTTCTCCCCATCTGTGCCATAAGCTTTAAGTCCGGTAAGTCGTGGGTTTATGCGGACGATTGTACTTGGCAATGTGTAGTAGGAATCGAAAGTCTTATGTGAATGGATTAAAATGGGGCCTATCATAACCGGACTTGTATCAGTGCCAGAAACACACAGCAGTGGATTTCGGTATGTCGATACAGTTACGTTATAATTGCAAATGTTGAATGTGGGGTCCACTCCTAGCACACTCCAACAGTCTGATACACAGAATCGCTCTATATCATTAAGTTGACGATCATTGACAAGAACTACACTCAACTCAGGTGCAGTTCTAACTTCTCGCACGAAAGCATTTGGTAGTCCAACCGACTGCTTGCACAAATCAATCATCTCTACCAATTTGTCTTTCTTATTGGTAGAGTTAAACTTCTGAGTTATGTCATAAATCTGTGTTAGCGAGTGGGGAATCTCTGCACTCGATCGGGCTTTTTCAAAACCTCCTGTACTTGCACATATTCTCTTAAATATACCCTTTCCTTTAAATCCTTGCTTATGTAATGATTTGATTTCTGATCTTACGGAAAAGTTTGTTTGCATCGATTTCCCGCGTGCCTTGTTGCTCTCGAAGTCGACTTTATGCTCCCCATTGTCAAAGTAATACTGAACATACGCCCGTGGTAAAATCTTCTCGGTCCTAGCGTCTTGCAAAATGATTATAACTTTGTGGAAGTCGCTGTGCTTTGAGTGTCCATAAATAAACCTTTTTGCCAAATGAGTACAGCTTTTCTTGTCTGCCTGATACACATTCTCCTGTTCGATGTCGAAGCCAGAAGTTTTCGTTGCTGTTCTTTTCATACAGCAGTTCAAGTCCGTCTTGATGTCTCTCCAGTCGTTAAGTTTTGAAGTATCTACAATGAACTCGACGTTTTTCTGTACATATATTGGAGAGTTACTGCAAATCTTTGAAGGTGATACATCACTGAAAAGTAGCTGAACAGCCTCTAAAGTTGAGACTGGTGTCGTCTTTCCAGAATCGAATATCGGGAGGGTTGGATCTTCATTATAAAATGATTGCTCTGCAATATGAAATGAAATTAATGCATCATTTTCAGAGATGGCATCGGAGCAGGATAACAGCACTATTAAAAGATGTGCTAATCTGACGGTTCGAGAAAGGCCTACCGGCAAATTTCATTTTCTTTGCATACCCGAACAGAAAATATGAGGAAAACTAAACTAAACTAAACTAAAAGATCTGAGAAACGGGGATACTCTGAAGTCGCCTGCTTGCTAAACTTTGTTGGTCATAGATAATTTCATCGACGACACTCACTGGATTTAAATGGGTGTTAACACTGTTTTGATCGATTTTGAGGGAGCAAATTTTTCGATACCGAGGGGTGGGGTTTTGCCCCCAGTTAATTATCACAGCAACCATAGGACCTATGAAGCTGAGACCTTGCACAAGTACACACCCATTCTTTATTCTTTCCAAAAATAGCATAACAATGGAATTACTCTGAAACTTTCTGAAGTCCAGTACTGAAGATTTTGCTCTTTACGGATAATTTCCACTGATAATGTTAATGATAAATGTAAAAATAATCAAAATATTTTATGAGCTTCTGATAGAATTCGTACCTACAACTTTCTGTTAGTGTTGAAAGCAGGTGAAACTGCACAGAAATAACGAATTTCTCGGCTTAAATAGAATTCACTATATTTTGATAATTTTTCAATGTTCGATAAAAATATGACGTCATATGTATTAAAAATTGCTGACGTCGACATTTACAGACTTAATACAAATCAAATTAAAGCTCCCGTCAAGCCAAGTCTCTTGAATCAGTTTGTCTGTGCCAATTTAAAATAGCAGCACGCAAAGTCAATAATTAAGTGTGCATTTCATTTTGTCTCATTTGCTTTCAAATATGGTTGTGTGGTGGTCACGTGGTTAAATATTTAACAATGAAATTTTTATAATATGCTAACCCGATTAATTTAAGGAAAATTCCATAAATCTGGCAAGGAATACTGGTCCAGCAGAGAGCTTAGTATATGAATAAACCAGGAGGCCAAAACCGCCCCCCGGTCAGAATAGGGTTAATTAGGAATGTCTAGCTTCTCCTGTTTAGTGTAACCGAAATTGATGTGTAAAAAATGAAAAAAAAATATGTGTCTATTGAATTTAGTTGCATTTCAAAACAATGCACTTAATATTTTAATGCAAACATTTTACCTTCTTCGTATTGAAAAGCTGGAGGAAGCTCTTCGTCACTACTGGCCCCGCCTTGTTTGCTTGCAATGTTCTGTTTCACTTTAGAACGGTCTTCATTAATAATTTCAATACTGTCGTCAACGCCTACTTGGCTGTCTTCTTCGGGATAAGTAAAGGGTGTTTCAATCAATTCTAAGTCCACGTCTCTCTCGACTGATCTTCAAAGAAGAAAATAGAGGAAAGTTATGAGTGCCACCCTAAAACTTGTTGAAACATTTGTTTGATTCAAAAATAAGGGGCCGGTTTTTCTAAAATTTTCTTATATATTTACCTTGACGCCCGCGATGCGGGTGTACATTAGTACCAGTTTAGCCTCGGAAAGACAAGATACAACTCAGCTGCCTTTCCCGTGGCAACTTTTACCAAATCAGCCTAGGCAAGACAAGATTCTTCCAAGAATTATTCTCTGGCACTGCAGTCACATGACATCCACTGTGTAGGAGCTTAACTTTCGCTAGAGTCCGGGGAGGTTTGTCCTCAATGGCTCCCCTAAATCTCCCCGGACTCTAGCGAAAGTTAACCTCCTGCACAGTGGAAGTCATGTGACTGGCAGAATTTTATCGCAGTTAAAAGTTAAAACATGACAAATCTCCTCGGCGGTCTCTGAATCTTGCTTGTCAAAGAATGCCAAAATGAATACAAAATTTGTAAGAAAGCGAATTTCCGTGAAAGAAAATAATGATAGTAAAGATCATATTTAAAGTTATTTAAGGTTTCTTCCTATTTCTTTTTTGATGTGCGCGAATTTAAAGATGCGCGAAAAACTACAGGGTTTGTGCGCGGATTCAAAATGTTGGGATTTAACTGCATATAGAAAATAGTGCCGCGCAAATTTAAATACAGGAAAGGTATGGCTGCTTCTATGACAGCTCATTGTTATGTCAGTTATTTAGAAAAGGTTTTGACTATGGTCCTAAGCACAAAGCAACATTAGATAGGTACCTTTCCAGTGTAAGGTCAATTGATTCAATCCTGGTTATATCTTTCTTGATCATCATTTGTACCTGAAAACAAACACAGGTAAAGCATACAAACAGAATAGCGGAAGAGGTGCTGTAAATGCCACATACAGTTTTTTCAATGTCGTCAACTGATTCAATAAATCTTGGGATATAGATGAAAGAATACTTTATAGTTTAGCTAAATCGTAAAATCTGCACTGTTACTAGAGCAATATAGCATCATATACCTAATGTAAATTTTCAATTGTCCAAGATGAATGAACATGGTTGCAAAAATATTTAAATAATATAAGTAAGTCCTTACTTCGATGTTATCGTCCTCGCTGTCGATTGTGAGATTTATCCCACCGTCAAGCTTTTCAGGTGTCTCTGGTGAAGTCTTGACAGATGTACCGGTGCTTCCACAACTATTAAATTTTACTAGTGACAACGACTGACCAACGCTATGAATCTTTGCAGAACTCAAACGAAACCACAGCCACTTACACAATGCTTTGACTGCTTCATTTCCTCCATCGTATATCCTGACCTGAGTGTTCCCATTTCCGCCACATTCAACTGGAACGGAGTGAGTATCGACGAGAACAAGCTTTTGGTTGACAAAGGCAATCACCATTGAATAGGGCTCACATGTGAAAATAGCATGGAAGCTATCATTTTCAGCTATCAATGACAGAATCTTGTTCAGTAAACTTTCTCTGCCTTGGCGAAAATACAGTATGATCGTATGGTAACTCCTCATAAAGTTCTATATGTTTTTCGATAAGCCCGTGTTCTCGTGCTATGGAGAGGGCATCAACAGGTTGGTAAATCTTGCCAGTTTCCTAAAAGGATTTATCATTTCTGGAAATTCTTTGATAATATTGCTTGTCAAATGCACAAGGGGTTAGCAAAAGTAAACTCATCTTTAAACTGCAAATCGCCGCAATAGTCCTTGCCACCATCTCGCATATTTTCAAGCACAAAAAAGCGCATGCATTTGTACCGTCGTTGGATGGAGTTACGGAATGTTGGATTTGATCCTTTATCCTGTCACTGACAAACTTCTCTGCCGCTGTTTTACATGCTTCCTCGAGAGCGGTACCTTGACTGATATTTAGATTCTGAACGTAACATTCACTTGATGCTGTCTGAGTATCTAAAATCTCTTCTATTTCCTTTACTGTTGTTGCACGCCTTGCACAATCGAAATCATTGCATCTTGCGTGCAGTTCAAAAATTTCGAGCCATTTGCTTGCGTGTAAATGTTCATACTCTCTTGCAATTTGCGGTGGGGATCCAGATCATAGAAGATCTTGCAGAATTTCTTTAGCATCTTTTCCTGGACATTTAGACTTTTCTTGATGTATTTCCTTGTAGTATGGATGTAATGCAGAAGGATTTATGATCATGAAACACACCCTTCCAAACGCCCAGATATCAAATGATTTGAGGCTGTCGATTGCCGTGTCTGACATTCTTTTCTCGGGAAGAAGAATTTCCGGGCACATATACGCGGGCGTACCTCTGTTCACGTCGTTGATGCGAGAGACGACGACAGTTTGGGTCTGTATCAACCGTGAACGACTCTCCCCAAAATCGGTAAGTTTACAGACTATTGGGGACAAGCCTAATTGCCAATACCTATCCAATTCATCACCAGTCAGATGGCTATAACTATCGTTACTACCGAGGATGTTTGCCGGCTTCAGATCTCTATGAACAACGTCTGATGAATGAAGAAATTTTAGTCCTGTAACAATATCTTTCACAATAAACGATGCAAAGTGCTCAAAGCCTTCAAAATCATAAACCTGATGGACATGACTGAGAAACTGCGACAATGAATTAACTGATTTCTCATCACCAAAACATCGAAATGAGAAAGAAACAAATTCTGCCATTAAAGAAAACATCATACCTTGGTTTGGTTGAGAGTTAATTGCAAAGAACTCGACGATATTACGATGACCCACAAGCCGATAGAGCAGTTTTGCCTCTTTCCAAAACTCCTTCTCGTTTCCAGTGAGATCATATGGTTGGTTAATTACGACAGTGCGACTTTTGTAAGTCGCTTTAGTGACGGTGCCAAAACTTCCCTGACCAATTTTGCTCTCTATTTTAACATCTTTCCATTCAAATTTCGGAAGGCCACAAACTAAATCTCCAATGACATCACGTTTTGGTCTCGGAATCGAGAGGCCAGAAGCCATTTCCAGTTCATCAAAGCGACGAAAATGTTATGAACATGAATGAAATGGAATTATATTACAAGAGGTCTCCAGCTTCAAACAAACTAACTCATTAGAGAATTCATGAAATGTCAATGAACAGAAATGAAAGGAAATATGAGAAGATAATTATAAAGATTTTAATACAAACAAACCAAAGCCCACCCAAAATTATAAGCCACTGATAAGTTGAAGTTGAAGCTGGTTTTTACATAAACAATTCGAGAATCATTTGCAAGAAAAGAAAGGATCACTTTTGCACAACTAGTAATTCGGTAATTCATGGCTTACAGGGGGCAGATCCAGGATTTTTTCCGACCACGCTTTTATTTTAGGCCCAACCCTTTTGTTTCGTTATTCATAAAAACCAAGCAGTTATACAGTACTATAAGTAACAAAACTAGTAAGTTGTATAACTTAGAAGTGGTCTTGAATATAATTGTCGATTTTATAATAGTTTTCTCTTTAGTTTTCTCTTATGACTAAGATTATAATTTGTAGTTATAGTCCTTATGGTCGTTCGCTTTCAAAGGACGACCTCACTTGCAAGCGTTACATTTATTGTATGGCATTTTTCGCTATTGCTGCATTTTTACCAAACATTAATATATTAATATAAATAGCAACTATCTAAATTTTCCACCTTGGGGTCCCACCTTGGGGTCTCACCTTGGGGTCCCACCTTAGGGTCCCACCTTGGGGTCCCACCTTGGGGTCCCACCTTAGGGTCCCACCTTGGGGTCCCACCTTAGGGTCCCACCTTAGGGTCCCACCTTGGGGTCCCACCTTGGGGTCCCACCTTAGGGTCCCATCTTGGGGTCCCACCTTAGGGTCCCACCTTGGGGTCCCACCTTAGGGTCCCACCTTAGGGTCCCACCTTAGGGTCCCACCTTAAGGTCCCACCTTAAGGTCCCACCTTGGGGTCCCACCTTAAGGTCCCACCTTGGGGTCCCACCTTGGGGTCCCACCTTAGGGTCCCACCTTAGGGTCCCACCTTAGGGTCCCACCTTAAGGTCCCACCTTAAGGTCCCACCTTAGGGTCCCACCTTGGGGTCCCACCTTAGGGTCCCACCTTAGGGTCCCACCTTAGGGTCCCACCTTAAGGTCCCACCTTAAGGTCCCACCTTAGGGTCCCACCTTAGGGTCCCACCTTAAGGTCCCACCTATGCGTCCCGGGTCCCACTTTTCCGGTATGCCATTTATCACCCCCTACCTTTCTCAAAATAATGTTTATAATGCGTTTTCAGGCAAGGGCTTCATGCTGGTGAATTTTTCTTGTGTTTATCTCAGATAGTTTTGGAGAAAGCAAAAAATTGTGACCCAAATTTCAGCCTGTTGTTTCATATAACATATCAAGGTTGTTCTTATAAGATAAAAAAAGTGTACTCACCAAAGCCATGTCTGAGGTCCCTCGCCATGTTCAATGTCTTCTGCACTTGTTTAGGAGGTTTTGTTTGGATTTTATTGATTTGCTTTCGATTTTGTTCGCTAATATGTTATTATGTATTCTCAGAAAAACTTTCAAGGATTGTGCGGCCGCGAGATTGCTTTCTAATACAAAAGAAGCACGGTAAACATGCAGAAAAATGATTGAAAGCAAAGTAGAATCAATACAAATTGCAATGACGAAAGTGTTTGAAGAAAGTCGATTTTTGAGGACAGTTATTTTAGCCCCCTCAAATGTATGAAGCCATTGAGACACTGATGTTGTGTGAATCTAAATATTTTAATCCTTCTCTGATTTCCATGGCCACATAATCTCAGCTGAAACGGTTGACGCAACGCTCTCTTCTATGATAACTGCATTCACTTAGCACTTCAGTGAGCATAATTAGTATCACTTAGGGGTTTACTGAGCACAAACATTGAAAGTCATTTTGAATAGACATTTTGAAAAGTCATTTCGAATAGACATTTCGAATAGACATTAGGGATACACAAACTAAACAGACAAAACAGAATGGCTTTTTGATATGACAATGTGAAAGATCATTTTGAAAGTTTAATTTGAAAGGACAAACTGAATGGACAAAACAAAAGGTTATTTTGATAAACAAATTAATTAGCAACCTGAAAATACGTTTTCATATGACAATATGAAAAGCCATTCTTGTACAGGAAAATGGATAGGCAAACTGGAAGGATAAAACGAAGGACATTTATGTGAGCAGCTTATCAAAGTACCAAATTGTCCTTTCAAATTGTCTTTCCTATACACCAATTCAAAATAAAACCCTGTCCCTTAGCCTCGATAGCGTGAACGAGGTTCCGGGTGAAAGGTGAATTCCTTCATTTCTGTTGTGTCTTTCTCTCGTTGTCATCAAAGGTTAACAGAGGTGTGCTCGTTTGTTGTCATTTTTTTTGCTCAATATCTTTGCGTAACAAAACCTGTCCATAGATTTTGTTGCTTACTCCTGTTGCTGGTGTATTCTGTCATCTTTGTAACAGCTTTTTTAAAAGCTTTTATAAGTACGAAGCTCTTCTGTGTTTGATAAACAAACAGAAACAAAGGCCTTCATCATGGATTTGGACATGATTTCAAATTGCTTGTAAAAGATGTGTTTGATAACAAGGACCATACACAAGATATGACACAAGGAAGACTTCAAAATTTTTCAAACCCTTCTATTTCATAAAGACAAACATCAAAAAAATTCTCGTACATGTCATGAAAGTATCATCCTCTAACAGTTATTTGCCTTTGTTAAATTTATTAAAAGAAAACACTTGCTTAATCGTTACTTCAGGATAAAAGTATATTTAATCTCGAATTAAGGGTGGTTGTATATTACAAATTGCAGCACAAACTCTGACAATATCATCAACTAAAGGCAACATTGTTAAGGAAAATGTACTTTTTAAAATGCGAAATGTTTTAAGTCGGTTTATTGCCCGGTCAACATGAATACGTAGATTGGCAATTTCTTTGGTATTTTTGCATTCAGCTGCAGTCATCTGCGATTTCACTCGTGCGCCAGGTGGGACACTGAGTGAGCAATAGTGATGCAACAAGTCTTCTTTTATTTGGAATCCTCTATCTGCCATTACCTCATCTCCACGTTCCAAATAATTATAAAAGCCACTGTTTTGACAAATGTATTGGTCAGTGGTTCGACCCCATAGAAGTCGGAGATAAACATTATATATCCTGTTGGGGAAACTGCAATTAAAAATTTTCAAGTGCTTTGCTTTTTATAATCAGACCATGTTGCAGCCTACACATCCAAAGACTTTGGCCTCTCGATGAATATTTCAGAACAGTCGATTATGCATTGCACCTTTCTATTCTTTCCCTTGAACACTGATGGCATGTTTGATAAAATGACCTCCTTTGGCAGCCAAACAATTAATGCATCACCAAAAAACTTGCCAAGAAACTTGACCCATGTGGCAAAAATGCTTGAACATGTGGCTTCCGAAACTTGAAATCTGTCAGCCAGGTCCTGGTTCAATAAACCAAGACGGAGTCTCATCAGAACGAGCAGAAACTGGTCTTTTCCACAGAGCTTGACTTGTCTGGTGCGGGTTTTTTTTACCATTGAAGAGTAAACTTTCGCCCCTCGCCAATATGATAGCTTTGTAACATGAGGCTTTATCAGCGAAAACAATGCATTGAATATTGCGATTGTTTGGATGCCAGTGTAAAATCTCATTTTTTTGTCAGAACTCAGAGCTACTGCTGACACTGGCTTGCTTTGATTTCTCTTTATGGACATTTTTGCCATCTTTGAGTTTAACTGTTCCAGTTGATCTTTGAGATTCTTTTTTCCCCATTTAACTTTTAAATTTCAGATGCCATTGAAGAAATTACGTTGTTCTTATCTAAGCAAGCATTACATTTTTGTGAAAAGGAGCAATAGTCATGGTCACATGAAACAATTTTTTCCTAAATGTTTCAGATTCCTCTACTTGCTTCTGAGCTTGTGGAATGCCTGGAGGAATAACCTTGCGAACAAGTTTTCACCTTGGTACCTTGGCTGGTTTTTCATATCCAAGATTCAGTGTTGGTGTTGGGTTTTTAGGTTTTTGGTTTTCCATCAACAAAGTGATTAGAACACACCATATCACTCTGACCAGGTGACCAATTGGCTCCACGTTTCGTTGTTTGTTTCATCAATCTGATCCATTCCTTTCTTTTCTCCTGATTCTTCAGACTACTGGGAAACCAGTGTAAGGTGAAAGACGGTTTGCACAGGCAATCCTTCCTTTTCTGTCCGAGGTTCTCCTCGCAATCATCTTCCTTTTCCCATTTTTTCAAACTGTTACGACTGTTCGTACAGCCAACAACGGCGCAATTTCCATTGACCATTTTTAAATTTTAGGCCAAACGATTCTTTGGTGTGTAATCAACCCCCACTGTACTAATGATATCCCTCCACTCTACTGATTATATCCCTCCACCATACTGATGATATCACTCCACTGTACTGAACATCATCCACTGTAATGATGGTTCCCCTCCACTGTACTGATGGTATCCCTCCACTGTACTGAACATCCTCCACCGTACTGCACACCCTCCACTGAACTTCACATACATCACCCATGGTGTGGATCATTGTGAACATTTTGAAGATGAACTTGCAATGATGAATGCAACTGTGTTCAAATTTAATCAGCCAGACAATTTCGTTACACTTGCTTGCGAATGTGGATGGCATTACTACTTTCAGATAGAGAGCAGGGAAAAAAATTGATATTTTAAAGATGAGGGATTAGGTTGAGAACTTTGTCAAAATACAAGGTGATGGCAAAGTAAAGGAAGCAACAGATGAAATGCCCTCCGAGTCATAGATGCTGGATTTAGTTGCCAAACAACCTCCAAAAACAAAAGAAATTTAATATCCCTGTTGGTTTATCACTGTTAATATTCCATTTGAGATGTCCATTACTATTGTTGTCAAGCCATTTCTAAATTTTTATAATCGGACAACCACAAAAATAAAACAAACTTTATTTCCCTGTTGGTTTATCATCATTTATAGGTCTATGTATTCCTTTTGAGGTGTCTGTTTTATTGTTTTCAAACCATTTCTTTATTTTGATAATGGAGCGCCCCTTACATTAAATTACAAAATCAAGATTTTAAAGATTGACTGTGCATTTGTGAGAAATGAAAATGAGTTTGTATTGTTGTTGATGCGATTGAAAGTTGGCCTGTTTTCAAGTGATTTAGCTGATCGTTTTGGTATTTCAACTACTCAAGCCTCAAAGATTTTTACAACATGGATATGTTTCTTGTACTTTGAACTGCCAACTTTGTTTCCATTTCCTTCACAAGATCTTGTCCGTAAAAACATGCCTTCACAATTTAAGCCCTATCCCAACACAAGAATTATAAAAGACTGCACCAATATATTCATAGAAGTCCCATCATCAATGAAGTCAAAGACACAAACTTGGTCCGAATACAAGCACCACAATACTTTTAAGGCACTCATTGGAATTTCACCTGCTGGATGTGTTATATTTGTGTCAAAACTATGGTCTGGCAAAGTCTCTGATAAGGAAATCACCCTGAAGTCTGGTGTTCTGGAGCTTCCTGTTGATGGTGACTCTGTCATGGCAGATCGTGGCTTTGACAATCAAGACATTCTTCCTTCTGGTGTCTCTTTAAATATTCCGCCATTCAAAGGCATAAGATCTCAGCTGACTGCAAAAGAAGTGGAACAAACTGCCTGCATTGCTTCAGTGAGGATCCATGTTGAAAGGGCCATTGGAAGGATAAAGAACTACCACATCCTTGATGGAGTTTTGTCATTATCCTGCTTACAAACTTTTTACCTTTTTTAGTAGAACCAAGTGAATAAATATTAACGTATGAATAGTAACCACTCAAAAAATAATGATCACAACAGATATTTAAGAATACAATTAGATAATACAACAGAAAGTCCATTTAAGGAAAAACAATATGCTACTACTGCTTTTATAATTAGACTTTTTGGAAACAGGACCTAACTTTACCAGTTATCCAATTATAATTAGTTACAACTTTTATTTAAACATTGCTTTTTGACAAAATTTTCCCAGCCATCATGGAAATAGAGTTTTAGTCCTTTCTTTACACTTTTCTAAAAAGTTCTAGGAGAACAGCTCTGCAATAAAAATATCTAAGTCGTGGCAACATGTAGGTTGTCACAAAATCTTTATCATAAGGTATTGTTTCAACAAACAATGGCTCACTGCTGCCTAACCAAACAACAAAATCAACTTGTTTCAAATCGGCACAAAACATTTGTCCTTGAACTTGGAAGAAGTAAGGATGTCTTCGCTTAAGCTTTATACTCTCACAATTCTATCTTTTACAAGAAAGAATTGTCTTCAAGAGCATCTTGTAAAGAAACGTTATGCTTTGAGAAAGGGCATTTAATCTCCAACCCCCACTTTTCATGCTGGTATCCAATGAAGCACCAAGCACCAAGATATGGAGCAGAGGATGATACTATCAAACCAACTTCTGAAACTTTTGCATCAATACCATTCTCCTTCAACAAGATTGCATACAGCTCCTTAACTTTGGGACAGGGAAGAGGAGGTTGATGAAATCCAAAAAAACCACTATTTGGAATGAATTCTGCCAATTTGGATTTCAAACATTCCAACCTATCTTTATCCACAACTTTATCACAAGGAGCACATGGATCAAAAGATTTGTAGGAAGAGCCTCCAGGATTTTCTTTTCCAAATTTAATTTTTCTTATGACCAATTCATCTATAGGAACAGCGGCAAAAGACTTGAGTGCAGATGTATTAGGCACATTCCAGGAAGACAACTTTGAGGTACAAGAGGCAGCAGATGAATATTCTTTTAGACCATCTATCCGTCTGTTGAAATCTTCAAAAGCAACATGGTTGCAGTTTCCAAACCCACCAAGACCAATGCCTGCAGGGCAAGAACAAGCAGAAGAGCAAACGTCACCTGTTTTATTTGAAAGTTTTACGATAACTTTATAAAGGCTTGTTTTTATGGACGCTTTCACACGAACATCAAAGAAAGTGAAACTTTCATTTTTTGCAATGTCAATCTTTCTAACGAAGCCTTCTTTAAAGAACTGAAAAGCTTTCAGTTTCTTGTAAGCTGTGCTTTTAAGTAAAATATGTTTATATTTTGAAGTTCTGATGATCAAATATTCATACAACTTAATAAAACTGAAAGCAGGCGTTCTGCGAAGATCGGATGACCAGGGAAGATGAAGACATTGCTCCCGAATTGCCTCATATGTATACTCCTTCTCATGGCAAAAGAGAAGTGATTCATCAGCCGCCCACCAGATTGCTGTTCAAAGTTCTTTGCACAACAAAATATTGCAAATGTGCGAAGAATCAGATTGGCTTTGTTCCCAGATTTCTTCTCCTTATCCTGCTCCAGAATACTTTTCAATTCTGCAACAGTTAGTGCTCCTAAATCTTCCAAACGATCGACAGTCTTCCCCTTGGGCAGGAACGATTTGAAAACATCCATCAAAACCATTGGTACATAAAATATGACACACAGAAAAACAAGAAACTCAGGTTGCACTTAGACAAGCTGGGTTTTGTAAATCTGCAGAAAACCAATTTTATCGCATAGGCTGAGTATTTCTAACATATGAGAAAGGTTTTTGTAAAAAAATCCGGATTTATATGATTTTGATGACTTTGATTGACATACCATTAGATCCCAGTTGCGAGTCACGTAACACAGCTACCTGTCAATGACGATCAGAAATTTTCTTCAAATATGAAACCTTGAGCTATATGTACTGTTATATTGAAAATACCATGTATGATAAACAGGGTGTCAGAATTTTTATCCATTGGTATTTTAACCCATGGTGGGTCTTCAAAATGTTCAGTTTGAAACTTGTCATGAAACCATCTTGGGCAGCTGGAGCATTTTACCATGAGACGTTGAGTATCAGGAATTTGCCAGTGACATTGGACTTTGCAGCACCATTTAAACAAATAGGCGTTGTTGAAATCTTTTTTGTTTCTTTCTACGATATAATTAAAAAACATTCTTATATCTTTGGCTTCAAAGCTTCTGACAATGGATGCTCTCATGTCTGCTACACTGGTACATTCTCGAGGATCGAGCCCAAGGGCAAGAGAGGCAGCAAATGCAATTGAATAAAGCCCACAATTTAGATACAGATAGTTTCTTGTGTTGTTTCCAAAGATTTGTAGGAAGAAGAGGACGTCCTTCCTTGATAGTGTCCAATAATGTGGAAACATTTAAATCTACTTCTCATCGCTTAGCTTCACCGTTTTGATCTTGTCAAAGTCACGTCTTATCTCTTGCAGCAGAAGATGAACCTTTGCGTTACAATCTTGCTAAAGCCCAATTGAGGTGATGGGGTGCATTTTTTGAGAGACTAGTTAAAAGTGTGAAACTATGTTTGAAGAAAGTTGTCGGAAACACGAAATTGATTCTGGATGAATAGCAGACCCTTGAAGTAGAAGCTATCTTGAACTCTCGACCATACACTTATATTTATCCTGATAATATTGAGGAACCTTTAATGCCATCACACCTCGTTATAGGAAGACGTTTATTGTCACTGCCAAGCTATCACAGAGAAACAGGTACTGGATTTAATGCAAAGAAGGATTTCGGAAATGAGGTAAAAATCTTGATACTGTATTAAACCATTTTCATGTCAGATGATAGAATTTATATTTGTCTTCACTTTGAGAATTTCATTGAAACGTCAACAAAAAGGCTAACTTACCAGCAACAAAAGAAGATGACATTGTATCAGTCATGAACGAAAATAACTCTAATAGAAATCTATGGCGCTTAGGACTCATGAAGACTTTTCAAATGAGTAATGGAAAAAAATTATCAGGACCACTTTACTGCTGATCAAGATGTAAAAGAAGAAGAAGAGAAGAACTCAAACAATTCAAATACAGAATCAGAAACGAAGAACTGCTGTGATCTTAGCAGATGAAAAAAGACATCTTATGAACCAGTTTCATAACTGGTCAAGTGGGGAGTGTTAAAGTTTAGACTTTGAATATTGTTGAGCCTTGTTTCTGTGTTGTGATGTCATTGTCATGTGTTTGTAAAGTCTTATGATCTGTCTCTTTTATTATTTGCTCAAAAATGAGAATGTGCTCTCTTGAACGCTCTCGGTTGAGACTCTCTGAACCATGAAATCTCAAAATCTAATCCAAATCCATCCAATTAAATTTCTAAAGCATGTTGTTATAGAATTCGCAATATCATTTATAATTTATATACAGGAAATTACGAAGTCCTCTCTGAACGGAGTTATCTATCACAAAGTTCTTTCAAAGAAATGTATACAACTGTTGGGAATGTCAAAATTCTACAATTTCAATCGCAAGATTATGTAAGTTATAATCATGTCAACTAATTGATGTTCTTTTCATTAAAAGATCTTAAAAACTTGACTTATAATCTTTATGGGCTATTCTCAAAGCCCTCTCGTGTGTCCTGTTAATTCTATTGTTACTTTTTCTACTACAAACATTTATATAAGGAGAAAGTAATTAAAACGTGATACTATAAATGTCTTCATTAAAAGTATTCTTTTTTAGTTTCATCCATATGGTTGGCAACCCCAGCTAGAGCATTAACTTTCCTTCCAGCTGCTGAACAAAAGTTTTTAATGTGTTCATATAACTCAAGTTGGTTGTCTATTGCTACTCCTTTGTAGGAGATTTATACTTCTACTTTCTTTAACCCTTTAGCAGCTGAAAGGAATTTTGCAGTTTTGGTGTACTTTCACAAAGGAACTTATAAACAAACAGAATTGTATCATTATAATCCTCAGAAGATTCTCTACACAATCATTCAAAAAAACAACCTATTAGTTTATGTGGTAACGCATTAACTATTGTTTAACTAACAATGAAACATAAAAAATAACAATGAAGCCAGGAAAAAAGTGTTCTGTTTCTCCGAAAAGCATCGAATTTGTGAGAAAATTGCATGTAGATGTTTCCCATATCTCATTTTCAATAATTTGTGAGCTTTATTTCCACTGAACCTGTTGTAATGAGAAAAATAACAAAAATCAGCTGATTGCCTGATGGCTAGGCCCCACTTAGGCCCAAACCAAAATGACAGTAAAATTAAAAAAAACGAACATAAATTCAACTAAAAATCAAAAGATGGTTAGAATAGGATAGGAGTGACCTAAGATTTAAAAAGTACTTACTTCGATTTCTGGATCCATTTTTTTTTTCTTCATTGCTCAAGAGCAAGGAGAGAAAAATTCGATGACCTTCATCCTCAATCAAAAGCTTCTAATAAACAGCATGATGTGCCCTAAGCAAAACATTTTACTTCTGAAATGTTTTTGACAACATGTTCAAAGAAATCAGCAGCTATGTTTTACCAAACAGGCATGTTTTCTATTGTTTTTCGGTGACTTAGGCTCATTTTTGCCAAAATGTCCTCCATCTTGGATTTTCGGGAAACAAGAACTGCTGTTTTCAGATCCAGGGGAGCCAAAGACAGGCTCAAAGTAGCTAAAAACAAAGGTTTGTTTGTCTTTTTGCATACCACAAAAACGGTTTATTTAGGGGTTAACGACCCCCTTTGCTGCTAAAGGTTTAATATGACATCAATTTCAATTTATCTTCGGGATGTTTTGATTTGACGGATTTGCTTGAAAATTTATGAATTCACTTTTATCCCCATTTGGCTATCTTGAAAACCTGGAATGTGGAATATTGGAATGGAATATTGGAATATTTGAGTGGAATATTGGAATGTCCAAAACTCGTAAATTTGACATTCATTCTTGGTTTTTGAGGCAGTTTTGAGAAAATTCATCATTCCAATATTCCAGTATTCAAATATTCCAATATTCCAGTATTCCATTACTCCAGTATTCCAATATTCCAGTATACCTATATACCAGTATTCCAATATTCCAATGCGGGAAATGAAATAAAGTAAAACAATATAAGGATTAGTGTCAATGCAACTGTGGTCATTAAAGGTCATTAGAAAGGACTGACAAAACAATGTCACGAACTATTTGTCTGCTTTAGGTTTGGCATTAGGCTATTAGGAATTCGACAAACACACGGGAATTTTAATAAAATAGAATATTTCGCAGAGCAGACTTAAGTGAAAAGTTTGAGGGGCAATTTACTCATCGAAAAGGCGCATAAGATTCATGTTGAAGCAAAAGGATTTTGAAAAGATTTCAATGGAAACGATAGAAATTCCAGCAAAGGGTGAGCGATACCAAAGAGTGAATTGGCCCTTGATAAGTTCTTTGTCGGAAAAGAAAAAAAATGCTAAGTAGAATTTTTATATTGCGGCTTATTCGGGAGAGGCTACCCAGTTGATGTGAACTGTACAAACCCAAAATAAATTGTTACAAGGGCATTTCCTCCATTTCCTGCGAAAGTAAAGGACATGGTTGCTACGAGAAAATCCCTGTGGGCCTACTTCTGACTCATTCCCAAATTTTTAGCGCTGGGTTTTGTGCTTAGGGAGGCATCCCTGTGTTAAATTATTTAAATTTAGATAGGGTCAGGAATAAGCAAAAAATTGCGACGTTATTAAACAGTAATAATGAAATCATCTATTTACAACATACATTTCTCTTTAAGTACTTGCATTCTGTGAGTCCATGCTCGTCTATACTCTTCATCATCTGATCTCAGAATGATTCGAGATCAAACAGAAACCATTACAAAGTCTAACACAATATATCAATTTTCTACTTCTACTTTTCAACTACATGTGACATACGTAAAGCATTTTTTTAAACCCAGTAATATTTCGTGTCACTGAACCAGTTGCATCATTGAAAATAGCATTGTCTTTTGTGTGTTCATTGTACAACATTCTCATTAGTTGGTCTACCAATGTAACACTTATTTTGTTTCCAGTTACAGTTGGTCAGTGGATAAAGCCAAATTGGTTTCTGAAAGTTGACCCCTGTGATATTGCCTGTGCCTCATCTGACTGTTTGAGTTCTCATGTCAAAGAAATCAGCTTCTTTTAAGGATTTTGCTGCCATATTACCTGCAGCAAAGGCACCAGAGTCCATATGTTTGATATCCTCCCTGTGTTTTTCAGAAGGCAGTAGAGATATATTGTTCTAAAAAAGTGATTTCAATTTCTCTTTTCTAGAACCCGTTATTTTTCTTGTCGCCATGCACCCAGTTTTATGATAAATATCGCCATGCATTTGTGACGTTATTCGCTTTGAGTTAAAAGTAGATTCTATTCTCAGTAGTACAACAACCAACCTGTCTATTTAGAAAGTTGGACTTTGTTTTCCTAGAGCCCTCTACTTGTATGTGCTGATACTTGAACTTCAAAACGCAATATTTATTGCAGTAAAGTCCTGCCTTTAAGAAACTGTGTTATAAGAAACTCAGGCCTGAATTTATTAAATAAAACACTCTCTATAAGAAATCCTCTAGGCTGGTTCATAGATGGTTTCTTTTTAAAAAGGTACATAGTAAAACTATGTGGTTTATGGTAACCCTCGAAAATTTGTTGCAAGGCATATTTTTGGCTTTCTAAGATAGCTATACTGACTTCCTGGGTGTTGTATTGCCAGACTCCGTATTACTAGATCTTTGTTGAGGGGGGATAGTGCTTTGCCAATTTTTCGGTCAAGGGACACATAGCTGTTGCCATTGGACAGAAGCCTTAAAACTACCAAGACCAAGCTTCGAGCACGAAAGTGATTTTACTAACTCCTTTGAATATGTTTGCTTTTGAAACACTGCCAGATGAGTCACTGGAGAATATTACATTTTCACTGTTTGTTACTTTTTCGCTCTGAGAATCAGAGTCAGTCACGTCTGATGAATAGGGTGAACTTCTTGCAGTGTTTGGCTGTTGCTTTTGTGGTAATTTTCTACCCAGTCTTTACTTGGCATACACTGCAACGGATTCACCTATAATTGGACCTAAATGTTTTACTTTCTTTTTGAAACAGTATGGGTCTTCCTCCTGTGACTTTTAAGTCCTCTAACAGCCGTTTGGGTGTACACTTGCACCGCTTTTTTTCTTACTTTTATTCAAGAGAGCTTTATTTGCATCTGCATCTTCCATCTTTCTCTCTCCAATTCTAATCGACTCATCAGCAACAAATTCATCTGTTCCACCTGATGTATCATCTGCGACCTGCTCAACATTTTGGGGAAGACTTTCATTGGTAGTGTCAGCAGGGTTTCACATTGCTTTATACTGGTTCCTTCTCTTTTCACCTATCTCCATATTTTGTCTTAGTAAATAATGAACCCGATTTTTTTATAGTAATAAAGGTTCTGCACCTTATTTCTTGGCTTCTTCTTTACAGCCTAGCTTCCACAATGACATGCTTTAGAAACTTGGTGCCATTTTATATTCTAGGGCGTCCCAACATTTTTAAGTTGCAGAGAAGTGTCATACTTGTGGCCAAATTTTTCAAATTAGAATGAGTGTTCATGTCTTCTTTTCTTCCACCGCACAGCTTTGAAGAACCACTTTTCTTATTGAAAATTCTTGTATGGATTCTGCTACAACAAGAAACAGCAGACATGAAAGTAAAGTATTGTAAAAAAGGCATACTGTCTACAAAGGACATGGTACATTCTTGCTAGTTTTAGAAGTGTTTCTGAAGTGTTCCAATCTGGAATAGTCAGTTTCCAAATGGTTCCAAATGGGAAACGGCTCAAACGCTCATCTGAATGGTTGCCAAAAAATGGCAATAAGAAAAGACTTGCTCAGGTAGATCCTCAATGGAAACCAGGGTTGTTATAGTATATAAATGTCAATTCCTTCAAAGACGGAACAACTTTAACAGTAGTGGGTCATATAGATTCTTTGAAAAGAGAGGACCATATAAACACGCTCACAATATCTATCCATGCTCTTCTTCTCTTTCTTCAGACAATTGAATTCTACAGTAGGAGGATGAACACTTAGGGAAGGAAGGTCAAGAAAGACAGTGCAATGCATAAACTGCAATGACGGATAGCAGTAGCCCAGAGAACAACAGTATTTGCATTAACACTAAAACTACGGTGCAGAATCAGAAGTGAACATAATGGTATATTAAATTTTCTGGTATTAAAAAATATGTCCATGTTATATAGAGCACATTACAGTCCCTGAACATTGTGATATAAAATGTTGTTGGAACTTCTGAAACTTATGTGATTCAAGTTTTACCTACCGTTGTTTTTTTCTTCTTTTCTCTTACATTATTTTGCTTTTGATCAGCTCCAAGATTTGCCTAGAGAAGGAAAATGATATAAAGAAAGGATTCAAATGTACTTTAACTCCTTTATTTCCTTCTCTTTATTTCTCTTTATTTCTTAATCCATTTGATAGAGGAATAAGGATATTTTGCTTATGGTATCAACCACTATTTTTAAGGCCGTCGAATGTTTAGTACAGTTAAAGACAAAAGCTTAAAACTCAAGTGAATAGGTGGCTACACCGACTAAAACTGAATACCTTGAAATGGCCCTTCTTTTAGAATAACTCTTCAGAAGCAGAAACACGGCCAGAAACCTCTGATCACATAGTTGAAAATGGAAAGCAACCTGGTGCCAAAATTTCTATATAAGATGTAATGGAAGTTTATTTCATTTCTTACCAAGAATACCTAGGATATTTCCACTTTAATTGAAACTTGTATATGATTGGTCCTTTACTTAAATCCACTGTTAACACTTTGATCCTTTCTTTCACCCTCCATTCCACCTTTGCTTTTCTCCTCACATCCCAGGGACTGTTGAAGAGAAAAATTTATTCACTGGACAGTGATGATTTAGTGATATTGCCAACCAACTGTTATTATGTAACACAGACTAAAAATAGGTATCGGTGCTGACAAGCTGAATGGTCTTGTGTGCTATTCAAAAGCACAAGCTGCACAGTTGATTGATACTATCTGGAAAGTCGCGTGTGACTCAGTATGGCAATAACAAAATGATTTAGAGGATCAGCTTCATAACTTGTAACTTTATTCTCCTTAGCTACATGAGGAGCAGCACTGGCAACATTTTCTTGTGTTATTTTTTGCATCATCTCATTGTAAAAGTAACAACACACCTCGTACTCATCAAGATGTGGTTTTATAAAAACAAAAAGGAGTTTGAAGGAAAGAGATGCATGTCTGTCACAGTGAGCAGATTTATGATACTCAGCTAGTGTGAGGGTGCAACATCACAAGCACATCAACAGGTTGGGGTGTTTCTCTCTGCTGTTGTGACATCATAACGACACAAATCCATCTGAGCGTTTGTGTCGCTGTCTGGTAGACATTTTTCGACATGGTAAAAGCTCACAGAGATTTCAACAAGGAAATCTCTATTGCCCTTGGATAAAAGAACATCTGAAGGGCTGTTGTGGAACTCTGACATATGGAAGAAATAAAATGGTGATATTTGGTTAACTTTCTGAACACAAATGGTTGTTAGAATGATTTCATTGATGATGTATTGATTAAAATTTAAACCTGATGTCCATACATCCAAAGCAAAAAAATTTGGTTATCTCACAAGACTATGTAAAAATTGTATAAATTTTTTAGCCTACAAAGATTAGAAATACTGAGACAATGATGTTGATCATTGCGCGAATACCTTGTTGCTTTTGAAAAAGCCTTATTGTTTTAGAAAATCCTATTTTTCACTGGAAATACTACGTATCTCAGAGAAAGTCTGATTTGGGTTTCTCTCAGACAAGCTGGGTTTTTTAAATCTGCAGCAAATCAATTTTATCGCGTAGGCTGAGTATTTCTTACATATGAGAAAGTTTTTGTAAAAAAATCCGGATTTATATGATTTTGATCACTTTGATTGCCATACCATTAGATCCCAGTTGCGAGTCATGGAACACAGCTTCCTGTCAATGAAGATGAGAAACTTTCTTAAAAATATTCAGCCTTGAGCTATATGCACTGTTATATGGAAAATACCATATATAACAAATTCTGTCCATTTGCAGACATTCCAGGCTGTTGTCTATCATGGGTACGAGAGCCTGAGCCTATAAGAAATACCAGAAGAGAAAAAAGGTGAGATGAAACAAGGATCTAGCCCTGGAATCTGTCCACAACAAAACTAAAAGACCAGTTCTGTGTATACAGATAGAGTTCGTTATCTCACTTGGACTCTTCATTTTATTGTCATTGTTTTTCCCGCCTTATGTTTGAAACACAATACCTATTCTGCTTTTCTTTGTGATGGGTGCATTTGAGCCGATTCTGGGTATAAACTTAGTTTTTCGTTTCAGTCTGTCTCTGATGCTCAAACGACAAAAGCTTTATAGAATGCCTGAAAATATTCCCGCCCTCTATCTCAATTTTGCAGTTTTGTCTTATTCGATTTGTTTTAGGCTTTCTTATTATTTGGAGGTAGGCAGGCTCTGGTGACCTAGGTAGGTATTGTCGGACTTATAGTTGCTTATCAGAGCAAGGGTAAGTACTCGTTAGGTACTCTCTTTTGTGTAGTTTTCAAAGTTTAGAGTCTAGTTGTGGCACCTATATTTCTACATGTCACATAAGGCACCTTTCTTTTTGTGAATTTCGTTACACTTTGTACAAGTTTTTTTTAATAAGAAAGTGGTTTATAAAAAAGTACACCTCGAAAGGATATACGAGAAAGCATTTGAACACATGGCTTCTAGTTTGAGTTTTACTGTTGTAGTCTTTCTGACGTACTTGAACATCTGCGCTGCTATTTAGTTATTGCAACTGATGCACACCAATATATCAATAAGGTGCAGTGTGCGTCTTTGAATGAATTATCTCTTAATATTTTGTAGAGCACAATTAACTGCTGGTAGCAAATGCACACTTAACCTTGCTTTCAATATAAATACTCCTTCTTTAGAAGGTGAATTACTGTTTGAAAGTAACAAAATATTCAGTCTCTGTCCACCATATCGAGGTGAACAAAATTCTAAAAAAAAAATGCTGGGCTGTTATTTAATGTTCAAAAAATTAGAAGCAGACAAATTCAATATTGGTATGTATTGGTATTTATATAATTTTTTATCACTTAATTTACATTTTCTGCTACATTTACAGTATTCAGTTTCCTCTTCAGCAATAGCAAAAAATTTTAACACCATGTGAAATTTTCTAATGTCCTGATGTAAATTTGGTTTCCATGTTCATTTTATTCTATATACACTGAGCCTTGTCTTTTGTCTCAATGAGTACTGTTTGCATTATAGGGCAATAGAAATCATGGCTCAAATGACTTTTTTCACAGTAAATATAGGTCCAAAGTAAATTCATGCTACTGCTACTGTACCATGCAAAGAATGATAGTTTTTTTGCTTCCTGTTTTTTTAACGTGGTTACAATTATAGCTAGCTTTTGATTAGATTCTATAACAAATGTCTGTCATTAAGGCTGATTCTGCAAAACGTGCTTTGTATTAAAGAGACATTTCTTTGATGAGAACTCAATTAACCGCTAGGAAGAGTTGACTCAGTCCTACGTTGTTGGTGGAGACTTTTTGTAAGTCATGCTACAAGCTTTTCCTCAAGTTTGTGAAAGGTGTTCAAGGATATTTGCAGTTGCCTGTCATCTTCACAAAGAAGCATAAAAATTCAGCACAAGTCCAAAATTTACAGCAATACCTTTCCTTTTCAGTAGTTACTGGAGACTCTCAAGTCTTACCCCAAGATACTGGAAAGACTCTAGAAGGCCTTAAGGTATATATGTCTGATAACTTGCAATATACTTTTTGTTACTAATAAGGTTAATCTGGGATGGTCATGAAAAAAATAGAAATGTGGCAAACATATCATGCTATACACACTGTCTTGTATGTTGCATGTGAATGTTATCTTCCGTGAAATTCAAAGGAATTCTTTTCTTTCTATTGCAGTGCCTCAGTCCAAGTGCAAAGTCAACATTCAAGTCACTCAGTCTAGGAAGCAAACAGATCTTTGAAAAGGTACATTGAAGCCAAATTCCAGAGAAAAGATTTTCAGAACTTTCCCATTACTGTTTAACTTTTTTAACAAAACTGTGTTTTAGTTTGTAACTCAGAGTTTCTTTTCCATCAACAGGTTGTGAAGGCTGTAATCGGCATGTCAAAAAAAGGAGTGGAAAAGTGACAATCTAGATGAGGAAGGTGAGTTTGTATGCAATAATTGCAAAATTCAGTAATCCTACAGGTAAGAAGAAATTTGTAGCCAGCGGAACTACTTTGAAAGCAACATTTTGTTAAATAACATTTTTGAGATGCACAGATTATTCAGACAGCCCAAAGCCAAATAGAGCAGTGGGGTTTCTATTACCTCTTTCGCTTCGGAAACAAGCTACAACCCAGTGCAATGACTTTGAATTAATTATTAAGTAGAAGCATGGTTCTTAAAATCATTCCCTTCTATAGGTAAAGGAAAGCAATCAAGAAGACGCATTTTTGCTGTGACATCAACAGCAACAGAAGGCAGAGCAACATTAACAACAGCTGCATCTGCTGCTTTGCATTTAACATTGCTATTAGCAGGTGAGCTATAGCTAAACTTTCTGATGGGGTCTTTCTGCTTTGCTTCCCTTGATTTTGTAATAACATTGTACTTGTACTTTTAGCTGTGATACCAACAGCAACAGAAGGCAGATCAACAGCAACAGAAGCAGCATCTGCTACTATGCATTATCCATCTCGATTAGGAAGTGATGTTTGCAGTAACTGTGTAATTGTCGTTTTAGATGTATCAGCAACAGCAACAGCAAAAGCAAATGGTGCAAGAACATAAAGTGCATACCCTCAGCAGTAGATAGTGTTCTTCTTGTCAGCTAATTGTCTACAACCATGAATTTGAATGTCAATTTTTTTCTGGCTGGAAGTACATTTATGTTCATCAACAGGAGGTGCCTCTGGACAGAGTGTCAATTTGTAGGAAAAATTCAATTACAGGGTTTCCTTTTCTAATAGAATATGTGAAAGAGTATAATAATGGAAGAGAAAATAATGGAAGGGGATAAAACAAATCAATAGAACATCGATTGGAAAATATTTTCATGTGACAGAGTATAGTGTTAAGGCATTCTTTATGCCACAGGGTATAGGATATAAAGCACTTTGCCACAGATCCCTGTCCCATCCCTAGTCAAGTATACCCAGGGATGTTTTTTTTGTGTGGTTGCGTCATCACAGCACAATGATAACTGAATCAGCTTTGTCTAATTGATGTGCATTGAAAAGACATTTACATAATTCCATTTTCCCAAGATTTGTTTCCTGACTAGTAAAGACCAAACTCGCTGTGAAAGACAGCAAAGACGTATGCTCTAATTGTCGAAAAGGGAATGACAATGGTCACACAAAGTGTGTGGAAATAAAAGGTAGAGCCCGTGATGCAAAAGATTGATGTCATTTATTTCCAAGCCTGCAAATCGTAGTAAACAACCAACAATGTACAAGTTCCTTAGGGATTATGTTAACTTTTATTGTTATCAATTCTATTGTTAAGTTGTCAAAGCTGGACTTTAGTTTCAGGTTAGTGCTACACTTAAGGTTACGTTAGCCTGAAAAGACTGCATTACAACCAGAAATCATAGAAATCTAAAAAAAATTTTACAAGCACAGTCTTGTAAATCTTGCTATGGCAAGCTACTTTCAATCATTTGAAATACGAAGGCCTTTCACCCTCTTTGCCAAGAGTACGTACCCATTTGTTTGTTATTTAGGATGATGGAGGGATTGCCATGTTAGATACGGCAGATTATCTCTCATCCTGCAAACTTGAACAGTTGTGTCATAGGATGAATCAAAGTAGCTATTATGTTATGTTGCTAAAGCCAGGCTAAGTTTGACAAGTGATGTGGTAGAACTAACACGGACCTCAAACTACTGAATTTTGGAAGATAGCCTTAAATTTTTTACCAAATGGGAAAGGATAAATACTGTGTAACCTGTTTTAAAAACAGAAAAGGATGCCAAGATAACGGACAAGTTGGAAGTCATGTTGAGAAATTCATTTTTCATCGTTTTCCAAAAGATAAGGGATCAAGACAGAACAGGAATCTATGATACGAAAGTTCCTTGATAGCTGTACCTTATCTGCCACTGACAACAGTGTTAATTGCTCTAACCATTTTGCGTATGAAAATCCCATGCCGCTTTCACTTTATCCATCACTGTTTTTTAAACAAAGTGACAAAGAATGGAAAAATTCACCAAAACAAAGAAGGCAAATTGTTGGTCATGAAAGAAAACGTCACCCCCCCCCCCCCCCCCCCCTCCAAAAAGCAAGTTTATGAACATCCTTTTCAAAATGAATTTGCTCTTAAACTGCCAAGGAAATTTGCACAAATTACAAGGGATGGAGATGTAAGAATGTTTACAGGTGTTTCTGATACTGCAAAATTAAGTTTCTTTTTGATAAACTTTCTCCTGATGTCAAAAATATTGTGTATTGGAAGGGTGAAAAACATACTCCAAATGAGCTTTCTGGACCAAAACAGAAAGGTCCTGTGCATAAATTTTCACTTGAGCAAGAGTTCTTATGACACTAATGAAGCTAGGTCTTGGTTTCATTAATGATGACCTGGCTTGGAGATTTGATATTAGTTCCAGCTTAGCAAGCCGTATTTTTTAACATGGATGAGACTTATTGCTTTGAATCTGAAGTTTATGATTAAATGGCCATCTCTTTTTGATGTGGTGATAAATTTGCCAGATGTGTTTCACACTCTTTATTTCTGTATTGTACAGAATTATTCATTGAAACACCTTCCAATTGAAAATCAAGCAAAAGATTGGAGTGTATATAATTACCACTGTACAGCCAAAATCTTCATTGCCATAAACCCCAAAGGAGCCATCTCCTATGTTTCTGATGGTAGATAGGGGATTTAAAATTGAGGATATCCTAGCATATCAACAATGTTCCCAGGCAAGGCCTCCTCCAGTAAAAGCAGGAGTGCGGATGACAGCAGAAAATGTTAGAAGAACATCCCTCATTGCCAATTCTCGCATTTATGTTGTAAAGGCTATTGGGAGAGTGAAAAATTGTTTGTATCATCCAGCAGATAATTCCAGTGTCTTTACACCCAATATTAGATGATATCTTTCAAAACCACTTTGTGTATAGTTTGTTTTCTTGTTAATTTTTTGGTATTTATATTATGTTTGTTCCTAATATTTCCGATCAGGCAGCACCCAATGACTACAACAGAAAGTAAAAGTAAGCTCTTTCATATGAGTTAAGTCAATTTAAACAGGTTACAAACCTTGGTTTAATGATATGCTTCCAGCAGATGTCATTACATTTATGAAATTACACCATCTTATCCAGATTTACTCTAAAAAGTTATAACAAATAATCATATACTGTGCTGTTAGAATTTTCTTGTAATTTTAACTAATTTACTAACCTAGCACAGGGCTTTTTAGCCCACTCCAGCTACATGAAACAGACTACTCAGCTCAACTGATTTCTTTCAGGAAGCCTTGGTTATATATCATGATAATTTCTAGCTGTCTTGATTTTTATAAATTTGCTCTTTTTAAAGCAAGCATTTGTCGACAATTAACATTTATTTATTTTTATAAAACAATGAAAATATATCACAGAAATAAACATGGAAAACATGGTGACACATACCATTCTAAGAAACGAAGAACTAGATGTCAAAATCAAACAAAAATATCACTTGGTAAACCTGCTGCTATGTAGCTTTCACAGGTATTGTCAATAGGCTTCGAACAGGTGTTATGAAAATAAGCCTTGCAGAAATGGAATTGGAAATTTCTTTCTCTTAATTTTGTTTGTTCTCTTGTGTTCAGGCAAATCCTTTTACAAGTTCCAGAAAAATTTGCTCTGGATACTTCCAAAAGATGTTTAGCATAAAATTGCTTGACAAAATCAGAAGGCTTCTCTTCATGGCCTTCCAGTACAATTTATCAATGGGATTTCTTCGATATGAGGACCATCAGACACTGGATTCAAAACAACAAAGAATGTGCTAGTGCATCTTGTACAATCAAATTGACCTTAAATTTGGGCATAATATTTGTCAGTACACTTCAGAAGCATCTCACCATCAACCTTTCCCATGAAGTCTAAATGACTCCTTCCAAGATCAAATGGGTTGTTTCTCAAACAGTATGGGCATATTATTTTAATGAAGTGATATGTGTAACATTTGCATATCATATTCTGTCAGGAGAAGCAGAAATAAAGGAAAGTTGAGGGCAAGCATAGATTCCACAAAGAGCAAGTTGAGGTGATAGGTGCGACTTTGAGATATCCTTTGAAAAGGTGGCTGCAGTAATCTCATCATGATCATTACTTCATTTCAACAAGATGCTGTCAAGTGACCAACCCTTTGAATTTTCCATTCCATACACTTTGCCTGGTGTCTTGTTGTTTTTTCAAGGACTTCAAGCTGCTATTCAGAAAGCCAAGGTGTATACATGAACAAATCAACTAGGGTCTCGTATGGCTTCCCACTATTTTTACTTAGAAGCATTTCAGCAACTTTGAGAAGTGGAAAATGGACACGCTCATCACTATATTTTGTTGGAAGGCTATGTTCCACACAGGCAGAATAGGACGTACTTCCTCTAATCCTTCAAAGAATTCTTCCTAACCAAATGCACTTGAATTGTTATATCTTTGATCAAAAGAATTTTTTTATTTCAGAACATAGCATTTGTTTTTTCTCTTTTTTGTTAGCTTTATGTTTTTAAAAAATATCTTTCAATTTGCGCCTTTTAATTACTTTGTTTGACCTATCATTAAATTGACATTTAATAATTTTAAAAGAAAAATGACAGTTTTTAAACGGTAAAACATGTTTCGAACTATCCTAGTTCATCTTCAGTTACATGTTTGAATTTAAAAACAAATCAAGTTACACAAGTCAATTTAAGCTATAAATAGTTACATAACATAGAAACACATGAGGAAACCTAATTACAAAACTAATTAAAAAAGTGGTAAACGTAGAAGGGGTTAAAAGTACAGATGGGAATAAGAAAACAATAATGAGAAGAACAAATGGTAATTAATGGTAATTAAGGTTATAATGATATAATTGTTTGTTAAGGGTTGGTTTGACCCAAGAGATGTGAAGAGCTTCCTTAATTTTGACAGTGAAAGTACTGTTCGCGCTGTCAAGAATAGAAAAGCTTTCTTCAGAATACAGAGAGCGGCAAAAGGGGGACTCATTTAGATGTTTATAGATATGCGAGTTTTTGTCCGTGACCAAATGCTCTCAAATTCGTGTTGAAAGATGCCGAGATGTTTCCCTGACATAAGATGCGGAACATCCGCCACAGAGAAATTTGTATACAACACGAGCCTGAAAGCACTTGGGCACAGGATCTTTAACCCCGAACATAGAGCGTAATTTAAAAGAAGTAAAAAACAGACGATTCAAACAAGACAAAAAGAAACAAGAAGATTTCATCAAGAATGTCATCGATTGTTGGGACTTCTTTCTGTTGCAAAAAGCCCTAAACAAGAACATCGAGAAGGAAGTCAATAAAGTTGTGAAAACACACGAAAAGAAAATAAAAAACCTGACAAAGAACAAAGTTTTGCCATTTAATGCATCAGAAACAGTAACTAATCTGTCGTCCTCGAATTTTACACCAGATGAATTAGATGCTTTAAAAAATGGCCTTACTCATTCCATTTGCCAGCCCAAAATCAACTCTTCCGACATACATGCATGTTTTGAGTTAATAAGCAACTCAATGATGGGCAACATCATGAACAAAAGTCAATCATCGAAGCTCAAGACTGACCTCTCATACTTGGCGAAGTCATATGTACTCTCACACAGACCATCAGCAAATGACATGAAGAAATTCAAGATCATAACCAAATTGAAGAAGAACAAAGACATAGTCATTTTGAAACTGGACAAAGGTAACGGCGTAATTTTGGATAGAAATGTTAATTATAACTGTATTCTAGGTTTAGTCTCTGACACCAACAAATTTAGCAGGTTAGACAATGATCCTGCTTTAGCTAGACATAGCAAACTTCAACGGTTCTTGAGATCACTTAAAAATGATAAGCTAATTGATAAAGAAACTTACAAAAAGGTTTACCCCTCAGGCTCTCAACCTGCAAGGATCTAAGGGCTCCCTAAAATGCATAAGACACTTGCTCCTAACAAACCACCTCCATTCTGCCCTATAGTCTCCTCAATAGGTACATATAATTATAACCTTGCTAAATACTTATGTTCTCTGTTAGATCTTCTAATACCTTCTGACTTTTCTGCAAAGATACTTTTTCTTTCGTTAATGAAGTTAAAAATCTAAACATTTCTCATAACTTTATGATTTCTTTTGACGTAGTTAGTCTTTTCACTAATATTCCTTTACAAGAATCTATTGATTTTGCTGTACAGTACATAATAACTGGTAATCCTAATCTTAAACTTAATGAAGATAAACTTAAAAAGCTCTTTGGTTTCGCCACATCCCAGACCCACTTTTTATTTAATAGTAATTACTACGACCAGGTAGATGGTGTAAGAATGGGATCGCCTCTTGCTCCTGTAATTGCTAATCTTTTTAAGACTGAATAGGATGCACTTAAATTGTTTGATTTTATTAATAAACAACACCCAACATAAAATTCAGCATGGAAAAGGAAAATAACAATAAACTGCCATTTTTAGACGTATTAATCAATAAAAGTAACAGTCAATCCCCTGTAACTACAGTTTATCATACAAAAACTTACACAGGAGTGCTCACTAATTTTTTCAGTTTTTCTTCATTTTCTTATAAAATAGGTTTAATAAAGTGTATACTTGATAGGGCTTATGAGATAAACAACACCTAGCATGGCTTTGATAATGATATCCATAAACTAACTTCAGTTTTAAACAAAAACCTTTACACGTTTTTTTTTTTATAAGGAACACCTTTATAAGGAACTCGAGGCTGAAAATTCCCAAAAAATTAAGGAACTTTAAGGAACTGTCGAGGCTCGGATGAAAAACTAAGAAACTCTTTTTTAAAGAACAAGACGGTTTGTACGAAAAAGGAACAGAAGTACAATATATTTCCCATCGTTTTTCCCCAAAAGGCTCCATTTATACTTAAAATTAGAAATGAAGAATAGTTTCTATGAATTTGCTGTAAAAATTAGTATTTATACATATCCCACGACAAGGAACAGTATAAGGAACTTTCAGCCTCATTTTGTTGAAAAATTAAGGAACTCCAGCCTCAACTCAGACCAAAGGTTCCTTATAAAAAAAAAAACGTGTACCCTACTTATCTCATAAACAACATTATTTGTAATTATTTAAACAAAGTTAAATCTCCTCCTCCACTGGATAACCACAACACAAATAATAATGATAATGATCGTAACCGTGTTTGTTATTTTAAACTTCCTTATATTTGTAAATTTTCAGTTCTCACACAGCGTAAAGTCAAACACTTGGTTAAGAAATATTGTAAGGATTTGAACATTAAATTGGTTTTTACTTCTTTTAAATTACGCTCTTTCGGGCTCGTGCTGTTTACAAATTTCTCTGTGGCTGATGTTCCGCATCTTATGTCGGGGAAACATCTTGGCATCTTTCAACACGAATTTGAGAGCATTTGGTCACGGACAAAAACTCGCATCTCTATAAACATCTAAATGAGTCTGTCTTCTGAAGAAAGCTTTTCTATTCTTGACAGCCTGAACAGTACTTTTACCCTCAAAATTAAGGAAGCTCTTCACATCTCTTGGGTCAAACCAACCCTTAACAAACAATTGTATCATTATAACCTTAATCTTGCTTATTAATTACCATTTGTTCTTCTCATTATTGTTTTCTTATTCCCATCTGTACTTTTAACCCCTTCTACTACTACCAATTTTTTAATTAGTTTTGTAATTAGGTTTCCTCACATGTTTCTATAGTTTGTAACTTTTTATAGCTTAAATTGACTTGTGTAACTTGATTTGCTTTTAAATTCAAAAATGTAACTGAAGATGAACTAGGATAGTTAGAAACATGTTTTACCGTTTAAAAATGGTTGTTTTTCTTTTAAAACTCTGAACTGATTTATTGAACATTCGAAATGTTGGAAATTAACATTTGATGTCAGTGCATGTTGAGTTGGTATAACCTTCTGTTACAGCATACTCAATATTATGAAGCAGTGAAATAATGTAATTTTTTCCACTCTTTATTTGATGTTGGTTTTACAATAGCTTTACATAACTAATGCTGCAGCTAATAAATACCAACCGTTGATTCCAGCAATTAGAAAGTCAAGCACCACAACTGCAATAAGCTGTTAAAATATCTCAATTTTTTTCTTTGAGAGCCCATACAGTTTGACCTGAACTTGTTACTTTTTGTGATGAAAGGACTTTAGATTTCACAACTATTTTGTTATCTGTTAAATTTACATAATCAGCTTCAAATGCTTTAGTACTGAGAATGTAATGGAATATTTTTCCGAAATCAACTGGTGGCCAATTTCGGACATTATTTTCAAATTTACTGTTGACTAAAGTGGTATGAGACTAGTTAATAAATGATAAGATCTTAGTTTAGAATGTCCAGCCATTTCTACTGTGCAAAAAGCTAGAAAAAATTAAGAAGTAGGCTTTTAAGATACATTTTATGAAGTACAAAAATTCAGAATGTTTGTCTTATAACCGACCCAATAAGCCCATCTAATTGAATTGAAAGTCTATATGTCATAAGTTGCACATGACTGACAAAAATAATAAGCTTTTAAACTTATATATAAAATGTTATAATAATTTCTTCATACTCTCATTCGACATCATTTTCTCCCATTACCAAACCCGATAAGCCCCACTTATCAGAAATGAGCAGAAATGATACTTGTTTCTTAATCACTTGCCAATTTTGGTAAAATTAAATTCTGTATTTCTAAATTTGCAACTGACTGAAATGAATAATAATAATCTTTAACCTTATAAAAAAAATCTAGTAATAATCTGTGCATATACTAGGTTTCGTCATTCAACATTGTTTTTCTTATTGCCAAGATGTACAATTTTTTATTACAACGAATTAAATCAGAGAAATAACTATCTGGAGATCAACTCTGACAGGGCGTTAGGCCTTGTTTCAACAAAAAGAGGACTGTATGTTTTCTAATATTGATTAAAATCTATTTACACTATTTGCAATACGAATAATACTAACATCACCTGAGAATACTTCATAGCGTAGATTCTTTTAGTTCTTCTACAAGTTATACGTTCATGTTCAAGAGCTTCTTCAAGAGCTCTAGATTCTAAGATTCTAGTCAGATCAACAGATCAGCAAGCTTCAACCAAAAAAAAAATACAACAACACAAAACATGACACATAAGACATGCACATGATAAACACTTAACAGAAACGAGGTTAAAATATTCAATTCAACTAAAGTCTTTACACTTCCTCTTTCATCAGTTAAAAGCTAAGCGATAACTCGATATGTCTTCTGAGAATAACTGATCAACTAATTGTCTTTTCGCATTAGCTAATCCTTCAGAGTGTCCTTCAGAGTTTGTGATTGCTTCTTCATCTTGTCGATTACTATCTGCATCTGATACAGATTGTTTCTTCATATTCATTTCCAACGGAAACAATTTCTGTTATGGCAATGAGATAATATGTCGACTAGCCAGCATTACTTTTGCACCTCTTACTTCCCAACTTTTCCAGCTATTAACATTTCAATGCGTCCCAATTTCAACAAATTACGATTCCAAGAATTTTCATCCTTTACGGTAACAATATCTCCTTCTCTGATCAAGGGATCATGAAGTTTACAGGAAACGTTTATTTGTTGTTCTGGTAGATCTAATAAATACTGCATCTTCCATCTATTTCGAAAATGATTTAACAAGGAACTCAGGTATTTCACTCCATGATGCATATTCCTCCACTTGATAACAAGTTCATGCTCGAAACGTCGTTTTTATCTAATATAAGAAATTTCAAATGGTACAAAATCTATTTTCATTCTTGTTTGTTCTACATTGTGCTGTACCGAACGCAAAACACACTTTTTTCGTATTTATTGCTAATCTGCGTTTTACTGGATCTGTCTCACCGCACTGGATTTATCAAGATAAGTAGCCTTTTACTTCATTTCTTTGTTTCTGATGCCTTCAATTAAAAGATACATTCAAGATGCTCGACGTGATCTTATTAACTTTGCTTCAAATTACTTCAAAGATATCAAAGACACCGCGTATAAGCTTGCCATGTCCACGTTTAAAAAAACAAGATTTACAAGCCATATCTTTTTTCTTAGTAAGTGTCTTCGTTCACGCGTTATACAGAAGGGATTTAAACTTAATTTTCATAATTCATACCCTTCTAATCAGATTCAGAAACATCTTCTAAACTGTTCAAGAAACCTTATTCATATCGTTGTCTCTATATTCAAGAAGGAAATTCGCAGCTTCTCACAGACTCCTACCAAATCCTGCCAAAGAATCCAACCAAGACCTTCAACAAAACCATCATCACCTCAATCAAAGAAGAAATTAACAACACCAATCTTCCTACCAACGCATCAAAGCTTTATCTCCAACATCCTCGTACTTCAGTTTTCAACATGCTGCCAAAATTAATAAACCTAACAATCCTGGTCGCCCAATCGTATCAGCTGTTTCCTGCCCAACATCTCAAATCGCAGCTTATCTTGATTCAATTTTGACTCCTCTTGTTCAAAGTCTTCCGACATTTATCAAAGACTCCTCCCATGCTCTTCGTATCTTCAAAGAATTCCGACTTACAGAACCCAACAGATACCTCTTCACCATGAATGTCAAATCCCTGTACACATGCATTCCTCACAACGATGGCCTCAAAGCATTAAAGCATTTTTTGAATAAAGAAACACAACCAGACCCACCAACTACAACACTGCTCCGTCTTGCCGAATTCGTGCTCACAACCAACGCATTCTCGTTCAACAACCAGTTTTACCTTCAAACCTCAGGTGGGGCAATGGGAAGCAAACGTGGTCCAAGCTACGCGTGCTTTTTAGTTGGTCATCAAGATCATCTTATATCTGAATCATACGATAACCGTATTCCTCTCACCATGACCAACCACCCATTCAACAACAAAATTAAAAAGATCATCTACGACAACTTTGATATTCTTACAACCAACAACACAACCAAAGAAATATTCACCGCACCTCCCCTCATGGCTTTCCGTAGAGACAAAAACCTTAAAGATCACCTGGTACACAGTAACCTGAAAAGCTCACAACAACCTGGAACGAATCCCTGCCAACATCATCTTTGCCAAACATACCATCACATCAATCAGTCAACAACGATTACTTACAAAGACCGGTCATTCCACATAAAATCCGCCTTCACTTGCTCTTCATCTTGTTTGATTTATTGTATCGTCTGCTCTTCCTGCAATGTTTTGTATATTGGTGAAACATCTCGTCAGCTCAACAACAGAATTGGAGAACACCTTAGGAATGTCAGAAACAAAGTTCACCATAAAGAAGAACATCAAAACGACCCAGACAGCAACATTTCACAGCATTTCAACCTGCCCAATCATTCGACTGCCAACATGTCCGTTCTTGGAATTTTATATGCACCACACGACACCATTAAAAGAAAAACTTTAGAGAAAAGAATAATTCACAATTTGAAAACTCTAAATCCTGGTGGACTAAATAAACATTTTTCTTATCTTTAATTTATGTACTCTAACTTAGATTACATGGCACTGTATCTTGCGTTCTTTTTATTTTTCTTTTTTTCTATTTTCCGAATCGCTATTCTTTTAATATAACTTAACATTTTCTGTTATTCCTCCACTTGATTACGAGTTCATGCTCGAAACGTCGTTTTTATCTAATATAAGAAAATTTCAAGTGGTACAAAATCTATTTTTATTTATTCTACATTGTGCTGTACTGAACGCAAAACACACTTTTTTTGTATCATAGAAATTTGTTGTCACTTATTGTACACATATTCTGAGGAGATTTGGAATTCCTCCCTGGGCAGAAATTCAGTTTGAGCTCTTTCAATTGACAACAACACCAACTGTGTTTTGATTTTACATATTTTTGACTGAATTTGAGGGATGAATTAAAAAAAAACGACAATACATTTCAATTTGCAATACATTTCTCCTCTGAATCATCAGTCATCTAATTCTAATGGGGCCGTACAATAGAAGATATAATGTTACGTGTTAAACATAAAAAATAACCTTGAGGTGTTAAAATTCCTTCTTATAACACAAAATAACCTACTAACGAATATTGTATGAAACTATACCGGTTTGGCCTTGCGTTTACACCGTTTCGATATGAACATGGTATGAAATGAATACAATACGCTAATTGGCTACATCTGTAAGTGGCACAGTTTGAACGGCTAAATACGGCACAGTTTAATGCCGCTTTTCAAAAGGAATGAATCTTTGTTCTTGTTGACATGAAACAATAGATATTTGACAAAAACAGATGACCTTGCTAATCGTATTCATTTCATACTGGCATTGTGTAAACGGGAACTCCCAATTCCCCATGCAATGTAAAATCATTCCATATTCATCTCGTTCAGCATAGTGTAAACGGGGCCTTAATGGGGATAGATTCTATAATGCTGACAATATTTGAGCAAGCCATGTGGCTAAACAGCCCTAGGAGCTGGATGTGATGGGATAACCTTTCAGTTTTTCAGTGAAACATTAATTTGTTAATTACCAAAAGACTGATGTTTGTTGATGTCTTTTCCCTGTTTCCCAATTGCTGGTTTCATGTAGTGATAGTAGTAGGGCAGTTAACCCTTCCAATAAATTTGGAAATGCTCTAGAAATTATTGAGAGTCATTGCTGAGAGCACGGTCGGCAGTAAATTGAGTTTTGGGATTAAACATCTGCATGCCTGCCTCCCTCCTTGCCATTCCAAAATTTTCCAATTTGTTTTCTAATTACTTCCTGTTCAATACCTGTTCTGTTCCCCATTCCATTTTTTCATTCCTCTTCCACTCTCGCTTTATTCACCTTCCATCCACGTTCCATTGCTTGTTTAGTAATAGCCAAATGCAATAGATACTAATAACCAAGAAATAGATACTAACAATAAGTTGTTGACTTCAAAGGATGTTGAGACTCTAATTCTTGCTGAAGTTGAAATCACTACAAACAAGGAAAAATTGTCGGAGATTGAATCCCTGATCAGGAACCCTGAGAAGAAGCACAGCCTACAAGCCTGGACAAAACAATAGAGACTTCATTCAGCTTTTTGAATAGTTTGTAAAAAATAACCCAACACCCCCATATCAATGTTGCTTTTGTTGACAATATGAAATTTTTACGGGCAAATACTTCAACATTCTGAAAAAACCAACATTGAAATGGGGGGAAGGGGGTCCTCTGTTGACAAGTGTACCTTATTACAGGATGTTTCAAAAATTGTAAGCATCTTGCAAAAAGTCAAGTATTTTGTCCAGGATTGTCTTTATGTTTAGAAACTATTGCATGTCTTATAGGCAAAATATGGGTATCAAATGAACGGGGAGCAAAATGGGGTATATGAGAAGTTAACCTGGTACCAATCCATAAGTGACGTATGAAGGGGGTCTTTATCTTTTGTGATGTCATAGTAAATATTACCCTTATAAATTTATGAAATAGGGCTAACTAAACTAAAAAAGCAAACAGAATGGGGTGCTACTCTTCTATTTCTCCAGAAATCCCGGCCTTATTGTATCACAAACAAGTTGAACAGATACAAGATGTTATCAAAGAAACGAATGTTTCAAGGTCTGAGATAGATAAGATATAGAAGCTGGGGATATCACACAAAAAGACAGAGAAAGAAACTCTGAATGTTGGTGGACGACCAAAAAAAATATGTGACTGTCAAAAGAGAAAGATACTTTGGGTTGTCAAAATTCTGAGAAGACAGGACCCAAACTTGTCTGTGCTAAGGCTGATGGAGGGAGTGGACATTATGCATGTTTCAAGAAAGAGCAGTCACATGGCTTCTTAACACCAATGGTTACAAGTATTTACAGGGGGGGAGGGTCTCATCAGCGTAAGAAACAGGAAGCTTAGAGTTGAACTTGCAAAACATATGATCAAGGATTACCACACGGAAGTTCGGCAGACTACTTTAGCATTCAATTTCGATGTAGTAGGATTTGTATACAAGAGAAACCCCTGTGACCAAGCCCTTGCCCCAAGTCGGAAAGTTTGGCGAACAACATCTGAAGGACTTGTACATGGCTGCACGGCTAAAGGACAGGCATGTGGTACTGGAGGGAATTATGTAAATGCGTTGCAATAAGTTATGATAAATGTGTTATTTGCAGCAAAAAGTATGAAAAAATGAACAGAAAATTCTTCACTAGTTTTCTGCTAGGAATTTTGAAGCCAAAATTCCAAGGTTTGGATTCAGGATAATGATCCATCACAGAACTCTTGCGTGGCAAGAGAGGCAATGATGCAGGTGGGATCGAATTTGCTCTCAATCCCTCCGCTCAGCCCTGATATGAATCCTATCAAGAAGGTTTTAGTTTAGGAAAAAAGCTTTTGCAAAAGGATGACATTGAGAAAAACATTACAGCTGAAACAAAAGAAGAATTTGAGCAATAAATAATTAATGTGCCAAATACTATTCCTATTGAGACGATGAACCATATAATAAATTCTGTGCATCTGCAAATGCACTTGATTACCAAAAACAAAGGGGAAAGATGGAAGTAGTGAAATGTTCAAACTATTGTAAAGAATTGTTTATGCATATTGCCTAGCTTATGAAATAAGACTTTTTTGTTGAACTTACCCTTGTGTAAAAATTACAGTCTATCAATGTATTGCTACAGTTAAAAACATGATCAGCCCTGTCAATGTATCCCATGTTATTCCTGCTAGCTGGTTATTTCCCCATCAAAGAAGTCTCCACTCAACTGAATTTTACTATCTAATGAGTCAGCAAAGAGTCAGCAACTAATAGAACAACTGGTACAACATTGTATAACTCAAACAATGGAGATTACTTAGGTTTTAAAAGGACAATTTTTTTTTGAGATTAATAATTACATGAAAGTCTCATTTTACTACGTTTTACCTTATTTGTTTCTTAACATTTATTTTATTTTCATTTACAATGCACCACTTTTTGTTTTTCTATTTCTGCATCTCATTTTATTCAAGACAGATAAGACAGCAAAAAGCATGATTCAAAATAAAATTATTCGAAGTGAGTGCTAGAGAAGGTCTTCTTGACCTTGCCAGAAAAGATGCAAGCAATGAAGGAGATGGAGAACGAAGATACATATTTTGGAAGTACGATTTTATTACATTTGCTGCATTTATCCACACCACATTTGCGTTGTTGGTTTTTCGTTGTTGGCTGATTGCACAGGTTGAGTTTTTGTTGAGTGAAAGGAGAGCAAATTAGCTACTGCACAATCGGACTGCAAATATCCATGGCGGCCAAGGCAGAAATATATCAATCAACTTTGCAATAGAACTTCTGAATGGTGAAGTACAATCTGATTTACGGCACAGATATGGGACCTTAAGCGAGATAGGGTGGAAAGGGTTTGAAAATCTTTGAAAAAACGAAGGAAATTTTACAGAGTGTAAATATTCAAACAGATAAACAGATATGTTTGCTTCAATTAAAAGGCACAAGAAGCATTATTTTTTTTTCGAACAAATATAAAAAATTTTACAACACATCTTACATTTTACTTTACATAAGTAATTACTATAAAAAACTTCAGGTACCGTATCATTGGGAGGGAAAGACGATGAATATGCCAATACAAAAAGACCGGCATCATTTAACTACATACAACTTCAACTACAAACATTTTTATAACTAATGGATCATATACTCGATTCTGTCCCACATCAGACGTCAGGTCAGAGTCAGGTGATTAAGACATAGGGGTTTTCTGTCCTTGATTTTTCTTTCCAGCAATATTTGGAGGATGAAGTTGAACAATGGTGAAGGAACTTGCCACAGAGTGCTTATTTGAGTATGGGAAAAGGTGGAACAGTGGCTGAAAAAGAGCATCACAGCTATCACAAAAAGATACCAATATGAAGACATCAGATGTAATGAAAAGTAGTTACGAATGTTTATTGTTAGGCTGGAAGTGTTTCTGTGTATGAACGGGACAATTGATTCCATTTAAGAATCTTAGATAATATTTATTCAATCGATTTCTTTAGGTTATGTTTATCAACAGTGTGGGCTAATAGAACTAGACTTAAAAAAATTGAGTGTACCATTATTACAAATATTATGAAATGTAATTACAATATACATTTATCACAGCATGTTTTTAGATAATCACCTTTCTTGCATCTGATGACTTCTTAGAAGAAATTTGTATTCTTCATAGGAATATAAGTAAGATTAGCAGAACTGATATGCAGCTTCCTACAAATCTATTCCTTCATTTTACAATTCAAAGTAGCAGCAAGCGCAATCAAGCAAACATCTTTTCACAGTAGGGATCTTATTGTCTCCTAAGGGACTATAGTTTGGTCTGAAGTCAATGCCCCTGACAAAAATCATGCTTTCATGATCTACATTTACAATGAAAAGCTCGAGACAACATAAAAAGACAATCATGATCACCATTAATATGATCCATGGAATCCCAAATCCAACACAGAGTAAATGTAAAAAAACTGAAATGATACAAGTCAAAATTTTTCACCAAGATGGCTAAACCAGATGTGTTCATTTTGAAAGAAGCAGAAATTTAAAGCTTGAAGTTTACTTAGTTGGAATTCGTTAATAGAATTAAATGTAGACATATGAAATATTTAAATGAAATCTTAAACAAGGTCATTGTGAAATATATTCTCATCTACAGTATATCAAGACAAAATGAAACAAAAATCAAATGCTGGGCCTGCAAAATTTGCTTTTAATCGCTCACACAAATAGAGTTTTTAATTCTAATTCTTTTGCTAATGTGTATACTTTACAACGTTGTAGAATATCTTTTATGAGACTATACTTTTCTAACAAGGAAGTCTTGTATACATTTACACAGTCGCAGAAAAAGGTAGATAAACAAACAGACAGACCAGGGAAACAGTGGGATAATGATCAACAGGGCGAGATGGAGATCAATGGGCCATGATCAACTGATATATATCTGATATATATATATCTGTCATTGGTCAACTCATATTTTCAAATTTGCATACAATAGAACACGTAAAAAAATAAAAAACAGAGAAGCAGCTTGCAATAACATATCTGTACAGAAGTTGAAAATTAAATAATAGGTTATAGGTAACAGAAATCAGCATCAGCATATACATACACACTTAGTCATATATAGTGACACACAGAGTAAAAGATGCCTGTGTCTTATGGGTCTCGAGCATCATATACACACTTAGCCATATACACTGGAGGTGCTGTGGCGTCGTGGTGTAATCCAGCTGACTCGTGGTGTCAGAAGCTCAGTGTGGTCAGGGTTCGAGCCCAGCCACGGTAGCGTCACAGCCAGGGTCGAGGTCTCGACTAGTTAACCTACTACTGAGATCCTAGCGACTGGCGCTAAAACACCATTTCACCTTCACCTTCACCTTCACTGGCACATAGAGTGATATATACCTGTGTCTCATGGGTCTCGAGCATCACATACACACTTAGCCATATAAACTGACACACATAGTGATGTATACCTGCGTCTCATGGGTCTCAAGAGTCACATACACACTCAGCCATATATAATGACACACAGAGTGATATATACCTGGGTCTCATGGGTTTTAAGCATCACATACACACTTAGCCGTATACACTGACACAAAGAGTGAAATATACCTGCGTCTCATGGGTCTCGAGCATCACATACACGCTTAGCCATATACACTTACACACATAGTGGTATATACCTGCGTCTCATGGGTCTCGAGCGTCACATACACATTTAGCCATATATACTGACACACATAGTGATATATACCTGCATCTCATGGGTTTCGAGCGTCACATACACACTAAGCCATATACACTTTCACACAAAGTGATATATACCTGCGTCTCATGGGTCTAAAGCGTCACATACACGCTTAGCCATATACACTGACACACAGAGTGATATATACCTGGCTCTCATGGGTTTTAAGTGTCACATACACACTTAGTCATATACACTGGCACACAAAGTGATATATACCTGCGTCTCATGGGTCTCAAGCGTCACATACACGCTTAGCCATATACACTTACACACAGAATGATATATACCTGGGTCTCATGGGTTTTAAGCGTCACATACACACTTAGACATATACACTGACACAGAGAGTGATATATACCTGCGTCTCATGGGTCTCGAACATCATTTCTGTCGTATTCGCACAGGCATATATATACAATTTTTAAAGTGAAAATTGATAAACATATGCATCTCAGCATTATAAAAACAATTAAATATAGAGCCAATCTCATAGATGCATGTAATATCTATTTCTAGAACATGTCGGTTGGACCCAGACCCCTATTTTTTTAAAAATGTAATTCAACATTCCAAACATTATAAAGTATCGACGGAATTCTAGAAATCTAGAAATTCACCATAAAAGTGAAATCTTGGAACTCGACCCAGGCCCCATACATAGCTAGTGCGAACTTTCCTAAAATTACATGTTCATTTCTAACCAAGCTCCATTTTATACTTGACCTCAGGTTTCACCTCAGGTATGTTTATAAGTAACAGTTACAACATATCAATACATCAGTTAGATTACAAAACTTCAGCAAAAAGAAATTTGATATCATATTTCTCAACGTATCAGTAAAATCAGGCCTACGTTAGCGAAGAAATAATAGGAATGGCTGAAGATACTCACATCAGTGCTGATGCAAGCAAGAGTGGTGGAAACAAGAGATCGCTTTTGAGATGGGATTTATGCATAATATGTCAAAGCACATCAAAAGAGTCTCTAACCTGCCAGTAGAATATAGGGGAGTCAGACCAACAACGCTTTTAATAGATAACATTTAGAAGTTGGTTAAAGCGAATTTGGTTTAATGTAGAAGGGGTCATAAGGTTAAATGCGTTTAAGGAAAGTGAAGGATTTTGGTTAAACCGAGTTTGGTTTATTGAAATAAAAGATGTGCTAAAGTGTATGATTAAGTGGATTAGGTTAAGTGAGAAGAAGTGACGAAAAAGGTCAAGGGAATGAAAACGAAATTACAGAATAAAGCTTTTTACTTTAATGGAGTTCAGTTTATTGAAACGAAAGCGGAAGTGAATTAAACGAGTTAGTATTAGAGATAAAAAAAAGGCGAAATGGTATTTATGTTAAATATTGACGATGTTTTGTTTGGAATGGGGTGAATTAGATATTAAAGTAAATGATGAGGCGTTTGTAATTGAAGGAGAAGAAATTAGGAGAAAAAAGACAGACGTTTTGAAGAAGCAAGAAGACATAACATTGAACAATAGAAGAGCAGTTGCGTATTGGCTTATAGAAGTCGCACATGTGTTGGAATATGAAGACCAGCCATTTTTTTTAGCGTTGGAATATGTTGATGAAGTATTGCAAAACAGAATGGTATTGAAAGATAACTTTCAGAAGGTAGCTGTCTCATGTAAGCATATACAACATATACACAATGTCATTTTTAACGATTATCGTAAAACTCACAAATGTCTCTGATTTTAATGATTATGGGTAAAATCGGATGAAGTTCAGCAGAAGCTCCTTCGCACAGTCCTTGTCTTGCTGCATGTTAGCTGTTCGGAGTACGGGGCAAGGGGCAAAAGCGATTTGATTTCGATAGCAGAAAGAACAGAAGAATAAAATGGTGTCGATGACATCCAAAGCAAACCTTGTTGGAACCACAGTTGAAGAAAATGGTGATTCGATTTAGATTATCATATTTATCTTTTTTCTTTAAGGCTAGATTCAGAATGAAGACTGTTGTCTGTTACTGTCCAAATTTAGCCCAAAAACTGCGTCTGAGGACTAGGCCTGTGTTAATAGGTGTTAGGCCTATTTTAATTGCTCCAAATCAAAAGATATCAAGTATTTGATGCAAAAATGGTACAAAGCATCTCAAATTTAGTCTAAGTACAAATTTTCGCTGTCCTACCGCTTATATTCTAAATTTTATAGGTAAGCATTCAAAATTCCCAATTCTATAAAGGCTTGGAAGTAAAATGAAGTAGATGAAACTTTTACACCCACTGCGTTATAAGCCCTTGTAAAATTGTGAACTTTGAACGCTCCTAAAAACGATAATACCAGCGCTGAGAAAGTAAAATTTTGCACCTAGACTAATTTTTTGATGGTTTATAAGATTTTTGCATTGAAAACTTGATATCTTCTGATTTGGGGAGATTTAAATTCTACAGAATCGCCCTATTGCTTTGTCTGTTTTATAATCTAGATAGTTAGGTAGGTTTTGTAGTATTTCCTGTTTGTTGTGTACCTAATAGAGTATGTTAAGTACAACAAATCTTAGTGAAAGTTACTTTCACTATTCCTACTTTTCCTTGCGGTTAGCTATCCAACGAGCCCTTTATGTATATAAAATGCTAAATAGTTATTGATGTGACAAAAATTAAACAGGTTACCAAGTTATGCTTGTTGAAGTTACAGAAGGCTCAATATTACAATAAATATGTCTGTGTTGCATTATAGCCCACTCAAGTAAGTCAAAACAGGCTCCAAAGAAAGTAAGTGGTTTTTACCTACTGTTATCTCACTTTTTGCAGAGTTATTAGTAAATGTACATTCATGACTTAGCCAAAGCGCTCAGGAGGGGATTTTGTGGCAAATTCTGTTCAGGCAAAATATTGACAGGAAAAGATACCATTTTTATTCTATTTCTTATCCAATTTATGTGGAAATAACACTACATCTTTCCAATGTTTCTTCCCTCTTTCCCTGCTCAACAGACTACTAATTGATTTATTATCTTTAATCATCAAGGTCTGTGAAGCCGATGGTTGTGGCAAAGAAAGTAGTGTTCGTTCTGCAAAATGTATCGCTTGCAATCCTCCTTTCACGAAGAAAAAATTTGTGCCAAATGTGCCAAAAGGCAAAATCAATACCACAAAGCAATTTGAAATTTTGACCAGTAGGATAAGCTCTCTTTTTTATTTCTATTGAAAGTAGAATGCAAAGGATTTAATTTCAAGTTGATTGAACAATCATTGTATTATTTTTCTCTGATACCTGATTGTAGATTTAACCTTTAACAAGATTTTGCAACTTGTTGATTATTTGACCAACATTCATGCAAGATGTAATCCGTTATAAAATGGTTGAGGCCCTCTTATCGTATAATTTAATTGTTGTTGGTCCTCTTTCCGTTTGCTAATTTGTGAGTCTGAACTGAAATTGAGACTTTTGGTGACAGTTTACTGAGACAGTGACATAATCTACTATGTCAGGAGTTACAAATGTCTTGGAAAAGACATTTTAGTTCAATGTGTTTTTTTTTAACATTTCTGCTGACTCGTATGGTATGGCCTTCTTACACAGCACAGGAAACAATATTAACAAGAACTTAAGGGCAAAGCTGACATTCTCATATCCATGAAGGAGTTTAGGCTCAAGACATGAATCTTTGAAACCATAGACTTTATAGATTGTTTAGTGTACAATTTACATTGCTGCACATAGTGTCATTTGTGCATTTTCAGATACCACCTTGAAAGAAAAGGCTGATTATGATATTGTGGTACTTGTCGGGAAGAAGATGAAAAAGGGTTTTAGCGTGGAAACAATGTGCACACCTGGATTCGCTAAGCACTTCATTGGATAAAAAAAACCGACCAAAGCCTAGACTGGCAGTAATGAATCTTTTTAAAAGTTATCTACAAGGTAACGAATCATTTCATTTCCAACAAAAAGCATGTTTAGGCAAACAAACTAGCAAATTTAAGTAAGAAATTTTCTGATACATTGAATATTTCACAAAAAAGAAAGATGGGTTAACAAATAACTGGGAGTATCAAATCCACTCATATACCCTGGACATTTAAAATATCCAAATGATATAATGGATTGCACATTATGATGAGATTGTTACTAGAAGGCAATACAGAACTACATATGAATGGTAGATGACATGTAGATCTGATATGTCTGACATAGCAATTTCACACTGTCATTTTCTAATCCTTCAGGCTGGGTTTGAACCGCAGCCCATTTGGCATACTGTGTTGAACCCGAACTCTCATTAATTTCAGATTATTACAAAAATCCACAGAAGTTGGCCAGCTCAGACAAAGACTCTTGTCTCGAACATATGGAAGAGGAAGAAGAAGTAGCTGATTTAGAAGAGCAGCAAGAAAGTCAAGGTGATACACAACATGATCAATATTCTTTCTCTTATTTTATAAACATGTGATTATAGCTAGGTGTTTTATATGAGATCTTGAGTTTCTGTTTTTGTATTGCACATACAGGTAATTATGTATATTGCAATCAATGAAACAGGTTGTAATAATTCTGAAAATGTACTGTATCTAAAATCCAAATTGCTGCTCATGTGTGTAATTTATTTACCTTAACTTTTTTGAGAGTTGTATTTTCTAATGAAAACTTGGTCATGTATTTCAATTTGCCAATTAGCACTTTAAGGAAAGGTCATTATTTGTATTACGTTGATTTCAACAATGAATTGTTTCTTTTTAAAAAGCAACAGCTTTAACTTCAAGGAAAGCTCTCTGAAACAATTAATTTTTTTATCTTATATATATTAGATATTTTTGAATAAAAGAGGTTAAGATGGGCCAATAAATCATTCATCTACTACCCAATTAACCCTGCAAGATATTTTAAAAGTTACTATATTAATCTTACTTATAGATAGTCAGATGGATCTGGATGTGAATAAGGAAAGATATGAAGACCATCCTGTGGCTGGCTCTTTGAATGGTAACAGTTATCAATCTTTCTTCTTTATAAAGTTTCCTGAAGGTCTGAAATTGTTCATTCTGGCCATGAAAATGCTACAAAATGGGCTATGCCCCATCTAGCTAGTGTCAGGCTGAAGTTTTATAATTGCTCAGAATTAACTATGCAGTTGCCCTCTCTTCATAGCTTTTCTTTTTGTTTACATGTTTCATGTCATTTTCATGTTAAATTATTCAAACAGGGAAAAATTATCAATATACACACTTGTTTTCCAAACTGGCCTGTAAAAAAATCAAGACTAAAAACAGATAAATGTGATAATTAAAATTCAACTTTGACAGGTGTAACTGAAATGCAAGTCATTCACAAAAACGATATATTACAATTCAAGTGAGCCTAAAGACTGATGGAAATGCGCTGGATAATAAGTTGAAGTTATTATAATTCTTACTTTTAGATAATCTGATGAGGGAGGATTACCATGAAAATGAAGGAGATGCTGGAGAAGTAGAAATAATATTGAGCTGGAAACTATCACAGGTGAAGAAAATTGTTTGACAATATATTCTGCAGGTAATTAAACATCCAAACTTGATGCTGCATTTCCTGTCCTTCTAAGTTGACATTCTTCACATTCCTAGTTTAGCAATTTTACAGTATTACCATGTGTGATGAAATGCAGCACTTTCTACTAATAATAATTACTTATGTTGGCAGAATCACATCTAAACCTGGTTTGCCATGCATAGTTATTGAATGTGGATCACTCACCTTACAGAAAATGTATTTAAATACAGAAAAATTTCTACTTTCAGTGAGTTCAAAAACTGACAGAAATTCTCTAGATTATTTTTATATATCTTTCCTGTAGATATTCAGATGACTGATGATGAAGATGAAAAAGAAAAAACAGATGGTGACCAATCAGGGGACAGTTTAATCAAGAGTAAGGATTGTCATTTTTTTGGTTTCCAGAGATTTTTTGTGGTTTATAATGGCTAGAAACTGACTAAAATCGTAAGTATGAATGCACGAAAGTATATTATTTCAGCCCACATGTAAACAAAATTGATCCTGTATTTAAAATTAAGAAGTTTTGATGGTTATTAAAGTATATTGTTTCTGGTTAATTGCCCATTTATTATGGTACAGTAATTCTTGCATATTAATGTTAAATTTTATTTTCTTGTTACATATAATAAGTTGTGAATATTATTTTAGATAGCAAAACAATAATAGAGATCCCAATTGGACACTTAGTCTCTGTGTTTGGGTTAACATCTTTGGAAGGTGACTACTGGTTATTTTGCGTTGAGAAAATAACGAAAACAGTAATAAAAGGAACATATCTGAATAAAATTTGTCCTTTGGTTTATGAAGTTGGCCAGGCAGACAAAATTAAGCCAAAGAATATCATTTGCTTTGAAGATGGTGGCTTCAGAAGTTTCTCACTGAGGGAATGTGAAAATTCAGTTCATTTGCCTGAGGTCATCCACCAAGAGCTAACTGAATACATTGAAATTTTGAACTCTTTTGTCTAATAAAAATGTTTTATCTTTCTATACACCTTTTGCACTCACGACCACGATTTGAAAATTTTCGAAAATTTGCTGGTAAGAAAATTTCATCCACAGATTCTGATTCAGCACCGTAGTTTTAGTCAAATAGTAAATTTTTGCCCCTCTATTCTTCACGATCTTGATATTATAGTGGTGAAAAGTTTGAAAATTTATAGGGGATTAGACCATGAAATTTCACTTGGGGTGAAAGTTTACACTGTCAGTCATTTTTCACGGTCAAATCCCTTATAAACTTTCAAACTTTTCATTGCTATAAAATCAAAATTGTGAAGAATACAGGGACAAAAATTTACTATTTGACTAAAACTAAGGTCCTGAATCATATTCTGAAGCTAAAATTGTTGTACGAGCACATTTTCAAAAATTTTTTAAAGAAGGCCGTAAGATTTCAGATTTTCAGATTTTTTTCAGATTTCAGATTTTTTTTATTTTATTTATGTAAGTGCGAAAGGTTTATTCATTTGTATTTAAATGATTTAAGCCCCATGTGCATTATATTCAATTCAATTCAAATTTTTTGTAGAAAGCAGCTTAAGTTTACAGAACTGCACAATTTCATTTAGAAAAATAAGTATTGTATTCTACGAGACTCGAGCAGGCATTACCTATCTAGTTCCAGCCACTAACTAAAAAGCCAAGGAGAATTAAAAAGAAGAAGAGAATATTATAACATAAAGGCCTTAAAGAAATATCAATCATTGATAGCTTTGGTGCATTTGTACTACTTAAGCTTTTTTTCACATCATTTATCTACAAATGTTTTGCTATTGCTGTGTATCTTAGAACTTAAGTAGTATTAATGCCCCAAAGATGTCAATGTTTTATATTTCTTTCAAGCCTTGGACTGGATTAGTACACCTCATTACCTGAAGTATAATTTTGTATGTTAAAAGTACCAAATTTGGTTTTGATTTATATCAGAGTTCAAGGCCCCTCTAGTGTTGTAATAGAACTTTTTTTCAATAAGCAACTGGATCCAGCCCTCAAAGTTGCTAAAAATTTTGGGCATTTCAGCCCTCAGCCTCAAAGTTGCTGAAAAGATGCTTAATATTTTTTGTTCAACTTCAAGGTCAGTCAAGCCGTAGTTGCTTATTGCGCGCTAGCTTATTAAAAAAGTTGTAGACTTAGACTTTGTAGGTAAGGCATTAATTGTAAAAAGAATACATACCTAACTATCATCTACCCATACCCAAATTCTGGATTATGAAGATTTATCTATCTTTAATGTCACTGTCTGAGGTTTTGTTTCGTATGATGATTATGTTGTTTGTTTTAAATATGACCTGTAAAATGTGTAAGGTTTACTTGCAGTCTGACTCTGACAGCAGCCTATATTTGTCCAACACAGCCAATTGTTATCTCTGTTTGATTTCCCGCCAAATCTGTTAAAACTACGCTCATATTTAAGTAGATTGTCAAATATATGTATTGATAAATACGATATGTTAATGTTTGTATTTTTGACAATGTCCTACCTAGTGCTTGTCATTTTGTAATGAAAACTCCAAGGGAATGTTTGCAGTTGTTGGTTTGGTTTACGCCATTCATTCATTTCTTTCTGTCCTTCACCAGGAGCAGCTGGCCAAGTAATAATGACGAAGTTGACAAACCTCATTGGATTTTAATAAAATAATCAAATGGCTACCGCTATTGCCTTAACATATGTGAGCTGCTAAATTTTGTTTTCTTTTCTTCAGAGGAGGAGATCAGAGAATGTAAACAAAAGTCTGTGCAGTGTCAAGTTTTGCAGAAATTATGGTTGAGCGATGGCAGATATTTACAGGCATGTGAAGGAACAGCATCTGCCGATGTCATTTTCAACAACATCAGTGACTTCCTTTGCCCACTGAAGCAAAATTTCTCGATAAAGTGTATGAAAGAGGGTACATGAAGTATCGAAAAATCGAAAGTTGCTATGTGAGAGGCTGTAAAAGTTTTGATGTGTGTGAAGGATGTATGTATTGCGAGAAAATGAGATACACATACAATGCATAGGAACCATATACATCAGTGGCGTAACAGGCTAAATTTACGTTTAGTTCACAAACTAAGGGTGCCTAACCTTTACGGAACCCAGAAAAATATTTCTCTTCCTGTTTTATTTAAAGCAAGTATTGCTGGCTTGATAATGTTGTGAAGGTGTCCAAAGCTTTCTTGAAATCTCAGTCGTGAATGTCTGTATATTTTACTGATGACCTTGGTGCCTCAAACTGAAAAAAACACCAAAAGGGCTCCAACTACCTCTGTTACGCCACTGGCATGGACCTGTGTGTGAAAATATAGACCTTACAAATGAAGACAAATGGGAGTCCTCAAATTTAATTGGTTTAGATTTTACTCTAAAGATCTTCAATTTTCTTCTTCAGTTTGGTTTATTTGCACATGGCTGAAAGATCAGAGATTGTCTGATGCGCTACAGTCAGACCAATATCCTGTGCATAGAGTATATCACCTTGAATGTGATCCTCGTGGCATTTTTCAAGGCAGGGATGAGAAATTACTGTACCATGAAGGTTATTTGTCCTTAAATCTAAGGCAAATGTTTGCTATTCAAAAGAAGATTAACTCAAGAGAAGAAGAATATTACTTCTTGAAGGCTGTGACAAGTCCTGGATTTAGCAATTCAAGGTTTCACAAGGGAATATATGAATTGGAGTGCTGTTTCTGTTAAAAAAAATTCACCAGACATGGTTGCTGTACTCACATGTTTATGAGGCTGACAAATTGGATTAAAATTTTTCTGTCTGATTTGATATTCCTGTATAAATAAGATAATTTGTAATAATAATAATAATATTAATAATACTAATAATATTTGTAATAATAATATTTGTGATAACTGTATAATGTGAGATAATTTTCCACAAGTGGCATACTACAATTATGATATTTGAGCCTGGTCTGTATGACAGGAGACTCAACAACATTTATACTCATTAAGGTCTTAGTGAGATCATTGAGTAACTTGCAGTCAAAAATCAAAGGTTCCCTCCCCTTTGACCTCAAAACAAAAACAAATTCCACAGGTAGGAGGGCCGTCAGGTATATTGCTTTGACGAGAGTAACTTTGCTATTTCATTGAGTGTCACAGTGTAGAAGATGCAATCAGAGGTGTGGTGGACGATGCTCAGGCCAGAGGGCAGCACTACCCTGCACTGCAAATGTAATGGTGACTGCTAGAAGGTAAAGAGTTTTTTTAACCATATAAAGGTTTTGATGAAAGTATCTGTATTGTAAAAACTATTAACTTGTTGGCAGTGTTGCTTCTATATAGTTAACCATTTCAAAGGTAAAATTTGGAAAATGTTTCTATACGATGGTTTTAAGAAATAGGGGTCTGGGTGTGACCCACATGGTCTAGCAATTGCCCTTTAATGCATTTTCAAGAACGCCTTTATATTTCATCGTTTTACCGTTTTGAAATGAATATATTTGACAATTTTACTTAAGAATTAGCTTCTAATGCAAAAATGTTTTATCAAGTAAGGGTTTGGATCCAACTCAGATGTTCTATAAATAGCTATAAGATGCATTTTCGAGATCTTCCTTATATTTAGTTGTTTTTATCATGTTGAGATGCATATGTTTACCAATTTTTACTTTATAATTCGTATATATACAAGGGTCACAATTGTTTTAAAAAATAGGGGTCTGGGTTCAACTCAGATGTTCTAAAAATAGCTATTAGATGAATTTTCGAGATTTCCCCTATATTTAATCGTTTTTATCATTTTGAGATGCATATGTTGACCAATTTTTACTTTATAAACCATATATATACAAGGGTCACTGTCGTTTGAAAAAAATAGGGGTCTGGGTCCAACTCAGATGTTCTTAACATAGCTAGTAGATGCATTTTCGAGATTTCCCCTATATTTCATTGTTTTTATATTGTTGAGTTGCATACCTTTGCCAATTTTTACTAAGGTAATCAAATAGTCACACGATTCATAGGGGACTAATAGATTTTGGGCGAATTTTTGAAAATGCTTCTACAGGGTGGCCCAAAAAAAGGGACCCCCTAACTAAATAATTTATTAATAATTTATTCTTAAGTTGGAATTTCATGAAATTAATACTGCATGATATTCAACTCAAGTGAAATATATCTTGTAAATATCATGATGATATGGGTTAGTATCTCTGAATAAATTGACTTTAAAACTTTACAGTCCAAAAACGTACTGTAACAAAATGTGCAACTTTATACCCTTACGTAATCCTTACGCAGCAAAACAGAAAATTCAATAACTCATTCTTTCGGTCAAATGATATTCAAAATGTCCTCAATCCTGCCGAAAACACTTCACTAATATGACTGACCATACATTAATGGTCGTGACAATTTTACTCTGGGATAATGATTCTCCTTCACGCACGATTGCAGTACAGTACGCAATGAAGGAATATAAACAGCTGGTTTTTGGACATCATGAATTAAATGTCCCATTGCGCCGAGATGGAAGCTCTTATCACCAACATATTTCTACACGATAGCACACTTGTCTTGAATATTACCTGGTATAAATATGATAATTTGAAAATTTGTACAGAATTTATTTACCTAAGGGGGTCCCTTTTTTTGGGCCACCCTGTATATTCTATCTTTTTTCACAACATCAAAATGTGTATCTTGACCAAGTTTCATGCTTTTATCAAAACGTGAACAATTGTTGCTAAAATCTGCCGTACTATTGGTTTAGATTTCATGGATAAAAAGCAAGACATAAAATGGAGTATGAATGAGATCCCATATACTGAAGCACCATTTAAAATTATCAACCAAAAGATATTTGACTGCCAACACGGTAAAGACAGAAAAAATGGAATGTATTGAACACATGGTAAAAATCGATAATACTAAAGGTTTAAAGCCTAAAAAGTAGCATGAACCTGTCCTGCCTTTCTTCTAATTAATCTTTTTGGTTCTCTTTCTCGCTCTTCTGGTAAATGTGCCAATTGTAGTCTGTGCGAGGGAACAGCTGTAGCTAGTGGAGCTAGTTACAAGTGGGAGATAAAGACCTAAATTAAGCAAGGCATTGCATGAACCTGCCATCAATACACGTACCCTTCAAGAAAGTTTAATTTTATTCACAGAAATCAGATCATGTATATGGTAAAAAGAAGACATTTATTCAAACCTCAGAAAAGTTCGACTGCCAGGCAACCGTGAAACTGAAAGAGATCATCGAATTTCCTTGTCATAAAGTAAGTATTATTCTGAATATTAATCATCACAAATAGTTTAATGGAATCTATTATGCAGAATTTGTATCATCTCCCATAATATAAACATTCAACCAAATGTTTTTATCTGATTGGCTATTTTACATTTTTCTTCTTCATGTTTAACGCCAGACAACAACTATAACTATTAAAAAATCTGCAAATGGCAAATAGCAGAATGCTGCAGCTGCAACAAGTGGTTTCTTCGAATGTTTGAACATATCGGCACTGGTGTCTTCCTGAAAAGAGACTTTCAATTGTTTTGTAATGAATGTGATAATAATAATAAGGCTTGATTGTGGATGTCTGCAGATTACTCCTATTTATGAAGAATGCCAAAGACACAAATGAGACAGCAGACCTAGTTTTTTTGTAAATATATGGCATAATTGACTATTTCAATAATCATGCCAACTTGTTGTAGATACTGTAGGTTAAACCAGGGTGATATGGGACAAAAATATTCTGCTGTTACCTAGAAGTTTTAGGCCTAGACTATCTACCGGTAAAGAAGTATGGAAGTAGCTTAGGTAAGGGCCTTAGGTACCTTGGTTATCAATCAAATCAATAATCAATAATATTTATCAATAAAATTACACATTTATGAATGACAATGTTACTAGCCTCTATAACAGGATTGTGACAATAGTTCACTGGCTTAACAACTATCATTTTCCATGACTAACATTCACCTCTTTTCTTCTTGCTCAAAGGTTCCCGTCATTTATTGTCGCTGTGTAGCTGCAGGCCAGGGGCTGCACAGTAGCCCGGTAATAAATAATCTGCTGGACTTTGACCTCAAACTCAAATATGTTATTTTTCAATTACCCAGTTACTCTTCGGGAATTCATAATGATATTTTTGCAAAGTTATTTCTTCATATTTATATCCTTAGATTTGTATATTCTTCATTCAATGCATACCCTTTGAAACAATGAAAAAGGGCATGTAGTAGCTTGTTATGGCCCAAAACATTTATATTTTTTGTCAATGCTATTTATGGATCTAGATTATTTTTTCATCGAAGGGGCTAAAATGCCAAGGCCTATTAGACAATATAAACTATTCACTGTCTCTAATTTTATTCTTAAGCTCTAATTTTTGATAACATTATTGGTTTTTCTTAGCAGTCAGTATATAATTGTGTATTCATTTTAATAATTATTATCTATAATAACAAATGTAAAAGAGTCATGAACAAACAATGAGTAGCTAGCTATATATTAGCTACATAGTGACATAAAACAGAAACAAGTGCACGGAATGTTGTAAGTCTTTATCCACAGTACGGTTTTTGTGAACATTCTTTGCAGTACCTATATGGAAAATATATTGCTAAATTATCATATTCAAAATTTTATTGATATTTCCTTCCGTAAAGGTTAAAATATTTAGAATTTGAATTTATATGCATTGTATGTTGTGTACCACTCTCCACAAGGAATGTCTTTCAACCCAACACAATTCACATGAAACCAATATTCTTTCGTGTCAGGATTATAGCCTTGGCACTAAAAATACAATTGCGTTGTAACAAAAGTCACCAAAAACAAACTAGAATTTATGAAATCATGTGTAAATAATGCGTGAATGTCACATTGTTATAAAACATTGAAATGATAAGTCTTATTCTGTTGTACTTACATCATCTCTGCCTGAGTCACATCCTATAAATTTTCCAGTCTGATACTATGTTTGAAATAAAAAGCAAATTATGACCTTTTGCCGATTTTTTTTCTAATTGCTGTAGGTAAGTAGCGGAGAAGACCTAAACACTTTGAAAGAGGTAAAAGAAAAAATATCCGGGGAAATTATCACTAAGAAAACCAATTTGTTTGTTATTTGAATTGAGAGAGACGGACCATTTTTAGGCTTACCATTTTACAGTAACAATAGCCATTTCTTCTTGTCAGTGTTTTTACATTGTTTTTTGGATAGGCTAGAAAAGGAGATAAGAATAGCTAAATTACATTAAGTAGAAATGAAAGATAAGAGTTTAGGCTATGAGATAGCTATAGTGTCACTGAGATTAGTAGAAACACTAGCCCATGCCCGTCTCTGATCTCTGCCTCATAGAACCTCAGCCTCAAGGACCTCTACGTTAATAACCTCTGCCTGAACGAATTCTGCTTGTCAATGTAGCTCCTAGTTTCTAATCTTGAGTATTTTTCGTTGGTCCTAGTCCAGGCTCCATTTTCCTAGTGCCAATCACAGTTCTGTTCCTCTGTTTTAGTCCAAGGTCCTTAGTCCACAATGATGTTCCTAAGTTGCAAATTAGTTAGTGTACAGCAGTTCTCTTTGTCTATGGTCTATTCCTTAAATAGTCCTGAATTAATTGATGTTATCCCATCCCATTCCTTGGTCCTGTTCCTCAGTCTTGATATTATTCAGATTTTCTATCCCTCCTTGGTCCTGTTTCTCAGACTTGTTATTGTTCATGTTCCTTTGTCCTGAAATTATTCATGGGGTCCAGTCCCATTTCTTTGTCCTGCTTCTTATTCTTGAAATTGTTGACAGTCTTCAATCCCGTTCCCTTATCCTGTTCCTTAGTCCTAAAATTATTCATGGTCTACGGTCCCGTTCCTTTATCCTGTTCCCTAGTCCTGAAATTATTCAGGGACTTCACTCCAGTTCCTTAGTCTAGTTTGTAATCTTTGTTATTTTTCACATTCCTTAGTCCTGAAATTACTCATGGTCTTCAGTCCTAGTCCTTAGTCCTGTTCCTCAGTCCTGAAACTATTCATTGTCTTCAGGCCCTTTCCTTAGTCCTGTCCCTCAGTCCTGAAATTAGTGATGGTCTTTGGTCCTATTTGTATGTCCTGTTTGGAGGAGTGACTGAGACAAAATCAGTCTCGATGGAAATTACCATTTTAGTAAAGTAGATTTTCTCATCTTGTCGATCAATTAATCGATCAATCAAACAATCAATTATTATTATGATTACTTAGCCACTGAATTTCAAAGAGCAACAACGTTGTAGGTACACTTCATAGCTAGCAAACGGGACAGAAAACTGAACAGAACAAGATAGGAACATTATTGGTAAACTAATATTCGTGTTGTAAAATTATTTCTAAGATTACTTTGAAGTGATTATCACTTACCGTTTTCCTATGAGGCAGGTATTTCCTCTTTGGCATCTTCATCTTCATCTTTCTTCGAGTGGATTGTTTTGGTCTTGAATTGTCTGGGAGGAACGTACAAGAAAATTTTATCCACTCTTCCCTACTGGCGTAAAATTATAGAAAGCATTTTATTGGTTAGAGAGATGGTGAATGCCACTTAGAAGTAATTTTGATTTCTCAGTGGAGTGAAGCTTATCCTATTTGCGTAAAATCTTTTTAACTCTTTGTTCATGACTGAGAATTTCCCTTACTTTTTCAAACAATTTATCTTTTTTGACTTCAAATTTTTCTTACGTCTCTAGTTCAGAGTTACTAACAAATCAACTTGGTTTCGTGTTTTGTTTAGTTTTCTGAATATTATGGCATTAAAATTTAATGAAAATAAAATCATGACTTCAGCAGATTTTCTCGAGTTTAGTCTTCTTAAATCTCGAGTTTAGTGTTGCTAAACTCAAGTACTTTTTGGCTTTGAGGGGTTTGAGTCAGGAAGGGTCAAAGTTAGATTTAGCAGGGCATGCTTTTGTGGCATACGAGCAAAAATGTGGCATACATTAAAAGCACCTATCAGAACTGATTTTGAAAAGCTTCAAGCTGAACTATTGCGCTGTTATGAAAATCTACTGAAAAAGTATTCCATACCAGATCCACGAAAAGTTGAAGCAAAAAGATTGGAGTGATGATGTCGTCGAGTGGCCTCGTGTCAACATTGGACAGGTATTTTGGTATATTTTAACTAAAAAGGCATTTGATACAGAATACATATCACAATACAAGGCTAAAAAAGCGTTTTCTTATTTCAAGAGTGGTTTCATCCATGAACTACTCTCAAAAACGCAAAATGAAATGAAAATTACTCAAGGCAAGGTAACACAGTCCCAGAAGTTTAGAGAAGCTCCCAAAGCGTTTGGATGCTATGCTCAAAAGATGGAGATCCTCTTTGTATTTTTTGCTCCTGTACTGCAGGTTTTGAGCAGTCCTACAATAACTTAGTTGCAGTGCTCTACAAAATTGAATTTGCCATCAGAGTTGGCCTGGTTGATGTAGCGTGCACAGAAAAAGCTTGCTCATGGAATAAGAGCACAGTTGAGGTTGAACCAAGACCAATTTGTGAAGTCGAGATTGAAAAGCACAATAGAAAAAACGAAGAGAAGAAGAGAAAGGTCATTTGAGGTCAGACTGATGGACATGGAAGGAGGGGAGTGTGCTCGGATTGAAACCTACTTGGAGAATGTGCATCGGAAAGAGCCCGATGCGGTATTTTTTATGACATTTGACCCTCCAAAAGATTTTGCTTGCCCTCAAACTTTGCCAGACATTGCCAATGTGCTACTAGATGCAAATCAAATGCTGATCAGCAAACATTGCTTGGACTCTTTAGGGAGAAGCTCGCCTTCAACAAGAGCCAGTTGGGCAAGTTGGAAAATTAACAAGGGGTCAGGCTATTTCACGTCAGTGGAGGTTACAAAGGATAGGATGCATTACGGGTACAAAGATAAGTGATGTGTTCCCCAGACTCAAATCACTTGGAAAGAGGTCAAAAATAACCAAAGTTAACACCTCTCCTTGCAAATCTATTCAAGGACAGAGATATTTGCGCACTACAGGCAACTAAGTATGGCAGAGATAATGAAAAAGATGCAAGGCAAGCTTTTTCTGAGGCTGTGATGAAGAAACATAAAAATAATAAACTACTCTCTTCAGGCCTCGTTGCCAGCTCTAGCTTTCCATACATAAGATCATCCCTGGATAACCTGTTTGTGAGCTCATGCTGTAAAACAGGGCCTGTGCCGGTTGGACACAAATTTGCATACAAGGTAAGAGACAAAACAGTCCAAGAAGCATATGGTGAAATGGACTATCTGTCGTTGTAGAAGGATGGACAGATTCACCTAAAAACAGAGCATAAATTTCAGTCAGGTTTCAGCACAAATAGCATTACTCAAGGCTAGTTTTGGCAATTTTGTTGTGTGGATGCCCAAAGGGGATCCTTTTATTGAGAAGATTTCCTGCAACAGCAAGTTTGGGAAGCGATGGAAAGAAATGCCGTTATATTTTTTAAAACGTATGTTGCACCAGGTCTGCTGAAATTATGTGAATTATGCTGCTGCTGCTTCCGAAAAACCTTGCTTGGAGGAAAATGAAATTGAAGCTAGCGAGAAAAAGAAGGAAAACAGCATTGAATGCAGTGCCTCCAACATTTGGTTTCACTGGAGATGCATTGATATCGGCGCTGAAATCGAAGGAGACTGGTTTTGCCAAGGCTGCAAGGACACTAATTAAATATAGAAACTGAAATCGAGTTTGAAACCAATATGTCATATTAATGATATAAAGTCATTAATCTACTATTCAGTAGTCAATTTTAAATTCATAGTCAAAATAATGTTCATTTTTTGCATTACTTTCAACATAAAATTTTAAAACATCTGTGAAGTTGTCTGATTATTAAGGTAAAGAGACAATCACAGAAGAACATATGTCATCAATTTTCCTTTATCGTTCAAGCAAGGGTTTTTTAAGCTAACTAACGCTGCACACACAGTAACCATATCATCTGCATGTTGTAAGAGAAGAACAGGCATTTCCACTTGCAGGATTCTGAATTCTTTGATTCTTTGGATAGCTTTTCCATGAAAATTCACATGTTTGCAATCAGTGATGTCTTTTGAATATCAGTCTAGCTCATTTCAGAGTTCCAAGTTGTAGAGGTGGAATATTTAAATAACATTGATAATATACAAGAAGCTCTACTATCTTGAAAACACGATCAGCCATCACTTGGTCACCAGGCAGCAGTTCTTTTGCAATTCCATATTCTTGCGTAAATTATTTGGACAATTATTTGTACAAAAAAATATGCCACCATTAGGAGCAATACCGACTTAAAATTTAAGAGTATGATGATGTTTGTATTGACTCCCACATTGCGCAGCAAGCTGAAAGCTAGAAGGGGTCTAAATAAAGATCTCTATACAATCAATGGTGACTCTACATTTCGGATAAAATTTTGGAAAACTGTCAGGCAAGTCTTTCCGTGCATTTTCTCTTGATGACCAATTACGAAAAACCTGTTCACAACTTTAATTTTTCCTGAGAAACCTGGTACAAGATTTTTTGAAACTATACTGTTTACAATTTCTTGTCGATGTTCATGCTTTGAAAACAACCTTTCTTAGACACCACTTCCAGCCTACAAAATTTAAAGAAAAGGAAACTTTTATGTATTTCTATTTGACCCAAACAGTATATGTGAAACAAAGGTACTCTCTAGGAAAAATATTTGCTTCCATAAGGTATGGTTTTCTTTCCTTTTGACAGCACCATCCCATCGTCAAACCCAGTTAGGCCTTAGACAGTTGATTCACAAGCGATTGCAAAAGTTACTTGCTTCTTATCAACCCATCACATTTGGTTAAATGCCTCCACAGATTCCTTGCATGACTTCATCAAGCCACTTGATTTAGCCAAAACACCAGATAATCTCAAAACACTATTTCCAAGATGCCAACAAGGATGTATACTTGAAACTTATCAATATCGGTCACCAGTCATCAACCAAAAAGATAACTGTCATCAATAAAGATTTGCTGGTGCAAGAGCACATATATAACGAGTTTGTTGCCTCTGGATGCCAGGAAACTGGCAAGCTTCAGGCGAAAGACGCTGGGCTTCCTTGATTTTTCAAAAAAGGAACCTGATGCTGGCAAAAGAGGTTCTTTGCTACAATAAAGCAATTCAAAAGCCATTGCATACGGAATAATTTAATTCCTTCTGATATTTCCTTCTGTAAAGGTTAAAATATTTAGAATTTGAATTTATATGTGATGTATGTTGTGTACCACTCTCCACAAGTAATGTCTTTCAACCCAACACATTTCAAGTGAAACCACAATTCTTTTTTGACAGGAAAATAGCCTTGGCACTAAAAATACGATCTTGTTGTAGAAAAAATCACTAAAAACAAATTAGAGTGCAGGAATTTACGAAATAATGCGTAAATAATGTGTGAATGTCACATTGTTATAAAGCATTGAAATGATATGTTATATCTGTGGTACTTATATCAGCTATGCCTGAGTCACATCCTACAAATTTTCCAGTTTGGTACTATGTTTGAAATAAAAGGCAAATTACGACCTTTTGCCAATTTTTTTTCAATTTCTGTAGGTAAGTAGTGCAGAAGACCTACACACATTGAAACAGGCAAAAACAAATATCCAGAAAAATTATCATAGAGAAAACCAATTTGTTCGTTATTTGAATTGAAAGAGATATACCATTTTTGGGCTTACCTATATACAATAACAATAGATGTTTCTTCTTGTCAATGTTTTTGCATTTTTTTTCGGATAGACTAGAAAAAGAGATAAGAATAGCTTTTTTCAATATTAACTACAACATATAACAGCATATTACCCCTCGTTGCTAACCCGAATATTCATATTGAAGTTTGAAAGGAAAGGAAGTTTATGAAAATTATTTTCTGTAGAAATTTGGGAAACACACTTGAATACAACAAACTGCATAACGAATTTTCAGCCTCAATTTTGGTATGAAATTAAGGAACTCCAGCCTCAAGTCAGACCAAAGGTTGCTTATGAAAAACTTGAAGATGCGAAGAATAAACCTGTTCTATGGGGTTTGGTCTTGATGAAGTTAAAACCTTGAAAGTTTTCTTTATAGATTTAGTTTTATTTCAATACAAAGATTTTTGGATTATTTTGAAAAGCATTGGCTTTTATAGTTTTTAGAGATTTCTTGGAAAAGAATATAGGTAACATTGCTTCAGACAGTCATTGCAACTAGGAACAGGGTAACGGAAAGTGTTTGCCATATTCAGCAGAAAATATTGTGGTAACACATAACACGAAATGTTGAACCTGGGCAACAAATGAAAAGGTGAAAAACTTTTTCTTGAAAAACTATGAGGGTATAATACAATATCAGTAATAATAAAATAATACAAACCATCATTCATCAGTACTATTAAATGCATAGTAAACGAAACAAACTTAGGTAAGACATGAAAAGACTGACAATTCAGCAAAAAGTTCAGATCCAATTCAGCTTTTTGAGATCTTTTCGAAGCTCTCCATAAGATCTCAAAAAGCTGAATTGGATCTAAATACATAATAATGTATCCATGTTGCTACAATAGACGTAAAAGAGATGCACACCTTTTTAAAAGAACACAGTCTATAAGAATATCAAGGCTCAAAATCACTGAAATTTAAGAATTATTTAAGAATAATGCCAGGCTCAAGCTTCATCAAGACAGTTTTTTTAGCACAGAATGTGATTTTCGCACTGTAGACTATATGACTACATTGGTTTCATTAGATTGATAGGGTTGAAATAGTACCTTTAACTGTAAATAAGGCTTTTTTCTATCATAAAATGGCAAAGGACAAAGATTTTACTTATTAATAACATAGTAAATTATAACAATGTGTAACTTCATCTTGTACAGCAGCATCTGTATCCTGATTTGCTGAAGGATACAAAAATGTATACCGTTTTGAATGAACAGCCAAAATACTTCTTGTGGTAAATAATGAAATGTCCGTACTCTAGCAATATACACTTCTCTTTTATAATAAGCAGGAAATTTCGATTGAGGCTGGCTGTTCTGAAGTTTTTGCCTTTTTTTGAGCCTGTTCTTAATATGTTCTTAATTCTTGGTTACTTTGACATTAATATTATTTGTGAATATCTGAATTGGCACTAGGCACTAGGCACTAGGTGCAAAAATACAGCATGCTTGTTTATTTCTCTCTTCCCTTCCTTTTAACATTCAGTTTGACTGTCTTACTTTCATATTGAGCTGATATTACTCAAGTTTATGAAAAGGCAAGCCTCAGCTTGTTCTTACTTTTTTTTATTAAAATTTGGGCAAATTCAGGATTGTGTTCTTATAAAAAAAGTGTGAAGCACAATCAGTTGATAGCATACACTCTTTTTTTATAAGAACAATTTTATAAGAAAATGCGCCTGGATTTTGCCCAGATTTTAAGAACAAATTAAGAACAAGCTGAGGCTGGCATCTTCAAAAGCTCTACAAATATCAGCTAAATATACAAGTAAGACAGTCAGACTGAACGTAAAAAGCAAGCAAACAAAGAAATAGACAAGAATGCTGCATTTTCACACAAACCTGGTTCGACCCCGGACATTCATTGAAAAATATAGATATCCAGGCATGGCTGCGGAATACAGAGCCAGGTCATAATGTTCTGGATTTGGCTGCCTACAACCTACAGGTTGCAGGTTTGTTCTCTACAACAATAATGCTTTGTTGGAGGATAAAAGATTTGGCGTAAAAGAATGAGTAATGATCCACAATCAGACGTTAATGACCCCTTGTTCTAAAATCCTGTAGGCTCTTCGTAATTACGGACTGTTGTGACACGATTTGCAGAGAGGGTTCAAAAAAGGTGCAGGGATGGCAGCTACGGTCACTTTAGTTGCAAAAAATTGCTCGACCTGGAGAGGGAAGACTTGATCACGTATTTCTTTCCGCAGATGGTGCTGCAGTGCTATGTATTATCTATTGCAGACTTATGAACACCAGATAGCTGATTTTGGGTGCCTTTCGAGGAGTGGCAATATTCGTCCCTTTCTCTTAAATTTTCCTCATAAATTTACACTGCAAGCAGATATGAGTTATATCTTTATGTCTTCAGCATAAAATTTTACCCTTTCAAGCGAAAACTGTATTCATAAAGTTACAGCGCCACTTTGTCCGTATTTTGTTTCGATGGCCTACGCCATTTTCATCGATATTGAAATAAGCGATTTTAAGGTTTCTAGAGCCATTATGGATTAGGTGAAAATTTTGCCATAATGGCGGCTCGCAGCAAAAACAAAAACAAGCCGCATGTTTCAAAAATCGCGAAAAATAGTTAAAAAAGTTATTCAAACCAAATTTTCGTTTTACAGTAGAATAATTACTTAACTGATGAAATGAAATCATATTTTAAAGAAACTAGACGCTTTTCTGTGTTTTCTACTTCGATTTGAGGAGCAACCAGAAAACGGCCTAGCCAAGGTAGGTGTTCGTAAAATCGTATTTTTGGGCTGGTGGGTGGTAGTTTGAGGCCGTTTTTCGTGTTATTCGAAAGATAAAAGGTGGCTTTACGTGCTCTAAAGGTTTCTTAGCCCTTGACCTCCGTTGGACGAAGTTATGTGCTCTCAAAGTGGGAGTTCCATGTGCACAGTTTATGATGCGACATACGAGGAACTCACCTCTTTGCTTCATTTTTTTCTGCTTCTTCATTGGTTTAACAAAGAGGGGATACCGCCCTTAGTCTGTTTTCATTGGCTGTCGCCGAAAAATTGCGTCAAAACACTGGTGATTCGCGGAAAAACACGCATTTTTCAAGATTTTCTGCTATGAACACAACCGCAGATCGCTGATCGGGGTTAAGAAAAATTAGACAATTTTTTGAGAAGTTTAGGATTAAAAAACATTTGAATTAAACTTCAACATGACTTCACTATTCACTGGATTTGTATGGGGCTGTGCGCCACTTCTGACGCGAACCAGGCCCAAAATTCAGGTCGAGTGTTCCCTGAAATTGGAAATTTGGTCTTATTTTGTTTCCCTACCCCTAAATTTTGAAAAGATAACAAGGAACATATATTTTTCCTTAGAAAATCCATATCTCCACTTTAAGCATAAGGTACAAAAGTATATTATACTCTTCCAAAATATTAAAATTGCGAATTCATCAAAAATCCGAAACCAAAACTTTTTGAAAAATCGAAAACACATTCTTGATAACTGTAACTGTGAAAGTTAACCCCATTTGCCGGAATGTTTGGTCCAGAAAGTACCCTAAAACTGACGCATATCTGTGTCTAACTCAGAAGTGCATTAGGCAACCCCCCGGAAACCCCGCACGTTTTAAATCCCGTACTTCTGAACTGCAAGAGGTTTTAATTTTTTTGTGCTCTTATTAGGATTCATTGTTCATTTTCAGCGTTAAACAACGTAAAATTTTAACTATCATTGCAGATTTTAGAAGATTCTCCGCAAGAGCTGACTGTACTTCGGCTTTTTTCAAGTCATGTGTACCAAATAAAACAGATGCCAGGGGGGCACTCCATACACAAGTATACAGCGGATATTTTTTCGGTGAATTACGCATTCATTGACCTGAGTTTTTGGTAGCAACCAATGAAAACAGACTTTATGGGGTATCCCCTCTTTGTTAAACCAATGAAGAAGCAGAAATAAATGAAGCAAAGAGGTGAGTTCCTCGCATGTCGCATCATAAACTGTGCACATGGAACTCCCACTTTGAGAGCACATAACTTCGTCAAACGGAGGTCAAGGGCTAAGAAACCTTTAGAGCATGTAAAGCCACCTTTTATTTTTCGAATAACACAAAAAACGGCCTCAAACTATCACCCACCAGCCAAAAGATACAATTTTACGAACACGTTCCTTAGCTAGGCCGTTTTCTGGTTGCTCCTAAAATCGAGGTAGAAAACACAGAAAAGCGTCTATTTTCTTTAAAATAAAACTTCATTTCACCAGATAAGTAATTATTCTACTTTAAAATGAAAATTTGGTTTGAATAACTCTTTTTAACTAATTTTGACGATTTTTGAAACACGCGGCTTGTTTTTGTTTTTGCTGCGAGCCGCCATTATGGCAAAATTTTCACCTAATCCATAATGGCTCTAGAAACCTTAAAATCGTTTATTGCATCTTTTTCTGGTGAGTATGCTTTCCGCACAATTTTGATCCCCATTTGAAAATTCCCTGCGCACTTTTCAAACTTTCCAAACTAGGGTGAGAATATTATTGCAGGCCAAAGCCTGGCCTGCAAATTCTGTATCTTTAGGCCTATACTAGAATAGATACTGACCTGTTACACCTGCCCTATACAAAACATATAGGGAAAAGATGAATTACAATGGATAGATAGCAAACCCAGCTTACAATTTGTTCCGCGTGTCGTGCCGCCATGATCACCATTGCTGTTACCAGGGATGTTTCTCCCTTGGGCATGCGCTGTAGGTTGCTGGTTGTAGGTTGTAGGTTGGTCGATAAACATACCATAGCTGCAACACTGCACTCTTAAGTGCTACGTCATCCCGACGTCACCACGCAACGCTTCGTTATTCTCTGTGCATGCGCTGTAAGTCGTTGGTTGTAGGTTGTAGGTTCGTTGCAAAACATAGCTACACAGCTCCACTCTTAAGTGCCACGTCACGACGCTATGCATCGTTATTTCCCCTCCATGCCTGTAAGTTGTTTGTTGTAGGTTGTAGGTTGGTTGCAAAACATAGCTACACAGCTCCACTCTGAGTGCCACATTCCGTGCATCCGCTGTAAGTCATTGGCTGTAGGTTGTAGGTTTGTTACAAAACATAGCTACAAGGGAGCACTACATTTCTGTTTTCTGAGACATGCAACTCTAACTGGGCTCACAACTCATGCCGTCATGCGTTCAACACTGTTGTCGGCTCTTCGCCACTAAACTGCACAGTTCCACGTTCTATTTACTCTGGCCCTGTATTCCGCAGTCATTCCGATATCCAAGTAACGAGCAAATTAAGAACAGATTAAGAACATTTCAGGGTCAAAAACCGAAAAATTTAAGAACAGCCAGCCTCGATCAAAATTTCCTGGTTGTTATAAAAAAAAGTGTACTATTAGGTCAGAGGCCAAACAAAATATGGTAAGAAAAGTAGCATAAGCAAAATGAAACTCTTCAGCGATTTCATTTTATCATTTTATCAATGACTAGATACTTAATATACTTCAATATTTACAGGGGACATTGTCATGATGGAAATATGCAACTTAGGTACACTGATTACAGTTTACTTCGTATATATATCAGCTACATTGTTTATATTATTTGACAATAGGAACTTACTACAAAGAATAAAGAACACCAAGAGAACAAGCTCAACAATTCTATATGCCAGATTAAATAAAAAAGCACAGTTTGCTTCACTGTGAAGGAACATCGTGGGGGTAAGGGTGAGCGTTGAGGGTGAAACAATACTTCTTTAGTTCATTGTCAGGGTCTTAAGAATTTTAGGGGGTAAGAGTATAAATTCATTTAATGGGAGACAAGGTTACTTACCTCCAGCTATTTTGGTAGGCCTAGATCTCAGACTCTCTCATTGAGGATTCACCCCTCCTAATACATAGTGTAGGTACTCCTGTGACAGTACACCATGTTGTCGAAGTACACCATGCATCAAAATGTGGCATGCCTTTTAAATTCCTTCTGTGGTCTTACCTGTTTATAGCAAACCATATAGATAGCAAAAAATGTAGCATGCCTTTAAAATTCCTTCTGTGGTCTTGCTTGTTTATAGCAAACGATATAGACAGCAAATGAAAACCATATGCAATCTCTTGAACAAAAGTATTGAAAGTGGGTTTTGAATCTCTTACCCCTTCTTGAAAGACCACAATAACACAGTTTGTATGAGGTCGAATGGTATTGTCGCACTGCATAGATGATTGCAGGGTAAACTCATAATATGCAGATATTGGTGTATACTCATAAAACCAACCTGTATCTGGCCAGTCAGTAGCTGAGTTGCTGGTACCAATTCATGTATCACTCCATCAAGTTCGTGGACTATTCGGTTCTCCTTGAACTGGTTGCAGGTCATTTCTAACTCTTTTACCTCTTCTTTCATCTCTTAGATCTCTCTATTTTTCCTTCTATTCTCCTTTTCCAGTTCATTTTGCAGTTTCTTTCCTTGTTGTTTCTTTATCTTACTTTTTGTCATTGCATGTCCGGCATATCAAGTGAGGGTTTTCAAAATCACCCATCTCGCATTCTCCATGGAAGCAATTCCTGTGCTGTTTGCATTGAACCATTAATCTACCAGTGTCTGGCTGCTTGCAATGGCAATGCCCTTTACGAGCCACTCGAACAAATATTCTTCTGGATAATCTTCATTAGAAGATATTAAAAAATGGAATGCCTTTCAACCAGCAAAACATCAAGAATCCTTCAGAAAAAATTGAAAATCTTTCTTTACCAATGTCTCCATTAATACTGTCCGCATTCTTTTCTGCTTATATTTACATTTGCATGGATCATAGCCAAAAAGCAACAAAGCCGCGGAAGCAATGACAATGATGATGGCAATGGCAATGGGGATGATTATTACCTCCTCATATGGATAACTTATTACCTCCTCAAATTGTATTTGTAAACTCACTGGATTGGATGCTTACAAAGATTGAAATTTGAAATTTTAATTCAACTCAACTCTTTTGGAAGTAAACACCAGTTGAGTCTGCAACGCAGGCTACTCGGTCCTGGCTGCTTGAAGATGTTGAGTTGAACAAAGAGGAAGCATCGATGAAGGACACGACACACGGCCTAAGAAAGAACGTCAGACTTTGAGGTGGATGCACAGCTTTCCTGAAATATTTCCATCAATGAGATCAAAATATGATTTTTCTGTAAGTGATAATTTTTCAAATAAAACACAGGATATTTTCTCTCCAAAATTGCAAACTCTTAAGAGTCTTAAGAGTTAGACTTTCATTTAAAAACACACACATCGACGTTTTCTATTTTCTTTTGGCTGTTGTTGTTGGAAAGTAAGTGTTTTATCTAAAAACGGTATGAAATATTCTAATTATAATTTTTTAGTATGACACACAAAATTGAAAAGATGTAAAATCAGAAACAAAGTATGATGAGTGATTAATGATGAAATGAAGAACAGTACAACGAAACTATTATATTATAATACTGTATGTCTATCATGAAAGGAAGTAATAATTCTTCTCCAGATTTCATTGACTTTAATACTTGGCTTGCCTTGTGCAATGTCTCTGTTTTTTGTTTTAGTGTTCCAATACGATGGCAAGGAAATTTGAGTGACAGCATTCCATCTAAATATATTTTTGCAGCTTTTGACACAATGTCAGCTGAGTTTGAAACATTGCAAGTGGCCCAGTGAAGGATGCTTCTGTCTTCTAAGGTAGAGTGTTGCTGATGGACTAATTGTTGGGTATCCATCGTACTGTAAAATCTCACGATCACTGCTTCTGAGCCACCTATCAACAAAGCAATGTCATAGGCAGTCATTGCTACTCGTCCTGCTTTGCTATACAATACCTCATTGGTCAAAAAGTGTTGTAATTTTACCTTCATCTATGAAAGCAACAAAGGCTTGGGGATTTTCAAACTCAAACTCAAACAATCTCTGCAGATTCACTTTACTTGATTCTTGAAGTGCTATTTCAAGTTCCATCAAAATTGCATTGGGATCTGAAGCTAATACTTTTATGATATTGCTTTCCCCTTTTTCAATGAGGCAAGACCACAGCTCATCTTTCATTTCTTTGGTCCTAACAAGGACTTTAATGGCATCTTTCCAATTTCGGAAAACACTCTGATGCAGCCTGTCATCAGTGTTCCTCATTCAACTCTGAAATGTGCTTCAAATTGCAAATTTCTTTAAACAACATTGCAAAGCCTCCTGCGTCAAAAACTTCCAAATTGCTATCTCTGATTTTTACTATGTCGTTTGTTAGCATCTCTCCTGACATAAGAATGAAGATGCTTTTAATGTCAAAGAACATTGACTAGCACCTGCTTTCTTGAATACTTTGTATCCATGCCATTTCTTTTCTAACTTAGCACACTATCAGAGCTGGAGGATTGTCCATTTCCGATAAAAAACCAATTTACTTCTATAATTTGATAACATGGAAAGAATGTCTTGAAGATGAATGCTTTGAAGATTTATGGGAGTAGAAAATCTGATCACAATGAAGTAGTGATTAACCTTCAATGGATCAGACCAGAGCCAGCGAGTTTCTCGCGTGTAAACAGCATCTGTGTTAACAACTTTTGTGCTGCAGAATTCTGTTTGACATTGAAACTTGAAACTACTTGGGTGGAATAATAAAAAAATTCAAGTTATTTCAATCTGTGTCATGGAAAAATTTATGTTTTAAAATAAATTTAAATATAATAGAATTTATTTTAGCTCCCTTATTGTAAACTTTGTGTAAATGCAAAGATGTTTTGTTAGCGCCCATGAAAATTTTGCTTTACCAAAATCGAATTCAGGGAAGTCAATGAGTTGAGATTAAAAACGATTTCAATATAGCAAGATAGCTTATGAAGTGATGGTAGAATTACTGACTTGTTACAAGATGATAAAATGTTGCACATCTTTGATCTCACTAAATTACGGTCATTTGCAAATACATCGCTGAAATAAGATGTGGGAATAAGACTTTCATTTTGCCTGTTTCCCCTAAGCTCATGTAGGATGAAAAAAATAACTATACCTGCACAGTCAAAGCAACAACATACAGTGGCAAGCGAGTGTCTGTTGAACCTTGGCTATCCCATTATGATCACTGAAGAAATCTTCAGCACATTTGGCTAAAAGACAAAACGAGAAGAGTTAGTTGCTAAATCCAAACAAGGGTTGTCACAAAATGGAATACTGGACAATATAAGAGACAGTGTGGGAACAGAACTAACAGCTGATCAACTTATTGACAATGAGACTTCAAAAATATAACAAGATCGAGTTTAATTTGAAAAAGTGCAGTTACATCCTAATGGCATGTCTGTGGATAGAGGAGTGGTCTAATAGTAATAGAAATCCGGTTCGCTACTACATATTACATGGTAAGATTTATTCAGCTAAGCTCTCCTGATTGCTCAATCGTATTGATTCCCAGCGTACATGGAAACTATATCAAGAGCAGAATGAAAAACTGTCCAGGAGCATTGTGAGAATAGATGTCAATAATTAGAGAAGACTATCATTCAATACTTTTGTTCAAACAGATGGACTTTTGAATGAAAGCATATTCGTAGAAGTTCCTTGTCTGCTTATCAATATCTGTCATTCATTCTTCCATAGATGAACAAGCTGAAACAATTATGGTGGCCTTAGAGGACTTCATTGTTGTAATTCATACAGAATTCAAAGCCTTCAAATGAGAAAATTCGCACGTAAAGGTATATGTTGTGATAAAACACACAAAGAACAAAGCCATTTACTTTCACCTTGTTGCACACCTTTTACCACCTTTTACATAGGGAGTAAGACTTTCGGCTACTGTTTTTTTTTTGTCTGGAGGAAGGATGAACATTTTTCTGGACGCTATCTGACACATTACTGCTGTTTCATTGGTGGAACAATACAGCATGCTCAAGTGTTACATGAATGATAGTTCAGCCCAGAAGACACCCAGAGTTGCTTAAAAATGTGAATCATACTTGTGGAAATACCTTATACCAGAACTATCTTGTACGATATAACTTCAAATTGACATTGCTGCTGATTGTTGATGAATGTGTCAAAGAGTTTCCAGTGGCCTTGTGTCTCTCTAACAGAGAAGACTTCTCTGCTTGAAAGCATTCTGGGAGCAGATAAAGCATAAGAAAGGTTATTTATGTCCCCTATGGTTAATGTGAATCATTGAATAGCAATTTTATAATGCATTCAGTAGTGTTTGAGTGCAGTTTTACCACTAGATTACATGTTCTAACAAGCTACTGTATATTACTTGTGAAAAGGATTGAAAAGAAGATAATGATAGGAAGCAGGAAGAGAAAAATTGAGTGACAGTAGCACTTCAATTGAAACTCCTATCTTTTAATCAACCTCCTCGAAGAAACGCCTTCTCTATAATGTATAAACACTTCTCTGTTCGAAAACCCTTTCAAAAATTTTCAAATTGAAATCATAAACAACTTAAGATAATTGGTATTCAAAAATAATTAACCGTTTTTATGAAAAATTTAACACAGAGCTCACCTTGAAAATCGTCTTGGTCATCTCAGCTTCCTGAGCAACATAATAGTCATTTTCAATTATTATCCCTGTATCTGTTGCTGAATTACACGAACTTTACTTTGAATTTGAATTTATAAAGCATATGAAGGATTGGAGAAATTTGTTTGACCAGCTTTCAAGAGCATTAGTGATTTCATCATACGATTTGAAGAGTTATACAATAAAGCAAAACATCATAAAATTATTAATGCTGGATGGAGTTCTTCCACATTGTTTACTGAACAGTACTAACCTGTCAATGCAGCATAAACAACTGGTTAGAGCAACAGTAAGTGAAATTAAATATTCTATGATGAAGGAACAATGTAAGAAAGTATTCACAAATACAAGCAGCACAGCACATGTGAAGGAAGATCTTCCAATAAAGTTTTTGATACTTTATCAGGGCTGTTACGGCCATTGTTTTCCGAGATATGAAGTCTGGGCGAAAATTGATTTCAGCAAAAGAACTGGACTTCACTTCCCGGTCGTAACAGCTGTGTTATAAGGCAGAGATAGTACTAACTGTGTTGAATCGGATTATTTTGAAAACCAAAAAAAGAAAGAATATGGTGTTTACCATGGCTGTTTGAGACCTGACTACAGCCGTGACAATGCCGCCAGATTTCAATATCAGCAAAGACAATACAAAGAACAGGACAAAAACAGAGCAGAGGAGTTTCTTATGCAAGCAAGATGTTTGTTCCCGGGGAGTACAGGTGCCATTTCTGGGGATTGTACTAGGTAGAGTAATCCAATAGATAGCAATTGTGATAACACAAGATATTATGTTTATGACTCTAGATTTCATTGGGCTTCCAACTGTCCTGATTCCTATGAAAATGATTGGCCAAGAAGAACCTGACATTTCATTTTTAGATGAGTCAATGGAAAATCTTGCAGGTGAGACATTTAATATGGCGTTATTTGATTCAGGGTGTACCAAACATTCTACATATGTAGTTTCATTTGGGCATTTAGCATGTTAATAACTTTAAAGTCAAATGGGAAAAATTTGCAGAGGAACGCCTGGATTGTTGAATTCAAACAAAACCACCCGCAATGTAATGTGGATGTTGAATATATTCAGTAATTTGAGGGCTTTGAGGGCTATCTTCAGTAATGTGGAGGGATTCTTGCTGTAATTTTGAGGATCTTCGGTAAATAGGTGGCTACAAGAGCTCTTCTGGACCATCCGGCCCCTCCAAATTACTCCATACCCTCCACATTTCTGATGATTCCCACTACGTTACTGTTGATAGCCCTTCACATGACTTCAAGATAGAATAGCCCTCCACATTACTCCGCATGAACAACATTACTGAAAGCTAGCCAAGCCCTCCACATTACTAAGCATCAACCATATTATTGCAAGATAGCTCTCCACATTACTGAATATCCTTCCTGAACAATACTTCAAGATATCCCTCCACATTTGTACCATCCACATTACTTCGCATCCTTCATATTACTGAAAGGTAATCCTTCACATTACTTCGCACCCTCCTCATTACAGAATGAAGGCCCTCCACATTACATCGCACCCTTCAAATTACTGAAAGACAGTCCCCCAGATTATTTTGCATCCTTTAAACTTCTGAAAGACACCCCTCCACATTATTGAACACCCTCCATACTACTATCACATTATTGAAAGATAATCCACAACTGAGTATCCTCCACATTATTCTTGAGATGTAATTAATACATTTGACATGTTCTGATCAAAAACATCTTCGTTCCTCATTCGTTAGAATCGAGGATTTGAAATCTTGAAATCCTTTGGTGTTATCCTGAAATGGCCGTCATTACTAATTAGTACAATGCAGAGCAGTTATCATTATGTAACGAATGAAATTACTTTGATAATGACCTCATTATCTGTCTGAGAACATGTAATTAACGACCCAATCATAGATCTAAGCATCCGCTCTTCCAGGTAACGACTTTTCGGGTGAAAATCGTCCATGTGATCCTATTGTTTATTGTGCTACAAAACAATGGCAAAAACAATGAAAGAAGGGTTCTTCCCCACTTTTAAGCAAGATTCTGGTAGCTAGGCTGAAAAAACCAAGCGATGGCACACCTTCAACTGTTTGCCCTTGCTTCTGGTCCAAGTGCCCAGCCCAGGGACCCTCCAGAAAAGCATGCTCGCTCTGACAAATAAGACAATAGACTTGCAAGCGCGCTTTAGTATATAAGAAGTAGATGTAGATGTAGATGCTGCAACTTCTTTGAAATCACTGCGTTTGAGCAACCTCAATCGTATTGTATCGTCAGATATTTGAATATCTACTCGTTTAGGAATAAACTTGAGGCACTGAATGAGATAAAAAAATGCCAACAGAACAAGAAAATAATTCTGGTTGAAAATGAAAATATCATTTCTAAAGAAAATGAAACAACAGAAATTTGTTGAACCATTTTTGCCCAGATGTTGATGAAGTCATTGATGAAGTATCATCAAACATTGTCATTTAGTGCCAAAGACAAACTGAAACTAATTGGGCAAATTCTCAAAGGACCGAGTAAGTATTGTTGCTTAGAAATGTTGATGATACTGTTGATTAATACTTTTCATTGGTAAATAATTCAATAGTTATCCTAGAGAGAGATGTGAATTTTAGGTGAGAGATGATTCTATAGCATTTTATTTTTCTTATGCTGTAGTTATATTTTTCTTGTGATAATACTTTGTGATATTTGTAATTTGTTATTTGTTTCTTGTGATATACTTGTGATATTCCTTCATTACGATGTATATTATTACTATCTGTGTATGTAAATCTTATGATTTTCTATCTCATCAGATGACCATCTGCAATTTCTCTTTTTTAGATATGGGTAATGAGTCAAGAGCACCCAGATTGTCTCAAGGCTCTGGGACGATTTGTAAAAGATTCTTTCAAAAAACGTTCCGAGTTTCAAAAGTCTTTTCTTGGAAATTAGCAAAAATTTATTAATTACTTTGTGTATTATTAGATGTAATAATACGGTTTTCTAGATTCTTATATTATCATATTCAATTATGTATAGCTAATAAGTTATTGAATGGCTTGAATTTTGATGGACACTATTTTTATATATTTTTTTTTTATTCTTTTTTTGCTGTAATTTAGACTTTTACTCTGTATTTCTTGTATTTCTTAAATTTTTGTTATGTTTGTAAATAAGGTTAGGTGCCATCTCGGCCTAGAGATCTTATTAAAAAAAAAAAAAAAATGCAACTAAATGAAATGAAGCATGTGAAAGAGCTTATGAGTTTAACGATGGTTAATTCAAAATATGATAATATAAATTGATGAACATGCATAACTAAATTCATAAACATAAAAACACATGCAACAAACATAAATATACATGCATAAATAAACAAACAAAACAACTGAACATAAATGTCTTTACTTCTATTTGGTAAAACGCGCGTTTGTAGTCCTCAGAACTTTTGCACACTCCCAATTGATCAAATATAATTAACCTAAATGTAATAAAATACAGTTCTACCTTAATAATGGCGTCTAACACCGTTGGCGATGTGGGTTTTGTCTCCAATAGTTTCACAGTGCTCGATACTTGTAAAGCGAAGCATTTCATGTAGCAAACAACAAGTCACTTTGAGTACAATGTAGGTCTGTTCTTGGCTACTACACTATATAATTGGCTACTACACTATACCATTGATGTAATTTACAGCGACAGATCACGAATGATCATTCATTAGAAAAATAGAAATATGAGAAATATGTTTTCATACCTGTAAGGCGATGCGGTTTTGCTGGAACATTAAATTAAGATTTTCCTTGCAGCTGTATTCATCGAACCTTAAATTTAAAACTATCAAAATCAGGAGTAATTCGAATTAAAATGTTGAATTAAAGCAGCAATGTCTGAAATTTGAACATATGTAATCATGGTGAAAGAAATTTAACATATGGAAGACTTTTCTTCAACCCACTGGATGCTAATCACCGCAAATGTACTATAACAAAACGTCAAAAAGTCACAATATAAGAAATCATAATGAATATAAGAATCACATTTCACGTTTTCTTCAAAAACAAGTAAAGATGGACATAATAGACATGACTTACAAAATACCCTTCTGCTTCTTATCACATCCACAGCCCCAGGTGACCTTTTCTTCAAATTTCAAAGCCTTGCTTAATCCTAGGCACAGCAGATGATAGGGCCTTAGGCAGAATCGACACCTGACAACATGATTGCCAGGTTTAATTGAAGTCGCTGAGACACAATTTGATGCAGCAGCACATTTTAGTTTAAAATGATAGATTGCTCTGACATCTGGTTTGATGAGTGGCCTGCAATGGACCATGTAGGCATCATCAACATACAGCAATACATCAATTCGTAACCATGGATATTGTACCGTGAAACTTTGTTTGAGGGTTTGGTCGATGCTGTGGCTGTTGATGGCAATACCCAATGCTTTACAGATGAGTGGTAGATGAAGAATTGCTACGAAATTAAATATTGTTACAATACTAAAATTCACTATTCACTACTGTTGTTTAAATATGCTGATACGTTGTTTAATTCACACCTTCCTAGTCCTAAATCGCCCGACGCGTTTCGCTCTTATTGTAGCTCATCAGTGACATGTATCAGAACTGGTGTTTCTTGTGAGGAAAGCAAACTTGCTAACCACACTACCACCAGAGTTAACTATGGGCTGACTGGTGAGTAAGCTTTACTCTATTAAACGAGTATCAAATGAAACAATGAAACGTTGGCAGCTGGCTAAAATACATTTCATAACATAGCTCACAGTAATATTTTCAATTGATATGAATAACAGCATTTCTGAAATGCCAGGCGCATATCAGTTGCTGGAACTATGAAAAATATCTCTCTCTACGATAACTATTGAATTATTTACCTTTGCATCAATTAAAAGTATGTTGCTTCACTTACACGAATGACTCTGTTTGAGAACAGAACGAAGAATAGTGCTTCTTGCGTAGCCCTGAAGATCTTCATGATCATATCTGCCGCATGAAATGATCTGGACACTTTTCCACCTATCTCCTAGTTTTCTTAGCTGAAAGACAGTAATTACAATGAAAACACAAGAATCGGTTGAGCTGCCAATTCAAGAAGTCCAAACTACCATGGAACTACTAGCAACTGAAAGAATCTAGATCATTTGTTCCACATGTACGCATGAGAAAGATGAGCTGTGAAAGTCAAAACTATATAAGTGTTCCATGTAGTTATGTACGTATCTTAATGGTCATTTGGTAAAAAACCTTAAGCCAAATTTTCCATGTTCATCAAAATTCATTACAATTTTCTGTGCGTTCACACCTTACGGACAAACTATGACGAGCGCTGGTGCACTCGATACATTCGAACCCCTTAGTATATCCAGAAAGCGTAATGTATAGATGTTTAAAGACGCAGTTTTTGCGAAATCAAAAGAATACACTGAATCATCCAAACAGATAGGATAGAGAGCACGGATGAAAAATTCAATACCTGTTCCATCACGAAATCGAACTTTGTTATTCCATACTTAGCGGAACAAAGTTTGGATATTCCTGAATCGGAATATCTTTCTGATTGAAGTGAGTAACTCATCTGCGTGCTTTCCACTTCAAAATTATCATCGGAAAACCTCACGTATTTCATTTGAGTGGCAATCAAACAGAAAGAAAATGTGCAATGTGCAAATGCTAATGATAATAACTAGTATTATTGTACCACTCAATCAGGAAAATAATTGTAATTTTGAATAATAATAATGTAATTTTGAAATTGAAAACAAGAGTTAGACGATACATTCATTGACTGCTTTGCTTTGATTGATACCATAATTTCAAAATTTGAGATTGCATCCTCTTTTACAGCTTGCGAGCTTTTTGATTTATCTAAAAGAAGACATCCCACTGATTGCTGCTAAAAAGTTATTGGCTTCCGATCTTTGATCATGATCGTGAGTCAAAAGACATACACATAGATTTTCAGTAATTTAATTGTTGAGCATTATGTATTGCAGCAATGTTATTTTAAAATTCTACTTTTAAAAAATTAACTCACTCAACCAAGTTATAAACCAACTGAAGAGAAACCGCCAATGACCTTTTTCAGCAGAGTGATGGAAGGCAATTCAACATTTTTACATTTCGGTACCATAAAAACAGTTTCGTATGCATTAACAATCGGTTTTCTTTCATATATGAGACCTGATTTTTTAGGCTTTTTAGATCTGCATTTCGTTGCTCATTTATTTGGCTATTAATGCCATCGAAAGTTGGGTGATTCGACATCTTGCAACCTTCAGCGCAACCTGAAAAAGATGGTGAACAATTTTTGAAAAATTATCAAGAAAAGTACAAGAAGACTAACTTCAAAACATTGGTGTATAAATATCAATTGAGCCTTTATCACTTAGTAACACTTAGTAGGCGGTTTGCCAGTAGAGATAATTTAGGGGGAAGCAAACAATCACAAAATATCATGTTCTAGTGATAATATTCTATACATAGATAAGATTTTTATTGCATAACTTACCTACATGGTTTTTCCAATGAAATCTATCAACAACAAACGTGCTTTCACGAAAGAAACCAGGGTCTCTATTCAATGCATACGCATGTAGATGACAACTGTTATCGTAAATTATTCCCGTTGGAGCTGTAAAGAATGATGAAGCAATTGTGAGTTTGAAGTATGATGCAAGTTGTATGAGCAATAATTATAGGCAAAGATCCGTCTTTGCTAATTTTTTAAAACTTGATGCATAGTCAACGCTATAAAATAATTTTAAATTAGTGAATCTGAAGATTGAGGGATTTAAAGTTTTGTACTTTACCTTTTGGAAATCTTGTTCGTAAGATAGTGAACGGAACATTTAATGACTCCTGTGACTCCATGATCTCAAATCCATAGCAGATACCTTAAAAGACAATAAGATTTATGATATCCATGTTTGTCTGTACTGAATATAAGTGTATGGGAATGCTCATTCATTTCTTTGTCTCAAACTTTGATTTACACTCAGAATTAAAAGTGACATTGTTAACTTTTTTCGATTTCATGTTTTCATGGCATCATGTATATTTAGTGTCCATCCTCTTCCCCCTAACATGTATCAGAAGCGGTAATTTAGTCTGTAAGAATTGAAAGCCTGAAGAATGCATAGTAGAAGAATTTTCAACAAGAGGTGCTCTAAATGATTCAGCATGAGCTTCGTCTTGCAAGAAACTGTGATTGTGTTGCTTACGTTAGTATGAATTAATGTTACTTCACTATTGTTATTACTAACATTAAAAAAATTATAAAAGCCTGGTTTCCATATTACCAAAAGTGGCTGTGCCAGTGCTGTGACGTTTTTAGTTTTAAAGGAACTCTTCCTTATGGTGACTCTACCGTGGTTGGACAGTTGCTCCAATGCGGTAGTGCATAAAAAGCTGAATTTAGTTCAACTTTCTCGGCCCTGTTACGCTTCTGCAACTAAAAGATTGTAATGGAAATATATGATGTAGCCGTCAGCGACGTGTCTGTGGAACTTGTGTTCATTCTGATTGAGCGCATGACTGTAACAAGTCAATCAAATGAAAGGAAATATGAAATGGTTTATGGAAATGAAACGTCGCAACACTTTCTCAGTGCTGGTACAGCCTCATCTCGGCACTTGCACAGCCACTCATAGTTATATGTAAACCAGGCTGAGCTAAGAAACTAGAAATCCGTGTTGCTTTGTTATTGATCTAGTTATGTTAATGTAAGCCACATACCATGTTCACAATAAACTGTGAATAGTTGTGGAAGTAACGTGTTGTGGCCACCAGTTTTTGTCTTGGTGCAAATTTCGCGATTTTTATGTTTAGCACTGTCTTGCTTGTATACTCCTCTTTCACACCTTGAGGGCCAATGCGGAATAAAGTTCAGGAAGCTGGTGCGCATGATTTGGAAAAGCTGCCTGCGTTTTTTGTTTCAAAAATTCAAAACGATCTTTCCATTGCCATGGGATTTTTTTGCATTTCAGAAACTTCAAGGCAAAGAACAAGACTGGGGCACGGTGACCAACAAATTCTGTGATTGTTCTCCAATGTTAAGACTTTGGCACAGGTTTCTGATTGAGGAAAGTAAGACTTCATTGCAAGGGAAGTACGAGCAAACTGGTGACGCAGATGCCATGCATTTGAGAAGGCAAAAAATACCATGTGGTATTTCATTCCATGAGTTAAATGTTGTCTCGCACCATACTATAAATTCCCTCACAGCTTTATGTTCCTTCTCTAGTGAAGCCAATAATTGATCTTGGCCGTCGGTGTTAAGATTAAGCGAGTTGTAGTTCTGCAACATACTTCGGAGGCTCTTGAGAGCTAGACATGTTCTCTCTTTGAATCTAGTAAAAATTATCAAAATATCAAATAATTTTTTGAATATCAGAACTTTCCAATCCGTAACATAGCATTCCAGAAAAAAAATACATGTTTGCAGCAAAGCAAACGAAAATCATAATAAATTTGATTTCCCCACAGTTCATGTACATGAGTGAAACCGCACATCCGTAACGTCCAGAAACGAAAATTTGCTCGCTGCTTCTGAGCATCTGGAGGCTCTTGGAAAATCTTATAACTATTGAGTTAGCATGTAATCTTGGAAATTATGTGTGACAAGGTCTGGGACCGAATTTCCAATTACTTTCATGTCTGGGGGCGACTGCTTGAAATTGTTGGGGATTGAGAGTGTCACACCCACCCCAATACTCCCGTGATGTGCGTTCCCGATATCTGAGGATGGTTTCTCCCTTAATCAATTTCTCCCTTTTTCAATCAACTTTTCTAGAAAAATTCCAGTTCCAGTTTTTAGAAAAATTCCAGTTGTTGATATAAAAGGAAAAATGATACTTATCTTCCTAACAGATGGCCTTCCTGCATATTGTCAGGCGTGATTTGGAGCCTCTGTGCATATTCCTTTCTGAAACTTAATGTAGTTGCATCGCATGAGATAACTGTAGGGAAAAGACCACATTTACTGTATAAAAATCCTTCTGCCACATCTAAATCAAGTAGGTCCATAAACGAGTACCAGCTCATATGCCACTGCTGGTAGTTTATCATTTGAACTTCTATAGAACTCGCTGCTACAATGAACATTTTGAACGATTCAAAGAAGCCAACCAAACTAGAGCTAGAAATACAGAAAAAGCAATAAGGGCAAAATGCTACAAAACGGTAGCGTGAGAGATGCCATACCCTGACTGGAAAGGCTCTGAGTCAATAAGCCACTGGAATTAGCATTTGATGTAGCAACCTCTACAAAATTTGGGGCTTGCTCAGATGGCACCTAGCCCCTTATCTGGGAACTACTTGCATCTTGAGATGAACTTTGAGCTTTCTGACCCAAAACAGCAACGTTCAGAGTTTCTTAAATATTCGCAATTGATGACTCTAAAGCCAATAGAGGTGACTCAGTACCTTGTCCCTCGTCGGTATGAGCATCCTTTCTTTCTTCAGATATGATTAATGACTACCCAGAGTAATCTCAATTAATAAGATATAAATCAGAACTGTCTCACCGGAAAAAACGTCACTGTAAGCACTTGACTTAACCTGTCTTTCGACACACTTCGGAAAATACAATCTCAAGATACTGGAGCTGCTCCAAATTACCAAAGAATGAATAAGCCAACAGAAATTGCGTGTCTTGATAATCTGGTCCTATCCTAACTGATAACTGTTCAATCTGAAAAGCTGGTTGCTAATGCGATCGTGTATGTACCAGAAAACAATGGTTCAAATAGAAAAGATATACTTATAAGGCAATCCATAGGAGTTTCAGTTGACACACCCTCAGCAATATTAAATTTCGCATAGTAGTTATGTTGTCCTGACACTACAACTACTGATAAGGGAGAGATAAGATAACCTAATTCGTAGGAAGAAAACAACTTCAAACCATTAAATTAAATTCTTAAATCACTATCAAAGTTTACAAGCAGTTCATAAATGCTGTTAAACATAAGCGACGGACTCAAGAGGAGGCACACCACTCCACTGCTGTAACGCTGATCAGTATGTTGTTACTTTTTAGAACACAGCTTCTTTTGACCCTGCTTAAATGGTATTTAACCAGCATTGAAATAAAATGAAGAAACATGTAAAACAGCTTGAAGGTAGTGTACTGAATGTATCATGTACTGATATCAACTATTGTATATTTTTTGGTAGAGGTTTAAGTATGAAAAACTGCATAGTAAAGGTGTAAAAAGGTATACCCAGCAACTTTTATTGCATATTTCAAACAAAATAAGTTTTTTTTCTTGCTTCTTCAAATGATCTCAAACATTATCAACGGTATGAGTGGAGAGAAAATCTCCAACTGTTTCTTTCCAAATATATGATTAACACAACAAATTTCAGTTTTGTGTTATATTATATTTCAGGTGTTTTGTAGCTGACAATCTGTTTTTCTTGCAGCAAACAATTATTATTTATTATTATTATTATTATTATTATTATCAATTTATTTACCGTAGGTATTATTAGTAATAGCTAATAATTAAATAGCTAATTAAAACCTACCACATAACTAAGAATAAATTAAAGATCAAAATAAATTGTACATAGTTATTCAAACAAAGATGTAGTTGAAAGTTTATTGATAAATATACCGAAAGTTTAAATATGACTAAGTGAAGAAACCAATTTGAGCTATGTATGGTGTACATAGTTTACAACTGCATGTTTCACCTTTCCAGTTTTTAATAAGTGTTTTAAATTTGCAAATAGTTTCAGAAACTTTGACCTCATCCGCAATCGTGTTCCACAAAAAGCTCCCAATATAAGCTACACTTTGTTTACCGTAGGCAACAGTTTTATACTTCGGCACTTGCAGCCGGTTGTTAATTCTCAGATCATATTGTGAAATTTTTCTCAGAAAAATTTCTTTCATAAAAATTGGATTGAGGTCATTATTTGTTTTGAAGATCTCCGTGATCAGCAGTTGTAAACTTTTCTGGTGAACGGTCACTGAATTGTCCTTTTGCAAAAGAGTTAAATAGTCTGATTCTTTGTCGCCATAAGCTATTCTCAAAGCTTTTTCGTGGATGTGATTTATCTTATTATTCGTACGTCTATCGTAAAACATCCAAATGAGGGGACAGTAATTGAATTGTGACAATACAAACGTCTGCATAATTTGTTTTAATTTGTCACCGCTGATATAACAGGCTATTCTAGATAACGCATGTAATTTTTGGTTAGCCTTTTTACATAATGTATTAACGTGTGACTTAAACGTTAATTTCTTGTCTAAGGTTATGCCTAATAATTTTTCTTCAGCGCTTTCCGAAATAACCTCATCATCTATTTTTATTGTTTCTTCAATGTTGTCGTTACCGAAAGTCATCAAATGACATTTTGATTTGTTCAGTTTCATGCAGTTGTTGTCAAACCATTCTGCACTTTTAGAGACATCATTTTCCAGTCTTACTATTGCTGCATCGATGTTACTATCACAAGTATAGTACGTTGTATCGTCAGCGTAGTTACTGAAAGTTGCATTACTGAAAGAAATTAATAATAATCTGATGAATGCCTCAACTGAAAATAATAATCAAGACATTGTAAATAGTGAAGAAGATGTAAATAGTAGTCAAACAGATTTTAATTATGATTTCTCAAGTTCCAAAGATGAAATGGATGTTGATATTGACTTTGAAAGCTGGTTGCTAATGCGATTGTGTATGTACCAGAAAACAATAGTTCAAATAGAAAAGATATACTTATAAGGCTATCTATAGGAGTTTCAATTGACACACCCTCAGCAATATTAAATTTCGCATAGTAGTTATGTTGTCCTGACACTATAACTACTGATTAGGGAGAGATAAGATAACCTAATTCGTAGGAAGAAAACAACTTCAAACCATTAAATTAAATTCTTAAATCACTATCAAAGTTTACAAGCAGTTCATAAATGCTGTTAAACATAAGCAATGGACTCAAGAGGAGGCACACCACTCCACTGCTATAATGCTGATCAGTATATTGTTACTTTTTAGAACACAGCTTCGTTTGACATTAACCCTGCTTAAATGGTATTTAACCAGCATTGAAATAAAATGAAGAAACATGTAAAACAGCTTGAAGGTAGTGTACTGAATGTATCATGTACTGATATCAACTATTGTATATTTTTTGGTAGAGGTTTAAGTATGAAAAACTGCATAGTAAAGGTGTAAAAAGGTATACCCAGCAACTTTTATTGCATATTTCAAACAAAATAAGTTTTTTTCTTGCTTCTTCAAATGATCTGAAACATTATCAACGGTATGAGTGGAGTGAAAATCTCCAACTGTTTCGTTTCGATTTTCATATTGAAACAAATAATGCCCACTCAATTGCCACATAAATAATTATATGACCCTTTTGTTTCAAGACTCGTTCTTTCAATACTTCATTTCAATGAAAACCTGTTCCGGGATAGCGTGAATGATTTGGATGGGAAACCAAAAGTTACAATAACATACCCAAAGTTCAAGAATGGAGAAGCAACTGTGAGGAGTGCAAGAGTTTTAACCTGCCTGTTTAAACCTGCTAACGTTTTACCGAAAATCTAGTATCTGAATAATATGCTTACTGGATAGGTTCCTGGTTGGGGCATCTTGGCTTCAAGTGTTTGGGGAATTGCAAAGATGAAAATTCGCATAAATAAACCTTTTGGTTGATTCCTTTACTTTTAACCACTGTTTGAATTCTCATTACACATCTCTGTTTTATTTCTTCAACTTGAAGGTATTTGGAATCATCATTTCCACAGAATAACAGGAGAAGTTGGTTCAACCAGACGTTCTCTGACTAAAGGTCAGCATCAGCATCCGCCATGTTGGTTATTGTGAAATTCTTAGAAATTCTTTGCATTGTACCCTAGCTTGAAATGATTCACAGCTAGGAGTTGACAGATCGAGATTTTGACTTTCCTGATTGGCTTGCCACAGTCAAGCTCTTTTGTGATTCGTTTGCTACCCTCACCTCAAAACACTGTGTGAGCAGTGATAAAAACAGCGCCATTGTTCTACCGCAAAATTCTAATTGGGTTGCTAGGGCTGAAGCATTTATTTCATTGGTTTCCTACTTTCTAATTTAAATTCACTATCATTCCCGCTACTTTTGGTACACAAGCTGCAAAGTTATATTGACCAGTTAGCAGCTTGCGTTTGGAGACTAGAAAAAGCCAGCTGTTTGTCAAGAGCCCAGACGTAGAGTTTAGTCTTGTACCTTCATTCTGCTTGGTTTGAAAAGTTTGCTTGTTGATCAACAAAATGACGAAAAGAGAAAATTGGACAATTTTATGGCTTCAAAATTTAAGTAAACGGTGCAAAAAGTATATATATTTTACTTATTATAGGCTTCTAACAGCAACTTATCCAAAGCAGTATGAAAATTTTAATCTTGAAAATCTGACCGTAGCATCTGCTACCGTTGCAGCTATCTGGATCCGCCTCTGGGCTTGAGCTTTAAACAGTTCACTTCTCTGGAAAAAAGTTTGCAAACATATATAAATGTTTACCGTGATCATGGTAACAGAGAGATCAACAAGTATAAGATAGCAGGACGAGATTTCATTTTTCATCTTCTTAGAATAATAGGTTTGTTGTGGCCAATTGTGTTGCTCATGTTAAGAGGCCAGTTATTATGGTGTCCTGGTTGGAATGTGCTCAAATGGCTTGATTTAACCAAAAAATAGATAATAAATTTTTTTTAAGGAAATTAAAAAAGTCCATGCAGATAATGTTGCTCCCACAGTTAACAAACATGCAGAAGATCTCGAAAAACTCATCTTTAAGGACACAGATCTTGTAGAGAGTTGGCTGATTGATGACAAACCAGATGCCAATGGTGCATTGAATTGAAAAATGCGAGAATTTGATGATTGTAGAGCCGATATTGCAAAATTGGCAGAAGAAATAGTAGACATCATATCCTGCAGACAAAAGGATTCTGTTCCAGAGCTATTGAAAGTTTTGAGCAAGTGTGTGGATAATGGTCAGATTATAGCTTGATTGGAAGGTGGAAGAAACCAAGCTGGAAAACCATTGATTCAACAAGCTGAGCTTGCCAAGCATGGACAAAGTAATTTTAAAACTATTCTGAAGTTTCTTGAAAATTTACCTTATGCAAAGGAGAAGGTTGAAGATGGTTCTTTGGACATCAACGAAGACTTGAATGAAGTAATTCACTGGGGCTTTAAAGAAAAGCTTTTTGAAGGTGTATGGGGAGATCTGGTCCAGCCATTTTTCCCAATTTTTTTCAAGGATTAACAGCAGATAAAAAACTGAAAACGGTTATAATGACACCTGTCAATTCAGTTCAAAAATTCTGTAAAATTATTCTTTTAAGTGATGGAGAGTCAGGAAGTTGAATGAAATCCAAGTCTTTTTTACCTGGAGTAGCTATCTCTGTCAACACTCTGCTGAAGACTGCTCTGTTTGGAGAACTCAGAATCTTGACTGTTGTCAGTGAAAAACATGGGTAATTTCTAAAATTACCGCGCTTTTAGAAGGTCTGGGGCGAGAATCTTCGTGACGTCAAAGCAGGAACGATGTGTTTCCTTCTCCTTCCTCACACAAAGACGCGTTTGATTGCACTACGAATACACATTTCTTCTTCCTTCGAAAAATAATATTGGAAATGTCTGATCTATCCTCCGATGATTACGACTATGAGACAGATGCAGAAGGAGAAGCTATTGCTATGATACCAGAATATTCACTTGAAGATGAGCAAGAGCAGGGAGCTGCAAGGCCTAACGTCAATAATCATGATTTGAACGAAGATCCTTGGGGATTTGGCAGTGATGTTGAGGATCCCTATGCAGACGACCCCATTGCTGATGAAGAATGGATGGAAAATTATAGGAGAGAGAGGCAGGTTGAGTTAAGAAGAAATGAAGAACTGGAAAATCGACTTAACGGCACCTCTGAAGTGAATTCTTGGTATGTATGTGATATGATTATACTTTACTTAAATTGTTTATTTACACTTTTCGTAACTTATATTATATTTAGGTGTAATTGTGGTAGGTGTGATACATCTCTACTGGCAAAAATCAAAGAATGTCAATGTTGCAGGGAAATTGAAGGATGCAATCAGTCTTTGGTTGTTGACATTGTCGTGCAAGAGGCTGGCAGTATATCCTGTGTACACAGCATCCAGGATTTCGACCAGTTTGCCTTGAAAGATGGTCTCTTTGGATGGCAGCTGATCGCAATTTTACGAGAGATTTTCGACGTTATCGACAAATCAATTCAGAGAACAAGTAAGTTTGAAAACTTTCTGTTACCTTTTGCCCTCTTTGTCTTGAAATATATAGAAATGATGCAGTTTGGTGGGCACATTTTCATATTGGAAAAAAAAACACAACAAAAGAAACCATGGAATTTCAACAAGCAACATATTTCAAACCAATTGAAAAAAGTAATAATTTATAAGTCTAGTAGCCTAAAATACAACAGTTAATTTAATTATTTAGTCACCCGAAATTCTTTGTATCTTTATAGCTTTCTACGAAATGTCTCTTATCGTGTTTTCACAAGAATGATACACGGAAGGCTAGGAGCACTGCGAATACCACTACCTGCATGTGCTTACCATATAATTAGAAAAACATTTCAAGCTGATGAAAATCACAGAGGCTTTGCAGAAGAAGAGTAGGCTTGCCAAGTAAATATAAATTCTTAGTGGACCAGGCCTATAGAGTGGCAAAGTGAAAAAACAATTTCTAGAATTTCTCAATTTTCTCTTATTTTTCTTAAAAGAGCATCACAAATGATGAAACGATGAGGAAACTCATTTGAAAATATTAAATATTGGCTGAGATATGGCCATCTAAAGAAATACATTTCAATAGGAAATTGCTCTGGTTCATAAAGTTTAGAAACGGCACAAAAATACAGTGATTTGCTATTGAAATATATTTCTTCAAATGGCCACATCTCAGCAAATGTTTGAGGTATTTGACTGATTTCGCATATATAAGCTTTATTTTTTATGCTCTTTCAGAAAATGAAGAGGCAAATTGATAAATTCTAGAAATTTTTTTTTCACTTTGCTACTCCATTGTCACCCTTATTGAATATGTATGTCATAATTGTCAGTTGGATAACATAGAGTTTAAAGATACTAAATAGAAGATAGTTATGTAAATATGTAAAATAAGATAAAATATGTAAATGTGCCACTGAATCAGCAGTCCTGTTTGTTGAGTGGACAATGTTCCACATTCTTATGCCCCTTCATTGGTTGCTTGCATGTCTTGCAAAGAGGTCTTGCTCTTTGTGGTTTGGCTACAGCCATGTTGACCTGGCTGATTTCTGGTTCTGTATTTGAAACTAAACAAAAATAAAATTATTATGAAGAAGTCATTCTTTATTAATTCTTTGGACAGCAATTGATTTCAATAAAGGGGGAATAGACTGCATTTACCTGGTGGGTTAGTTGGTGGTACATCCGGAACACTCGTCCCTTGCCTCTCTTATCTTTTGGATATTGCTGCAGCTTTTGGTTCTTTCTCTTTGAATACTGTATTGATAGGAGCGGGTGCCATGTTTCTCAGCTGTCTGCTTGCATCTTCTAACTGGCCATCCTTCATGGATGACACAATTGTATCAAATATGTCATCCACATAATCTACAAAGAACAAATCTATACAAAGGACAAAGCTATAATTGTCAAAAAGAGTAAAGAGTTTTTTTCACGTGTGAAGAAGGAATACAAAACATTCATAACTCAGTTACCAAAATTTTGAGGTACACGGATATTCCTGACTGTTGCTTCTCCATTTTTAAATTTTGGATAAGTTACATTCATTTGTTCTGTGCCGTCTTTACGTTTGCGAACATCCCTCATGACATTTGAGTTGAAATGCATTACAGCCAAAGCATGCCTGTAAAAGCCAAAAAACAAAATCAGAATTTGTAAAACATAAAAGAAAAAGCTTGCATTTTTGAATTATTATTGCATTTAAAACTTGCACCAACCAACCTGCAATACAATCCAGTGTTAGAAAAGCAAATCATTTTCGGGCAGAACTGGTTAAGCAGAGAATGAAAAGCCTCCAAGCAGCTTGTTTGTGCCAAAGGTGAAGCTTGGCAGCATTTGGTGCTTTTACAATATACTTTTCTATATACTTTGAAACCTTGAAAATGGCACAAATTTAAATTCGGTGAGTGAAAAATCGAAAACAACAGCCAGAAAGTGCTCACATAGTAGATTCAGAATGCATGTTGTTTTTGAAATTCGGTTACTCTACCCCCAAGATATTGATTGGTAAAACCCGAGTGCCCCCCTGCAAACGCGATTAAAATCCTTGCTCATGCAACATTGCAGAGGGGGGGCACTCAAAGTTCACTGCTCGATTACTCCCGGTAGGTGGGCTGAAATTTAACAAACAAGGCCTCTTGAATGCACTGGCAATAAGCCCTTTCTGGCAGTAGTTTTACATATTTTTGCCATGATTTTGGATCTCGGCCATTTTCAAGATTTTGAAGTAGAAATGAAAAACTGTATGGGGAAACCACAAAATGCTGCTGGATTACCCTCACAAGTAATTTTGCGATGTCCAACAAGTTGACTTGTCATCTACAAGCTCTTGCACTTGTTTTAAACCATTTTTTGCATTGCCCGCCAATTTTGCAGTCTGACCCCTTGTTTCTGTCCCGTAGCGACCTGACTACAGGTTATGCGTTGGAATAAAAAGGAAAGAAGATAGTTGCGTGTAAACGTCATCTTGACTTGTTGTACTCTAATGTAAAAGGTCAACTGCCAAAGATTATTTGCTCAAGGAAAGGGTGTAAATGTTGCTATTAGCATGTGTAAGTGCTGCTTTAACATATCATTAGATTTAGTATGCCATGCTAGAAATACACTTCAGGATGTCGTTTATCTTTAGGTTGAAGTTGAATTTTATTTTCATCTTTGAGAGGAAAAGAGGGAAAACGAACATTAGAAGATAAGTTGTACTATGAAATGAAGAAATTTGAGAAGCTTGAGATTCTTTAGTATTTTTACGGATGAGCATGATAAGATTCAAAGTTGATCCGTTAAGAAAATCCTTTAGGTATAAAAACAACGTAAGAAAATGTTTGCGACTACGCCTGCGAACCCAGTGTCTAATCAGAACTTGCATACTGTGCGTAAACTTAAGATTACGTCTTTGAAGAACACACGACGCTTTCCTTCAATCGTTGTTGTCTAGCTGCAGGCGCATCAAGACTTGCGCACATGCGCGATAGCTAAACATGAGATTTTAAAGAGATTTATAAGAGTTATAAGATTCATAAGATTTATCAGGTTTATGGAGAGTTATCCTCAAAATGCACAAGATTTGTTAAGTCATACACCCCTCGATAAAGGACGCACGTTCACCATAGCTTTTGTAATTGCAATCCAAACATTAGCATTAAAAATACATTTGTTGAGCAATGATAAATCCCAATGACCAAAACGACTCCCTGGAAGATCAGTATCGCTTTATTTCAAATTTTTAGATTTCATATTTTGTTAAACTCAATACATATGTATGTTTTGCTTTATCTATTATCGTTGTAAGCTGAAGGGATGTCGATAGAATGAATTTAATTTCACGTCCGGTCATGAGTGCAAAGCGCATGCGCTTCTTTATGAGTGAAGGTCTTTGGCCTACAAAGTTACGCGTTTTTCGCATTGATTTTCCCCAAATATGGAGCCATCGACTCACTCTGCATCAAGGAAACAACATATCGGATTTACTTATCAATTTGCCGAACATAATTCGAATTTAGGATCTCTTAAACCACGGACACCCAAAACTGTCCGTGGTGAGACATGTCCGTGGCGAAATTAATTCCAAATAACCACGGGCGGTCATGGACGTCACCACGGACGTTTCACAGACATGTCCGTGGTTTCGGCACCCTCTTAAATTTTCAGGGTAGCTATAAGATGATATCTTGGAAAAGAATTTTGGTCGGATATAGGGTATTGTCTTCTGGTTACCAAAGAAGCCATGTTTCTCCAAGGTACGACTGGCAACCCATGGCACAATTATCTTTGGACTAAGTAAGGATACAAACCCAGTTTTTGTAAGCAGATTGCCTCTATTCGCCAAGAGATTTACAGAGAGTATTTTTTATTCCCAATATACTTGTTGATAGATTTGTTTTGGATAAAATCTAAGTTGTCCTTAATAATTTGTCAAAAAAATGGAAAATTCATTTACAGGTTGCAAAGAGGTTCAGAAAATGTATATTCTTGCAAAATGTCACCTTTTTATCAGTGATACAAGCCTTGCAATACCCGACACAAGGCATGAAACAATCTAAAAATTTGTTTTCACATAAACAAGGTAAAAGTTTAACAACCTAGAAGAGACTTAGTGCCATTGAATATAAACTGCTTTGCTAAAAATTTATATGATAAACAGTGCCAAAAACTTTGTGAAAATTTCTAGAAGTCAATTAATTCTTCGAGAGGCAGGATAAATGAGATTTTGGTAGAGCTGCAGTACCTGGGTAATCCTTATTTTCATTTAAGTCCTTTAAAAATTGTGCCTTGCTCTTATAATTCTCTTATTGTCATTTTTCTTCTCTTTGGTGTGTATTCTGGTGTTGGTGTGATTTCATATTCTCCTTGAATGTTACTCCTTTCTTCCATCTTTTTGCTTGGCCCTTTATTTCTAAATTGTCTAAATTGCCTAAATACACCGTTTATATCTTGAAGAGACCCTTGCTGCAGAATTTTTAAAGCTTACTTTATTTCTTCCAGGGACAACATTTCATGATTCCATGAGATCTGCTATGCTTACAGCTTCTGTATTGAGTATTGGAAAATGTTTGACATGAAGCAATGTTTTTTTTCTTTTCCCACAAATCGTACTTTCTGGGAAATTCCCCATAAATGAGAATAAAGTAGTTTGTGTAACTATTAATTAGAAGTGTGCAAATTTCAGATGTAGATGTGGTTATGTTAGTGTTGATCAACTTGAATATCCTCAGTTATGTAAATGCTGCAAGAAGATTAAACGTTGCAGAGCAGCTCTTTTGGTTGAGGAGGTTGTTGAGGCAATAAACACTATCCAATCATGGAAACACAAAACCGCTAGCAGGGCAAAACACAGGAGTAGAGGACTTGTCCAATTGTAGGTTATCACACCTTCATATTTAGGCTGAGCAGCTTATTCTTTGGAGAATAAAGTAAACAAAATGTTCAATTTCATAAACATTCAGTTTGTTAAGATTTCCTGCAAAATTGACAGCTTTTCTTCTGCCATTTATCAAGATTTGAATGATCAAAGCCATTGTGGCACTGACTCTGAAAAAGATACATAACTATTAATGCAATAAGGCACAGGGGATGGTTAATAATTATCCCATAATTTTGAAATTATTATTCAACAGTAAAATAAAATTTAATTATACATTTACATACATGATTATTTGTTAATTGAATTATGTTTGATGTTGAATGTTAAATAAATATGAATAAATTATAATCGCACGTTTCGACAAATGAAAACAAACAAGAATTCATGATACAGAATAAATACATAAATTTTATCTAAACTCTTTCGTATTTGGGTAACACAGTTTGATTAAAACTATTTTTGTTTTTATTTATTTTCCTATCTGGCATTCATTCTCCATCCCTCATTCCTTGTTAGTATTGAATATGGTCATTGAACAGACACAGTACTCTCTTAAATTGCAGTATCTAAAATGTTTGACCCCTGTTAAAGCATAAAACTAAATATCTAGAAGAAAAATTATGAAAAAATTCGAATGGGAGACAACTGAATATGCATACTAATAAAACGTGAGAAGAACTGTCCAAGCATTCATTCTTCGACTTCACATGTATGAGTTGTTTGCAAAACATTTATGATTTGTTTGCAAAACATTTATGATTTGTTTGCAAAATCATTTGCCAAGCTTCTGAATGGCAAAGTTGATTAAAAATTTGCCATTTGTCCAGTCAATAACGAAAGTCTTTTCATGTAGTTTTCTGATTTTCTCTCAAGGAAAATGGCATTGGTTTTCAGGAAGAAACTGAACTGCAAACTTCAATCAGACCATTTGAACTCATAATTTCTCTCAATGACAAATTTTGAGAAATCACAAGTTTCTGAGGATATGAAAGAGAAATTGTTGCTCTTGTCAAAACAACTGATTTGCAGTTGATATTGTACGATTTGCTCTTTGCAGTGCTTGATATTGTGCAAATTTTTTTTGCAGAGGAGCACTAGAACCACTAGAACCAGGTCTTTATTTCAAGAATATCTTGCCCCCTCATTTAATAAAGATTGCCTTCAAAATCTAAAAGTGAATACATGGATGTTTCAAAGAGTTGATCAACAGAGGTATGTATTTCACTGATAAATTCACATGTGGAATGAATGGACTGCCCTTGAGGAATAATCCAGATCTTTCCTGAAATACTTAAGCTGCATAATATTTTTCCATTGTGAAATTTCGGAAATATTTTTGCGGCTCTTTGACAACAACAGCAATGCAAAGTAGGACATGGTCCAGGCAATTGCAGTACAAGATAGAGTCAAGATTGAGCATCTTCCTGAGGAACCGCTTCATTTCACCATTGAGACAGCACAATCAAGCCTGTGGCTGTTATCAAAATCAGAATTTTAAAAGCTGTAAAGCATGATAGCGAAGTAAATCAAAAGAATAATATGTAATCAGATGGCAAATTTCAAAAAAGAATACAGTCACTTGGTAGAAAACAGAATCGAGCGCAAATTTACTAAAGCAATGGAGAAAAGATCAAATATTGTAAGTTGCCAGGAAATGTTTTGCTATCTACTCCTAGCAATGATTTTAACAAACAACGGAAAGAAAAGTATGTAGCATATTTATGAGTTTCATTTATTCAAACAGGTACCACTAAGCATAAAAGGGAGAAATAAAATGCTAACAGAAGATATTATAAAAATGCTAGAACATCTACAACAATATTGCCAGAGGAAAAACAGAAGAATCACCAAACTGCTATGTGATGGAGACGGTATAACAGCAAAGTGAGGGGCTGCGGCTCAGCAATCAAGGGCTGACGCACCTTTACTTGAGAAGTGCCTAGATGGTCTTATTCTGAAATTTGAAAACTGGCACAAAGCAGTTCTGTGTTTACAGGTGTGATATTCTTAGAAACTATTACAATTACATCACAGTCGGTGGAATGACCCTCTTGTTAATCCATTGACTTTGCATACATAAAATATTTTGTAATAATTTTTGTCTACAGAGAAATGTTTACATCTGAAAATCATTAACCTTTCTAGATATTATTCACAGATTTGTATAAATGGTCATCTGTTGCTGAAAAGGGCACAATGTTTCAACTAAAAGAGTGTTTCAACAGAAAAATTGTAAAAGAAGAAGTCAAAGAATCAGTTCACACATGCAGAGAATTTTCTACATTTGTAACTTATTTATACACAGTTCTTGCAACAATGAAAATATTGGGCATGAAAAATAAAGTTGTAAAACTAGAAACTGCAATAGCTAAAGAAGATAAGAATAAAAAAAGAGTATTTAAACAAAGTTGCCATGGAAGTTGTTACAGAGTTTGTACTACCAACAGAACACAATTCAGAAGTGAAAGCATACGAAAATGATACCACAAACAAAGGATCGTTGAAAAACAGCTTCAAATGCTGGTTTCATGGCTGTAAAAAGTCATTTTCAGTTGATGAAGCTGTTCGTCATTGCCATAGAGAAAACTGCTATTAAGAAGATATAAATGATGATGATGAAAGGATAGATGACATTAGCATCCAAGGAAAGCTTCTGAAAGAGAAACATGATATGAAGCAAAATTACAGCATTGGGCTACTGGGCTACTGAGAGAGGGTCTTCTTGACATTGCAAGAAAAGACTCAAGCAGTGAAGATGATGGAGACAGGACATATGCTTTGGAAGTATGATTTTTTATCGTTTGCATCGAAAAACCACACAATTCATGCTAGTCTTACATTTAATTTGATTGCGCAAGTTGAGTTTTTATAAGCAGCTCAGTTAATTCAGAACCAAACAGTTAACATTCATGGTTTGCAGGGAAAAAAGTCCCCATAAATTATGCCAGAGAACTTCTTAATGGTAAGGTTAAGCCAGATTTGAAGCACAAATATGGAAAACTAACCACAGAAACAGTAGAGCGTGTTGGAAAGTCGATCAAATTTTGTAGTGAGATAGGAAAAAAAGTTGACTTTTATGGTTGAGAAATTAAAATATCAACAACTGTCTCAGAAAATTCCTGGTAGATTGCATGAAAGCTTTCCAAATATTTCGGCAGCCAGAAATACAAATTTGGATAAACTCAATACTTGAATGCAAAATAACATAAATCGCTTGGCAAAAGAAAGAAATCAGCAAAACTTACAGAACAAATAGATGTGAAAAACAGCAACAAATGGGAGAGCAATATCTCATCATTTTTAGTAATATATGTAAGTTTGATGTCTATTTATTGCATTTCAGGTAGTTAAATTAGAAAACAGCAAGTTAGATTATATTGTTTAAGTGTTATAATGGAATACTGCAAAAAATTAAGAAGGAGCTATTAGAGCATTTTTAGTCATATATTCAAGTTAAAATATCCATTAATTGCATTTCAGATAATTATTAAATTAGAAAGCAGCAAGTTAGATACTTTTCAGCTTTAATTTCATCCGTCATAGTTTGGAAAGTGAAAATCTCAAAGGAGAGGAACAGGGAAACTAGGCAGTCTCATATTCTGTTCAATAGTGCATTAGATAGCATTGTATTTATAATTTTAGGTGTTTCATTTATGGTATGTGATAATTTTAGGTGTTTTATTTATGGTGTTTCATTTATGGTATTCTCCCTGAAACACTTTTTCGTACACAGCTTTCTGAAATTTTTTCAAAATAACTCAAATTTTGCTTTAATAGCTGCAACCAGAACATCCGCCATTGCTGAATGCAATTTGTAACAAGCACAGCAAAGCAAACAATGGAATGCTGCAACAAATAAGAATAGACCAATCAGAGAGCAGCATTCTAAATTACTGCTTTCTGATTGGAGAGCCGAAAAGATGGCTCCATTCAAGCGGAATGGACCATTTTTTGAGTCCCACTCTGAGGAAACAGCTCTATGTTGTTGTTGTTGTTAGAAGCTGTTTTCGAAAGAGTGGGAGAAAGGTAATAAGTCTATTACTTGCCAACAAGGCTTAAGACTAAGTAGCCAATCTTTCTGATTTTCCATCTTCTTTCGATTTTGTGTAAACTCTTAGCTAAAAATTCTCTGGGAACTAGAGTTTTTTCAAGCAGCAAGATATTTCCATCCATAGCATAGAAGCTTATTATCAGTGTGTATTTATAATAGTTCATTTGCTCAACGAAAAATTCATGATTGGTCGCAAACAGATATCGAAAAGTCACGTATGTATGTATGAACGTGTAAGGAACTATGAACACTTGAACAAAAGGAGAGGCATTTAATATATATTTGCCTTTTTCAGTACTGATGAAGCGCTACACAGTAACTGTATCTCTCTACAGTACTAAACACCTTCTACAGCCCCAAAGAAGCCCCCCAGTACTGATCCTATCCCTCTACAGTACTGAATATCCTCCACAGTGCTGAAAATATCCTCCCACAGTACTGATGGTATCCTCTACAGTACTGTGCAGACGTTCTGAAGGGTGGGTATGCATTCCAAAATCAAATTTGCTAAGCTTGACAAAAGGAGCAAAAGCTAAAGAGCTGATTCCACTTAACAATATCCATTTGTTTTTCCTATTTTGAACTACAATCCTCGCCAAAAATATTGGGGACAGTATGTTATAAGTATGTTTTACCTTAAAAACCCCATCCCATTACAACATATTTGGGTAATAAGACCCCCCTCCCCCCCGAATCCATGTTGGGACCACTGTCAACATCGATTTCACCAACATTGAGTTGGGGGGAGGGGGGTATGCGTCTTTAGAGCGAGAATTTTACAAAAGTTCGAAGTGTCCCAGCCTTTTTGGCGAGGATTGTCTGAATTTTGAGTAATCACAGCAAAACAGAAGGTCAGAAATTCTGTTATAAACAGTAACGGGAGGGTTGCAAATTTACATAAAACAGTCTGCATTATGTTGTCTCGAGACGAATCTAACTATAAACTGAAAACTTTTCATCAAAGCTCATAAACTGACTCCACCGTTTAGCAGTGAATTATTACGAAATTCAGAAAAGGAAACGAATTATGCAGGCATGATGTACTTGCTTTCAAGTGTTGTTGATCTTCACAGCAGAGAACGGAAGAATGCTAAAGTAAGCATAATTGGCATTGTTATTGGAGCATATGAGTAAATGTCTCTATTGAGGACTGAAGCTAAAGCCATAACACAAACCATTGATGAAAAGGAACCAGTAGAACATGCTTTTGCTGCTTCTGAGTTAATGCACATTACTCAAGAATAGTGTGAATAATTTTCTGTTGCCTTGAAACTCATACTCATAAGAAAAACCGAACCGACTCCTCTGAGCAGAATAAACTAGTATCTCTTTCATAGATGTAGTTGAACAATGGATGGTTAGCAAAATATTCACTGTGAGTTAGCATCTTATGGCACCTCAGCAGTCATGGATGATGTGCAAGAGACTCATTTCCAATCAGAACCATGGAAACTGCATTGTACAAACAATTGCCATCTGCTTTTACTCTTTAAAAGAAATGTTAAAATGCCTTAAAAATGCTGCCTTTCATAATGACATTAATGTTTAGCTGCAACAATGAACACCTTAAGTATTTTTTATAATAAACATATTAAACTAAGTGATAGCTTATGAGCCTGAGCCATCACCCAATAGACCATTTTCCAAATAACCCGCGCTATGCATTCTGGGATCGGCGAGGGGGCAAACAAACAAGACAAATACTTTTTCTGTGCGGGTTTGACGTGTTTCATCTCTGTTTTTGTGATGGCAAGTATCGAAAGGGACAGTGTTTCTCGATTACAAGATGTTATGACATATGATTTGTTTATGAAGTGGAAAGTTCCTGAGCTGAAAAATTATTTGAAGTCTCACGCCATCAACCAGAGTGGCAACAAACCAGCTCTTGCTGCAAAAGCGTTCAATGTTTGGCGATTAGGTCTAGGCACAGCAACCACTGTTGAGGAAGATGAGAATGCAATTCGCAAGACCCAGAAAGACAAGTTGAAACTTGAAGGCGGACTGATTCAACTGCCAGATCCGAAAAAGTTACTTATTGGATGGACAAATGGGTTTCAGAGTGTGCCCGAAGTTCAAGACATACATGTCAAAGAGTATATGATCGAAGGAGGTGGAAACAAGGGTTTAAAAACTGGGACCAGTTTAGTGGAGTCAGGTCACATCGAAGAAATCCGCTTCCACAACTTAAAGTATTGCTTTATAATGGCCAGGTTTACTCCTCAAGAAAAGCTTACAGATGAACCATACACTGTTTGGGTTTGTGTTCATAAAGAAAGTGGTAAGATTATTACTGCAGAATGCGAGTGTCCTGCTGGCTTGTCAGAAGTCTGCAAGCATGTTGGTGCCCTGCTGTGGTCTATTGAGGCAGCTGTTCGCAAAAGAGAGAACAAAACTTGCACAGATATTGAGCAAGCTTGGAGTAGGCCATCAAGAAATCGATAAAGTTGCACAAGCCGGATGAATTAGGAAAAATTTCAGTGAAGAAAGTTAAACCAGATATGTCTTTGATGGAAAACCAAAAATCTGCTCCATTGTATGACCCAAGAGTGTCCACGGACAGATATCCTTTGAAACTCTCTTCTGCAGACATTGACCAGCTATCAGAAATTACTGGACATAATTGTGCTCCAGCCATATACAAGAGAAAGCATAATGATGTCTGTCAGATTGAGAGTTTCAAGACAAAAATTTCCTGTAAAGAAGTCGAGGTTGTGTCTACAGAGTTGCCTAAATCAGTTGAAATGCTGGTTGATGCGGTACAGTGTTCTAATTCCCTTGGCATTCAGGAGATGGGCAGTCAGTTTATGAAACTTCTGATGGAGGTAAAAGAATCGGTATTGATTTGCCTATAGATATGGGAGAGTTACCGCAAGTAAAATGCACCAAGTGATGGCTCAGGTGAATAACGATTTGAAACTCAAACCTAAAAATGGAAAAAGGTTTTTGTCACCAGCTGAAAACTTAGTTTCAGATGTCTTTGGATATAAGAAGTTATTCTTTTCTAAAGCAACCAGTTGGGGGACAGAAAATGAAAGTAAAGCAGTCAAAAGGTACTTTAAAGACACCAAAGGGAAGCACCAGGATCTTAAGATTACTGAGACTGGTTTTCACATCTGCAAAGATCATCCGTTTATTGCAGCATCTCCAGACGGAGTGATGTATTTTAGTTGCTGTCCTTCACGTTTACTAGAGGTTAAATCTCCATGGAAACACAGGAACAACTTCATATCAGATTTAGTTGCTGATCCTACAACTTGCCTCCATGAGATTGACGGCAAAGTCACACTTAAGAGAAGCAATGCTTACTGGACACAAGTTCAGTGTCAAATGGGAGTACTGGATACTCATACCTGTGTCTTCTATGTTTTTACCTTGAAAGATAGCTATTGTGAAACAATATCATTTGACAAAAACGTTTGGGGATTACTCTTGTACAGGCAAGACGTGTTTTTTACTGCAAGCAAAAACTCTGATTTATTACACTGAATATGGCTGAGAATTCGGATATAAATAGGATAATTAACACTCTAGATAGCCTGAAGCAACGACACATTGGTCAGTACCTAGAATATATCACAGGATTTTGCGAAAAAGAGTATAAATGGGATCAAACCAAAACCGAATCAGCGTTGGAGCACGCCATTAAGACTGGATTCGTCTACACAGCGCCAAGCAACAATAAAATTTCATACAGGATAAAAACTCAAGAAATCATTATCCAAGACAATGTTAAGTCGGTGGAAACGCAAACTGAAGAAACAACATTGACAGATGGAAGGGAATTTACCAACCTCCATAACGACTTGCAAGAATTTAAACGCTTCGCGCATGATGACATCTTGTCGCTGAAGGCCCAAGTATACAACAGAAATCCTGCAGAAAAAATCGGGAAAATTGAAAAAGATGATACCCATCTGAAGCCCTTGCTAAGAAGCCTTGAACAGCGCATAATATCCTTAGAAAACCAACTCGATGACAAGCAACGCATAATTGAGGCATTAATTCGTTGGCCTAGCCCGTACGTAAACAAACCCGATCATTACAAAGTACCTTCCCCCATGGGGGACAGGGAAGAATACGCTGACCAAGGCAAAGAACTGACAACAAAAGAGGCAAAGCATATCGACAACAATAGGCTGAAAGAACCGCAAATAAATCCTGATTGACAGCGAAACAATGGTGCGATCAAAGATTCAAATCAACAAATAAGAACACAAGACAAAGAAACAACTGCAGTGGCAAAAAACAACAAAGGACAGAAAGAAAAAGAGAGTAAAAAAGAAGATATCAATCAGAATCAACGAAAAAATGTTGTGATTATTGGTGATTCTATTCTAAATGGCTTAAGTGAACAAGGATTGAGAAAAAGACATAATGTGAAAATCCGAGCCCACAGTGGGGCGACAAGTCTAGATATTAAAGACCACATTAGACCAATATTGAGAAGGAAGCCTGACTGTGTTCTGGTACACTGTGGTACGAATGACTTAACCAAAAAGGATGGTATTGACACGATCGAAACAATCAAAGAGATCATCTCTGAGGCAAAGAATGAATCCACACACACAACCATCGCTCTGTCGTTACTCACGATAAGAAGAGACCATGAAGGTATGAGTAACAAAGTAAATGAACTAAACAAATCCCTAGAGAAGCTAGCTAAAGAACAAGGTATCCTGATAATTGATAATAGTAATATCGATAATTCCTGCTTGAGTGCACGTAAATTACATCTAAATAGAAAAGGTGACTCTACCCTTGCACGTAACTTCGTTAACTTTTTAGATAGAATTTGAGTACCGTCTGCCATCCCAAATGTAAATGTAAATGTAAATGTAAACAATATGAACACAAATATCGATTGTGATCAACAAATGGGCTATATAGAGCCGGCCTAAATGTAACCAATATGAGTACCAATACCGATTATGATCAACAAACGGGCTATATAGAGCCCTTAAATGACCTAAATGTAGTAGACAATATGGATAAAAATACTGATTGCTTTGAAGAGATGAAAACCCTAAGACTAAAACACCCAAAAAACATCATCGTAGGGTATATCAACATCAATTCAATAAGGAACAAATTTGAAAATTTTTCTCAGGTTATAAGAGATAAGCTAGATGTGTTAATTATTGCAGAGACAAAATTAGACGCATCTTTTCTAAGCAATCAGTTTACAATGTCTGGTTTTAAAGCACCATTCAGGTTAGACATTAGTAGTAACAGTGGAGGACTCCTAGTGTATGCAAAGGAGGATATTTTGTGTAAAAAAATAGAAGGTTTTGAGATAGCTAAGGATATTCAGGCTATCCCCATTGAACTAAATATTCGAAAACAGAAATGGCTGTTATTACCTATATACAAAAGCCCTGCCCAAGACCCAGGTTATTTCATTGATAACGTGTGTAGGATAGTCGATCGGTATACGTCCTCACATGAAAATGTCTTAATTATTGGCGACTTTAACATGGAAGTATTTGATAAGGCAATGAAGACCTTGATTGACGCTTATCAATTAGATAACCTTTACAAAGGACCAACATGTTTTAAGAGCACTAGGGGACGGTGTATTGATCTCATGCTTACAAATAAAAAACAATCTTTCATGAAAAGCCAGTCTTTCGAAACAGGATTCAGTGATCATCATCATCTGATATATACAATACTAAAATCAACCTTTGTAAAACTACCCCCTAAAGTTATCAAATATCGGGAATATAAAAACTTTCGCGTGGATGAATTCCAAAATGATTTACATGCCAAACTAGGAGAAGTAGCTCCTACAGACTGCAAAGTATTAAATTCGGTCACAGAGAAAGTATTACAGAAACACGCTCCCTTAAAACAAAGGTTAGTTAGGGGTAATAATAAGCCTCATGTAAAAGCTGATCTAAGAAAGGCAATAATGACAAGATCAAGACTCAAAAAAAGAGCTAACAAATCTGGTAAAGAAGACGATTTTCAGAAATATAAACAACAAAGAAATCTGATTGTTAGAATGAACAGAAGGGCGAAGCGTGACTTCTATCATTCAGTTGACACAAACGATATTGACAATGACAAAAAATTTTGGAATGCAGTAAAACCAATTTTTTCAAATGGAAACCCAATGGGGGAGAAAATTGTGCTTATAGAAGAAGGCACAATTATATCAGATGATAAGATGATTGCTGAATGCTTAAACTCCCATTTTGTTAATATTACAGATTCCCTAGGACTAGACCCATCATTTAAGGACAGTGGCGAAAATATGAGTCTTGACGACAAGGTAGAAATAGCTACCGCGAAATATAAAAACCACCAAAGCATCATCGCTATAAAAAGTAAGGCCAAAATGGACCATAAATTTGAATTTAACAAGGTTAATTTACTTAATGTCGTGAACAAAATAGAAGCTTTGGATCCTAGCAAATCAAGTAGTGGCAATATACCAACAAAAATTTTAAAGGTGGCTAAAGAGGTGATTTGCCCTGATTTAGTCAATTGCATAAATGCTACCGTAGATCAATGTTTCTTCCCAGAAAAGCTAAAAGAGGCAGAGGTCTGTGCGATCCATAAAAAGGATGATAAAAGCCAAAAAGCAAACTATAGACCCATTAGTATCCTTTCAAATATGTCCAAAATTTTGAAAAGTAATAAGTGAACAGATGAGCACCTTTTTTATGAAATATTATCACCACTACTATCAGGCTTTCGAAAAGGATATAGCACACAGCATGCCTTATTCCGAGTAGTTGAGACTTGGAAGAAGTGTCTCGATGTATCAGGTATAGTTGGAACAATCCTATTAGATTTGTCAAAAGCTTATGACTGTATCCCACACGATTTACTGATTGCAAAGTTAGAGGCGTATGGATTTACAAGAAGCGCCCTGAAACTAGTTTATAGTTACCTCTCAAACCGAATACAAAGGGTTAAAATAGGTTCCACTTATAGTTCCCCAGGGTACATCTCAATTGGGGTGCCACAGGGATCTGTTCTGGGTCCACTTCTTTTAACATCTTTATAAACGACTTGTTTTGTATGGAACTCGAATCTGAGATGTGTAACTTTGCAGATGATACAACAATTTACGCGTGTGATACATCTTTAGACTCAGTCATGATTAAACTAGAGAGTGATCTTGAGAAAGTAATGCATTGGTTCACAGAAAACGGCATGAGTGCCAATCCATCTAAATTCCAAATAATGTTTCTTGGTTTAAAGGGCAAAAATAAACTTTGCCTCAATATGAAAGGCCAACTAATTCCAGCAAACGATCATGTGAAACTTTTGGGAATTAAAATTGATAGCTCCCTCAAGTTTGAAATACATGTCAAAGAATTATGTAAGAAGGTCAACCAAAAAATACATGCATTTGGAAGATTAAGACCGTACCTAGGGGAACAAAAATCAAAATTACTTTTGAACTCCGTAGTTTTGTCAAATTTTACTTACTGCCCACTAATCTGGCTATTCTGTAGCAAATTAGCTAACACAGAAATCAATAGGACCCACAAGCGTGCCCTGAGAACCTTATATAGAGATTACGAATCCACATTTGAGGAACTTCTGAATAAGGGAGAAACGAAAACAATGCATAAAAAGAACTTACAAAAACTTATGATTGAGATATATAAATCAATAAACCATCTCAATCCTGAGTACATGTTTCTTTGTGAAGAAGGAAGTCTGACCTTCGTATCAAAGAACTATGTCAGCTCCCTTCAACACGTTCTCAGCGATACGGTACTAACTCCTTGTGCTTTCGAGGAGTCTTTTATGGAATGGCCTAAACGATGAATTAAAACTGTCAAATTCTCTAGCGATATTCAAAGAGACGTAGCCACATTTGCACTTAATTTAATGTAATTACTATGTTAATCAATTTTCTCTATACTTTAATCGTATTTTTTTGTCGTAGATTGTAAATAGTTGGTCTTAATTAGTCGTTTTTAGAAACTAGAAACTCTTGAAGAACTGCTAGATAATATTTGCAAATGTTATAAAATCTTCTTGATTACAATGGAACTAATATGATTATGATTATGATTATGTCTTTTTGTGTTATGATCTATTCCAATTTCTGTGCAATCATTTATTACTCTCACTTTGTCAGCCTTTTTGAAACAACTAGGGTAATAGCGTAAATTCTCTTCAGCTGTAGGAAAATATATCAGAGATTTTAACTCCTTGCCAAGAAAACAAAACCATGTTCTAACTATTCTTGAACAAGTTGAAACTGAGATTCCAAATCTGAAGGCAAGGTCTTCTTGAGTAAGGCCCAGTTTTAACCTCATCATTGTCAGAAGGAACTTATGTTCATCGTCTATAATGCTTCCACGTCCTGGTTTATTCATGTTAGCTTTTGATGTGCTTTTTTCACCTCTCAGATACCTCAGTCTGGAAGCTTTTGCCTTGATCTTTTCAAAAATAAACTTGAACACCTGGTAGCTTGGAAAGCCAGTGTGTAATAATTTGTCAGAATCTTTAATTAAGTCAGGGGAGAACTTCATGTTTTTATCTGCAAGTTTCAAAAGCCTTTTTTTCAACAACATTGAGATTCTCTTGCAATTCTTCCTTCTCTTTCCTTAACTGGGCTATGAGCTTTCTGTATTTCACTTCACCGGATTGCATAGGACTCCTAGGACTATCTGTTCTTGCTTCTTCCTCTTTATAACTGACAAGTTCGTAGTCATGCTCGGGTGTTGGAATGGGGGTGCAACTTTCTACCTTCGTTTTTTTCACTGGCATGGTGAATTCCCTTTCCATTGGCGCTTTTCTTTTCTTTCCACTTTTAGCATTAGTTGGTGATACTATGTTATGTTTTTGATAAATTTCAAGTGGATAACCTTTCATGTAAAGCACTGGATCTGGGCTGTCTTTTGTTGGGGCTCCATGCACAAAATGGTTTGAGCACACCCTGGTATTTTTTGTCACTTTAAACCCATTTCTATCATAATTTCTTATATGACAAGCAATAAGAGCAAAATAGTCTGTTCTCTTCAGGTTGTCAAAATCCTTTGGTGCATTTTTAGCGCCATCTGCAACATAATTTTTACATTTGGTGTTAGATTCAAAATCAAATGGCGGTTCACCACTCAATGCAGCAATTTCAAGCTTGTGTAGGGCCTTGATGACAGACAACTTTGTCTCTGCCGTTTTCAGATCTTCTTTTCGCCTGACGTCACCTGTGGTGGACCGTCTGAGAGTGTCACATTTTTTGTTGCTGTAATTCTCTTTGGATCAATCTGAACCTTCTCAAGTCTAAAAAGCATCACTGATATTTTTGCAGCTTAATCTTATTGTTCTAAATGACAAAAACAATTGTCGGAGCTTGATCATTTATTGTCCAAATCAAGTCAAGCATGTTACTAGATCACCATAACCCCATGTAGAGAGTTCTACTTGCGCAGTGTCACCTGAAATTGTCCAATGCGCGCATTTTGCAGGGTTCTAGGACTGGTTGCAACACTTTGTTGCTTCAGATATGATTGCCATGCTTCATTGCCAATAATTCAATTCAATGTATGATGTAGAACAATAAATATATTGTTTCAAGCGAAGATCCCTGCCAGTTCATGCAACTTATAGTTTTTAAAGATTTAAGTTCTTGTAAAAACAAGATTTTTAGCAAATTATATTTACTGGTTTACAGAACCCTTTTAACCCCCCATTCATCCGCTGCTGTATAGTAAAACTCTCCCAATAGCATCTAACTCTTCCACATCCATCAAACTGACGGGACTGATCACTTGGTATACCTGTAAAAGATGGTTTCAATTTCAACCAAAATTGAGAAAACAGTTTCAGTGTTAATCCTGTTGGGTCTGCCCATCCTGAAAGTGGAGAAATAGTTACAGTGCAAAAATTAAAAGGTCTTTCCATTATTCAATGGTATCTTCAGCTAATTCCCCTCTCAGTACAATCGTTGTTAGGTACAGGACATTGATGACCACGCCTGAATACAGTTTAGTGACATTTGATCATCACAAGAGGCAGGTCTAACACTTATTTTATCATCTTCTTTATTGCTTTACATATTCCGTAGATCATTTAACTTATTTTCATTAACAACAAAACTTCTTTCTGTTTAGATTGACCACTGTTTAAGGCTCGAGTTGCTATATTTTGGTAATAAATAGTCTCTGTTATTTGCATCTGCCAGCACAAAATCTGCAATCTTTTCCTTTGCGGCAACTACAATGCCTGCCAGAATTTGTTGGAACACCCATGATATTTCCAGCCTTTTTCCCATGAAAGAGTGTTTACAATTCCAAGCACAAATCACCCACTCAATCCCCCCTTCCCCCCGAAAACAATATTGCTTTGTTATATTGAAGGGTGCTACTGCGTGACTTTAATGTTCATATGCACCTGAAAGGTTTTATCATACAGTAAACTAACATTGTTTTCAGAGTGGGGAGGGGAGTTGTTTCGTTGAGTAGGAAATTCAATCTAGTGTTCCAAGTATTCAGGCAGGCAATGTCTGAAGTCTGAAATTCTTGTTTTTCAAGATTTTGTAATGAAATTAGGTACCAACAGTAAACTTGACACGCTTGTTTAAAAAATAACATCAGTTTTTATGTGGGTGGTTGTTGTGGCGTCATAATTTGCCACTAAAGCCACGAGCACATACTTCGGTGCTGACAGGCATGAAAAATACACAGAACGGTCTTGAAATAAGAAAGAGCATGGGTAACGGCCTTTTAGAAGCCTACGTAGCTCTTTGCAATTGATAACAACTTGTCCACTGGGTAGTGACAAAGATATTAGGCTTCAAAGGCAAAAATGTGTATCGCATGAAAATGAGGCTGTATTAAACGCCCCTCGCTTGAGTTGAACAGTGAAGGTGAGGCTGCCAAGTTATAGAATATGTCGTTTAATAAGACATTTCCAAAAGATAGAAATTTCAAAAGAAAAATGAAAAATTTTAACCGGCAAAACATGTTTCGAACATTCTATGTTCATCTTCAGTTGCATAATAGGAATAAGCTGATCAAGAAAATTACATTAGTGAAATAGAGCTTTAAAAATTACATAACTTTATAACAAACATGAGTTAAATAATTAAGAAATCGGTAACATTAAAGGTAAATAAAGCGTGCAAATTGGAATAAGTTAATACAAACCGAAAAAAAAGTATAATTAAAAAGAAAGATTCAGCTTGTAATGATAAAGCTGTTTATTGAGTGTGGGTTTCACCCAAGAGATATGCAGCGCTTCCTTGATCTTAACAGTGGAAGAGCTATTAGCACTATCAAGAATGGAGAAAATTTCTTCGGAGCACAGAGCACGGCAAGAAGGGGACTCATTTAAGTGTTTAAAAATATGGGAGTTTTTGTCCCTGACCAAATGCTCTCGAATTTGTGTTGAAAGATGATTTGTGTTGATTTCCAAAAGACCTTTTTACTGTTAACGAACTGAGAAATGAAATTTAGACTGTTTTCATCTATGAATTGAGGCGGTTGTGTTATGCTATAGTAGTACATATTGTCTTTTGCAATGGTGTTGTACAAAAAAATTTCACCTGAAACTAGAGCTATGATCAAGTGTTTACTAAAGCATATATCAAAATCATATAGAGAAATAGCACCAGAGCTTGGAGTACCTGTGTCCTTGGTATACTGTGTGGCTAAGAGCAGGCAAGAAGTAACGATATCTAAAAATAACGGCAAGAGTGGCAGGAGATGATGCGATAGTATTTTGCTGGTTTCATTCGCATTACCCTTGGACCAGCTTTACATGAATTAAGTAACAAGACTGTTTATAATGGACAATGATCCTTCGGGGAAGCTATCACTGGAGCAGATTCAAACAACAATAGAAATCTTTGTCAGCCAATCAGATTTTTTCCACCTTTTTCATAGATTGGAACAAGCAATCACTCGCTGTTGGGCAGACTCTACTGGAGGACGAACATTCAAATTTCAATTCAACTCAAGTCGTTGGAGGTAAAAATCAGTTGAGTCTGCAGGCAGGCTTTTCCATCGCGTGCTGTGTTGTCATTCAGTCACTTCCGCATAGCATGTACTGAAATTGGAGTGTGAAAAAAACCCCAATGGTTTGCATCCTCTATTTTGAGTTTCATCTCTCTTGTACCTACTCCTATTTTAATGAATTATTAAATACAAACACTGAGGGGTGCACAGGGATCTGTTTTTGAAATTAAGTAATTTTATTTGTAGATATTTACCTCAATCGCACTGTAAATTGCAAAAAAAGGATAAAAGCTCACTTAAAAGAATAGATTAGACTATATGAAGTAGAAGCAGGAACACCGCGGCGCAAGACACAAAAGACAACTATATGTTCTTTAAAATTTTACTAATATTTCGCCTTCCCAAGCAAGGCTTCTTCAGAGTGTGATCAACTGAAAAATTTAATTACATTATATACAAAAATTTTTTTGAATTAAGGTCGGAAAAATCTGATTTGTGGTGAGGTTGATGCTTTGCAGTGACATGTGATGTGAAAGATGTGTATGTTATGGTAAGGTAAGGATGTTAATAAAAATGATGATAGGGAAATGATGATAACTTGGTAATAATGAAAAGTTTTATAGATAATTTATAGAAGAATATTGATTATAAACAACATTTTTGTTTTAATGATAATAAGTGAAGAAAATTTAGGTAGTAGGAAAACGGAGAGCCAAGACAGGCGAAGGAGAAAAGAGATAGATATAGGGTTAACGGTCAGTAGTTCGGTTTAGTCCATTAGGTGTAAGAGTGTTAGCTAAGCCAATGAAGTATTTTTCTTTGGCTCTTCAAACACTCTCTCGTTTGTTGTGTAGTTGTAGTATGAGTAAAATTTGTAGAACGTCAAATGTGTGTCCAGGTTTACAGAAGTGATCTGCAACCCCGGATTTGTCATGTTTTTTGTTGATAATGCCCCTACGGTGCTCGTTGAGTCTATCTGTCTCGTAGTCATCTTCCTGTCTGTCCGATGTACTGGCAGTTATTGGTCCTGTTAGGCATTTGTATAAGATAAATAAAGTTATTTGAGTCGTTGTTTGATGTTAAATGTTTGGTTTGTGTTGATGAATGTGACAGTTGTTGCCCCGTCCAGTATGTGTGCACATGCGTTGCAGTTGCGTTTAGACAAGCACTTGTGTACGCCCTGGGAATCTATGGTAACATCATTTTTTATTTTAGCACGTACCAGGTGATCCCTCAGGCTTCTCGCCCTTCTGTAGCTTAGTACTGGTGGTTGGGGGAAAGCTTCTTTGCAGTCGTCAGAGTTCTGTAGTATGCTGTAGTGTTTGGTAAGTATTTGACCCAGTTGAGGTAATCCTGGGTGGTAGGTTACCACAAAAGGAGTCGTGTTGTTCTGTCTTTAGTTAAAAATTCAATTCAATTCAAATAATTACTTTTGGGTTGTCAAGAATTTAAGCTGTACTTTTGAACTACATTATGGAAACTATATTCATCTCTTTTATCTAACTAGAGTCTAAAACCAGTTTAAAAAAACAATGACCACAAGAAGGAACATTCTTCTGATCTTCTGGGTTTATCTGATGAGTGAAATTAAATAATTTCCAGTGAACCGCCATCATTTCAGTTTCTCTCTCGTCCATCACGCCACCTTTGATAAACAATGGGACCTTTAGACGTCGCGAAAATGGGGGGTATCTTTCTTGAACTCTATGTCCTTACTGTAGGTAGTTTTGGGGGCTACAGAATGTACTGTGTGACCTTCCAAAAGCAGCAGCATGCCTTTCCATGATAAAATTTGAGTGTTGTACCTGAAATTGTTCAGGAAAATCACTTCTTTGTTTTCGACACCAAGCCAGGCATACGTACAACTTGCTGGGGACAGAAATGCATTATGCATTGTAAACGGGTCTAAGATGCATGTTTTACCACAGTTTGCAGGCCCTGTTATCATTATATTGACGCCCTTGCCATAACCCATCCCAAGCAGTTTCAAAATACTTTAAGAAAACAGTACCGTGTCTATAGAATTGTTCGCCTAGATTTCCATCGCACATTTCAGCCATTCACCTTTGCATATACACTCCTTCTTTAGTCCATCTCTTAGTATTTCTATACGGCTAGTTCTTGATCTTTTGACATGTTCTGTTGAGCTTTCAATTTCCCAGACTGTATTTATGAGTTCTTCTATTTTCTTCGTTCCTTAATGGATGACGAATTCATATAACTGTGTGTCTCCTCTCGCCTTCTTGTCTTTCACTAAAAGCATCAGTTCAAAGCGAGTTTTGATGTCCTTTTTCAGCACCACCAATGATACATAAAGGTTGGTCAGTCGCTTCTTCTTCCTTGCAGCCTTGCGCTTTTTCTTTGATGTTGACAGCGTTTTCGGTTTCTTCACCTCCGCAGGGTGGTCAGAACTTTTCACAAATTCAGTGTCGCTTTTTGTGACATACCTAAATGCCTTGCAATACCCTGCATGTCCAGAAAAATTAACAGCAATTCCATATTTTTCTTGGATGAATTTCCTTGTGTTCTTCCATCATTGCAGCTTCGAAAACATTAAGCACATGTGAAAATGATCTCCACCATCTTCGTGTTTCTCCATACTGCAAGCCCACTGAGTAATCGTAGCTACTCGAACGACAACGAATGATTCTACAATGGCTGTGGCAAATGTGTCTCTGCTGAAATTCTCTGTTTCAGCCTGACTATATGTCACAATATACACTGTTCTTACTGTACTCGCAGCTGAACTCATAACTTCGACTTCCATTTCTGCTTCATTTATCCATGGTGTTGCCATTGCCATAGTAATAAGATCTTTAGCACTTCACTAAAAAGGTCTTCTTCGATTTTCGAATGTGAACAGTTTATCTATCTAACTGAGATTTCTCTATATAAACACTTTTACAGGAAAAATACTCAGAAATAAAATACAGGCGACAATGTGTGCTTTCCTTACTTTATTTTAAAATTTCCTCCACAGACAGGCGTTTCTGCCCGTCTTTCCTCCCTCCATGCAATACTTCCACGCACTCCATGCTGGAGAACCTGACTCGGCAGCAAATGCACAAGTGTGGCAATATGTTTTATTAGGAAAAAAGATAAAAAAGATATAGTATCATACATTATCAACATGTTTTTGGCGAAATTTTCCTCTTTGTAAACTCTCAGAATCATTTTTCATTCATTCAAAATAACATTGTCATCTTCAGAATAAAAAACCAAACACTAGCTCCCAGACCCCTATGATAACCCTGTTCTTTGGCTACATTTATAACGTGTATAGAGGTCTTATTTCATTTACGCATATATATAATAAGGTATTATAGAGATTGTTTCAACATATGTAAATAAAAGAATGTCATCTAATCTTTGTCTGCTACAGTAGATGCCTTGCTTCATGTCAATATATCCATTCAACTCCCCTATCTATGAATTGTGACGTCATTAGATATACCTACTGATGTTATAGAGCAAAATTATTGCCATATCAGAATTCTCCGCCCAAAAATTCCCATGTTTCAATGCAATGTTTCAACCACATCTGATCAAAAATACAATTTTCAGCTTTCAGACAATGCCTGCCAGAATTTGTTGGAACACCCGTCATATTTGCAGCCTCTTTCCATGAGAGAGTGTTAACCATTCCAAACACAAATCACGGACTCAATCCCTCCTTGCCCTGAAAACAAAATAATAAACTTTCAATGCTTGTAAAATCAGTAATACAAGCTTTAGGGTGGTGAAACTTGGCGCCTGGGCTGAGTTGTGGGTGCTTAATACGAATTTGGCATTAAAATCTCTCTATCTCAAAATCTGAAAAACTTTCAATGATTTGGTTTATTATAGGCCATTACACCAGCGAATCGAGATGGCACTGCTCTAGTGTAGTGTATATCTTTCTTATTTTTCATGTGTGATCAACTTCAAATCAAATGTTCTGGATGTTCTGGAAATTGCCTCTTCTTTCTTTCTGTACTTACGTTGATAATTAACTTCTTCAATCGAATTTTGATGAAAAAATCCCAATATAGTTAAAAACAGTCATACTTGGGCTTTCAGTTTTTTTTCAAAAGTTGAGAAAGTTGTGAGTGGATAACATAACTTGCAGCTCAAAACACACCACAAAACCAAAACTAGCAAAAAGCTGAACTTGTTTCCAAACCCTTCAGTCCTTTGGAAATGCCCATTTTTTCGCAAAAGAACATGTTTCCAAAGTGTTGTTTGGCCCAAAAAATGATGTTTTCTCCTATAAAATGGCAGTGTTTTATCATCACATCCATCATGTATAGCTGGCCGATATTAAACAGACAAGAGGCAAGAAACGTTTTTTCTCTAAAGGGTCATATCTTTAAACAAAACATTACTGAATACAAGCAAAATATATATTAAAAAACATCATTTTCTAGAAAATGACCTTTAAACGGCATGACAATATTTTTGTAAAATCCCGGCTGTTTGCTCAGCCATATCAGCAATGTGTGTTCAACTTGCACAAATACAAGTTGTTCTTTTCTTTTGTGAAACATGCAGGATCTTAAAGATGAAATAACTGTCTTCATTCTACTGAAGACTGTCTCACAATGGACATTCGTCCATGGTGTTACTGCAGCAATCTCTAAGAGGACCATTGCTTGAGGAAGTGCATCTTCTAGATCTGCACTGCTTATCACCTTCAGGAGATCTTGCAGACTTGCTGTTCCTTCCTTGATTGTTTCTTCCTCAAGGAAAGTTTCATCTGCGATTTCAAATTGATCCACATTTTTGACAGTCACCTGTTCTTGCTGTTGCTCCTCGTCACCTGCGCCAACATATCCTTCATCTAACCTCCTTTGCTTGCCTTTCCTTCCGTTGCTGTATGAAAGGGACCGTTACCTGGTCCCTTTCTTGTGTAAGCTTTCTAAGCAACACAGATATCTCCTTGTTTTCATATAAAACATCCAGGTTATGCTCTAACAAAATAACATCGCTGATTGCAAAGGGGTACTGTCCAATGGCTGCCCTAATCTCATGTGATGTACGACTTTTGTTTGAATTAAACTTGCTTGGATGGATGAGGTCCATCCACTTGGATTTATCTAGGTTTCCAAACTGCCAAGCAAACTGCTCGGATAATTCAATGCAAATTTTGTTTGCGACAATGGTCAGCGATTGTTTCCAGTTGCCAGGGGAACCATTGTTTGCCATTTTTTGTTCCTCTCCATCCCCCTCTTGCACTTGTGACTATGAAGTTGGGATCTGCTTTGAGAGTATCCTTTCAGATTTTGGATGCTAGTACAAAGGCCTCTGGCAGTAGCCTGAGTATCAATTTTCTCTGTTGTATCAGACGAAATACTGAAAAGCACTGTACCAATTGTTTTGTAAAATTTCAATTGCAGCTATGGCCGTGTTGTGAGAAAGTCATCTTGTGTCCCCAGGCTTTGGAAAATTATAGCCTAGGTGGTGTGTTTGCTTTGGACTGCTCCTTAAAAAGGTTATCAAGTCTCGTAGGAAATGTATGTTATTCTTTCGTTCTTAAATAATACTCTAAGTGCATGGCTGTACTCCCCTAGCAAGTCCATAAGTTCAAGTAAATTGCCTCGGTTAGATGAATCGGTGGATTCTGCATGCCCTCGGAATGCAAGGCCTTGGCAGGATAGAAAGATGGCAACATCAATGTGATGCCTCATCATAGATGAATAACTTGATGTGTTTTGATAATGCCTTTGTACTTCTCTCTGTCTCGCCTCATCCAGTGCTGTTGCAACATCAAAATTTCCGAGCAATTAATACGTAGTGTGATTGCCAATGGGATTTTTAGATGTCTGATGCCGGTTAGCAATGCTCCAAAGGTTTCCTCCAGATGACACAAAATCAGTTGGTTGCACGAAACAAACCCTTGTCATCTAGAAAGAAGAGAAACAAGAGTTTTTTGTGTTCTTAATTGCTCAGGGCATTTTAACTTTTCCTCGCTCAACAAAGTAGAGTACCAACGAAACAGAGATAAGTCTTTTCACTCCCTCGTTGGATGTCTGGGGTTAAGGTTACATGGCCTTTAATGGCGAGCCTTTCAGCCGTAGTGGAAATTGGCCCTTCTTCCCCACAATATTAACTTCAGTGTTTCAGTAGCATGGCCGAGAACTTGGCCGCCATTGTAACCACAACTACTGCCAAATCATTAGGGCAAGCGAAGTAATACTTTATACTTCAACACTATTTAATCAACGAAGAGCGAAAAAGGTAGTTTCTAATCAAATCGACATGAAATGTCATTTGATATACCTAATAAATGCTTTCCTTTTAGAAGTTTATTGCTTTGTGTACTCAAATGGTTCCAAGTAATGTAAAGTTGAAGTTTACCTAGAATCAGAATCAAACTCAATTTTATATACATTGATTGTTCTCATCTTTGAGTTATCTCCCATTCCAAGACATGGCCAGCAAAAATAGGTATTCTTCTCTTCACAACCAATTTTCCATGAAAAACTCTGATACACAGCTTCACAGGAACAATGCTTAAGAGCAACACGGGGACATGGCTGTCTGTCATCTTTGAGACGAAGACGCTGTTCATAGGGTTATTTATTATTTGAGTAGATAAAAGAGAAAAGACTTTTGGAACACCGATCTTACACTTCCTGCACAGCGAGATTCATTTTTTTCAGTAGTTTTGACCTTTCTTATTAAATGCGTTTTCGCTTACTGGTGTCAAAACTAGATTTGATGGCCCGGCGCTATTAAATTTCAGAAATGCATAGCATGGTACGTCATAAACGAATGAATCAGTAGGCAAATATATCACAAACAGAAATAACTTTGCATTGTTTTTTCCTCAATTGCTACGGAAAAGATCAGACTAATATCGTGGCTTAAATATCTTGGTCTTTCAACACCTCATATCTGCTGGGGTTCAACCATGATCAAGCATATCATGTTCAGACCTCCACTACCATGCTGCTCCTCTTTGTTCTTCTTCTTGCTCTTGTCCTATACAGTGGTCACCCTAATATCGATGTTTTTATTCTACACAGGTCTCTCAAAACTCCGCCCACGTGCTCATTGTAGCCATCTCTAGCTGATCAATTACCATATGAGACTTGGTGCTCTCCATCTAGTGCTGGACTTACTCAAGTGCTGACAGTGTCACATACTCCAGTGCTGACAAAATTAGATGTTAATTGCACAATGACATTTTCAAGCAAGCAGACAACAGGAAAATCATCGTGGACAGGGCTGCCCATTGCTCCACAAGCAGCTCTTTTCGATTTTGATTACTGTTTTCATAGTGGAACGATAAAACCTGTTACCGTTTGTAACACCAAGACCGTTACCAAAGTTGAATGATAAAAGGAAGGCTTGTGAAACAATTATTATCGCAAACATGACATTCTTGGATCTAGGAATGTCATCAACCATCCTTAGCACAATAAATGCTAATTTCAAGAATTAAAAGTATCATTCCATTTAAAGTGTTGCTATGTTTTTGGCTGTAATACATCATCATCTACTTCTAATGAGTTGTTTTTTCAATACAAATCTGAATTGTGTGCCTCCCTCAAAACCATCAAGCCATGAAGAAGTTTTGTTTGCTTCAAACATGATGGCACTTGCAATGTTCAATGTTGAGGCTCTCTTTGTCTTTCCCAGATCATATTAAGCAAAAACTAGCTCTGAAATGCTGTTCATTTCTGGTGAACTGCTGGTTTCTTCAAGCATCTTTGGAAATGGGTCTGACAAGACTCCTTCCTCTTAATGGTCTTTCATCTGTCAAGAAATGGTTTTCTAATTTCAAAGAGTTCTCTTGCATTTCCTTTATTGTTGGATTCATATAAAAAATATAATTTTGTAAACTTTCACAAAGTCTTCAAAAAGGTCACGTGAACAACTTGTCAATTATCCTCAAGGCTCTGCAACCAGCCATATTTACTTCATTGCATATCTTCTGACACTCCCTGCAGCAAATTATTTGCCTCCTCATGTATTTCAAAGAATACTTTGAAATTTTAGTTGTGGTGATAAACATGGCCACCATTCCAAAACAAAACATTCAATCAATTGCCTCTAATGGAGGTCAGCTTTACAGTAATATATTTAAACTAAATTTCAAATGGTGCCATAACTCCGGATTGCTCTGATCTGTGCTTTTCAAATGCTTTGCAAACGTTTGTTACTGTTCTTGTGAGTCCAGACTCACTGCTCTGTATGATCATAGCAGATGATTACACTGGGCCTGTTCGTGTAACACACTCATAGTCTTTCAACCCCTTTTCTGTTTCGAAATGCAGAAAATTCTGAGCTTAACTTCAAATGAGTTCCATGCCCCCTCCCCATTCCATTTAATTTTCTTGATCTGTTCTCTCACCCCCATTTTCTTTGATTCTCAGTTCTAGTTCATCATTAAAAGAAAAGTTCTTCTCAAGTTCATTTTAATGTTGCTACTAATGTAGATATGAGCTGCACTTGTTACAGTAAATATTAAAATATTTTCCTCTTAATTTTATTAAGTTTTGCTTAAGTCAGTAAATATCTACCAGACGTAAACTTTTAAATAGGGCGCCAGGCTAGAAAACAGCTTTGTTTCTTTCTCGGTGTCCTAGGTAGCTTGATTATTGATGTAATTCCTTTTGTAATGTATCTTATTGTTTTATATATATAAAATAAATGTAACTTATAGGATGCTACTGAATGATAATGAATTTGAATTTGCATTTGAATTTGAATCTGCAAGGAACAAGAGGAAGTGAAGGTTGTATCTAAGTTTATTCAAGGAGAATATTTCTCTCTGTGCTTCTTAAGGCATTTAAGTAAAGTCTTCGATTGCTTGCGTTGCCTTTTACTTTCCCCAGTCTTCCAAGAAAGTGTTGACACGATTGTTGGTTGAGTGCCTGTTTGTCATAGTGTTTTTTTTTTAAATTCAGCAGCAGTTTGCTACATTCCTCTTTATTAGTGATTCTCTTATGGATTTGTGCTGTTTTTTCAATAGAGTACTTTATGGTGTCAAAAAGTCTCTCGGCCGTTCCAGAGTCCTGATTAAAAAGGCCAATGGCATATAACCTATCCCCAACAGATACCTGTATGCATCCTGATATAACCAAATTTTGTTGTAAAAAAGAGTGGAGTTTTTATGTGTGAATAATTCCTTGCCTGCTTGAAGATTTACAAGGGTCCTTGCCTCCGCTGACAGAATTGATGCCAATGATGCAGATGAAAGGGGGCCTTCCATATCCATAAAAATTCCCTACTGCTCCTCTAAATCCTTCAACTTTGTTCCTGCCAACATTCATACTCAGTAACTTTATGTACATTTCTCTGGTTTTGTCTACATATCTACCATCTTTAAATGTCTTGACAACTCTTGTTCCAAAAAGTTAATATCATTTTCCAATATTTTCTTTTGATTCTTCAAAATTGAAATCCTTTTTCTTGTGTAAAATCTCATCTTCTTTGTTTCAATTTTAGTTTTTAAATCACTCTTCCTTGCCTTTGTGGTAGCTTTCCATCTTTTGCATGTTTTCTTTTGTCTTTTTACTGCAGTGAAAAATTTCTTTTCATTGATGTTTTCCTCTCGCAACTACTTTATTCTCTTGTCTTTCTCTTTGTTTTGTAACTTTATTTCCTTCTTGTGGGAACTCTTTCTCTCCCTTAACCAATGTCTTTTTGCAGGTTTTCGGATAATTTTCTCATTGAGCTTTGATATATACCTTGATCTGTCCTAAGCTTTTAAGATGCTACTCGGAGTTCCTCTGAATTCTTTGTTGATTCTTCTTCCAAGTGTTTGATTTTCTCATTTAGCTTGTGGACATATAGATTCTTGTGCTTTAAGTCTTTAAATTCCTCATTTATCACTTCTAAACCTTCCAATCTGCTTTCAAACTCCTTTTCCAGAAGCTCTTCATTTGCTCTGCAAATAGAAATTTCAATTTCATTATCTTTGACCCTCTCCTTTGTTTCCATTAGCTGTTCCCTCAAACTTTTCACTGTCCTTGCTCACGAATCTTTGGCTGCATTTTTCTCTTTCTCAGTGAGTTTGGCAGTAAGTTTCCTGCCCTTGATGTTGGACGAGAATACTTTGGATTAAAAATTCTGCCATTCTCTTTTCTTTTGATTCCCCATTCTTCATTGTCACTATACGTATAGCTTATATTTTTTTAACCACTGAATTTTGAAAATGGTTGTATATTTTCCTCCAACCTGATTCTGAATTGGGTTCATTGTCAGCGATTTAGTCTTCAACAAAACTACCTTTTGAACTATCTATTTCCTTGACAACTGTTTCTTGTCAATAGTCTTAATTTTCTGCCTGTCTGTGATTGGAGAATTTATGTTTGAAATGGTCCTATAAAGGCAAAAATTTATTAATCAAATAAAGTTGTTCTGTTCTTTATTTAGTAGACAACATGTATACTAATTCTGGATGTTGTATCTCGCATAATAGCACAATTTGCCCAATCCAAGATTGAGAATGTTGGATTAAGCAAGAAAGATAAGGTAGATTTTCTTAGTTCTGACCAACAATACTACAAGTGGCTGCCATATGATGACTCTGAGCACACAGAAAATTTTTCAGTTGTTAAACTAGAAAAACTTTACATTTCATCTGACAAATCACTCACAGAACGGTATACACAGTTTTCTCCTACACTTCACAAGAACAAACAGCAGCTACAACAACAACAACAACAATAACAATTAAAAACAACAGCTTCAACAAGGACAAAGTCAGTAGACGTTTAATGTTTACGAATCCTTGCTTGCCTCATTAGGTTCAGTAATTCTCCGATCCGAGAATATTTCCCAGGCCCGTGTTGTTGCTATGCAACAACAGCTGCAGTGAAAATAAAGAAGAGCCACACTGAACTGCACATGTTTATACTGATCAAGCAACAGGAAATCTTCACAATCGTTCTTGTTGGTGAGCAAAATACAGTTTCTGGTGAGTAGATAACGCTTGAATTAAAGTAAGATCAGTCATTATGGCAAGCTATAATATCAAGTCTTTAGATGGCGAAGCCAAACAATGCTATTTGGACAAGCTGAAACCGATAGAGTTGGATGTGTGTCCAGATACCATGATACCAGCCGATACTTGGGTAGATTATCCTACATGATGACCTTCTTTGGAGTGACCAGACGTGTACAACTATCTTATTAACAGTCCCGGAGTATACATGAGAGAAGGCATGAAGAACCGGAAAGGTTTAGAGGTGTACAACCAGTTTGTTAGTGGCTGGGTTAGAACTGTTTTGTTGTATAGAAAGCACAGTAAATCAAACTTTATTGTGCTGAAAGCTGAACTTACACCCTCACAAAGGCTGAATGAAAGCCCACACAAGGCATGGGTTGGACTTACGGTCAGTTGACCTACTGTTGCTGCTGCACATTGTTCATGTATGGCTGGACTGGGTGAATCCTGTTCACATATCGGGGCCCTTCTTTTTAAAGTTGAGGCAGCTGTTCGTACTGGCATTGCCAAAAGAGCATGCACAGATGATGCCTGTAAACGGAATGTGGATTTTATGAAGAAGATTGAACCTGCAGAAATTGCTGAGATTAATTTTATTTAAAGGCAGCTGTTAATGGCTATGTTGCAAATGGTAAGAAACAATCTGATTCTGCACTCCCTGGCACAAATATTTCACCAACTGAAAGAGATCAATACGAACTTTTAATGAAGCTAAATCAACAAGCATCAAATACAGTTGCATTGCATCAACTTTTAGAGTACTGTGACAGTTTTATCCATGAATATCATCCTCAAGAAAAACAAAAAATGCCAAAATACCTGATATGCGTTTACAGTGAAAAAAATGAAAAGAAAAGTGTCTCTGCACTTGAAGATTTGGGCAAAGATGTGGTAGGCTCAATGAAAGTAACTGATAAAGTTACTCAATCAAAGAGAGCATTACAAGAAAGCAGGCGAAAAGTGCACTTTGGCACCAAGTTAGAACTGGGAAAATCACAGCATCAGTGGCCCACGTTATACTAAACACAAATATGAAGAAACCAGCACATTCCACCAATACAGTAATATGTAAAGAATCAACTGTCAGCACAACTCCAATTCCTTCTTTGAACTGGGGCTCCTACAATATTGGGATAGTAACAAAAGTAATTAGCCACACAAGGTGAGCTGTAAAATAAGAAATAAAATTGATGTAATACCAACCTCAGCAATGAAATTCCAAAGGCTTCCTGCTTAAAAGTTTTGTGTATAGTGAGGGGACTGGGTCCCAATTATATGTTTTTTAGCTTAATAATGTATCCGATGTGAGTTACCATTGTTCAAAGCTAGCTCCTCAGCCAACCTGCCATATGGAGCGTTTCGGGGCCTATGATCAGTATGCTCCGTTACACATGGGTGCCCCCTCACTCCTGCATCCAGTAATGATGCTAGCAGAATCGGTAACATATAAGGTGTGACTGTATCGTGTTCATTGAATCCCATTTGTGTCATATCAATCATTGTGAAATTTGTGTGAGTTAGAAGATCTCCAATATTTTTGTGTCTTTTCATCACCAGAATTGGGGCTCGTGTCCAAATGTGTGTCGGGTTGCCAGATGGAAATTTGGGCCCAGTCCGAAATTTAGAATCAAATAATCCCAAATTAATCCCAAATTATCTACAACCATCTCCTCTGCAGAGACCCAGTTTCTAATTGTCTATTGCTCCCCCGTAACTGTTTTCTCAGTAGAGATGCGAAAAAAGGAAGCAGAATATCAAAACCAAGATTATATATATCATCAAAGTCATAGAAAGATATATAATGAAGCCTCTATTAGCAAAAAAACATCATCGAATAAAATTAGTTCAAGGAGTTCAATGCTGCAATGTCATATTCACACCAATTTTCATCCTAGGAATACAGTGTTACAGAATTAAATTGATTAAGCATTTTGCTGGTAACTACGAATTTTCTTACGCGTAGTATTGCATCCAACATTTTTAAACTCAATCTATTGTGTAGCTTTGTTTTGATGCATGCAGCATGGGAAAATATTCTCTCTACCACTGCATTGCTGACAAGGGTTGACAAACAAGAAGAAAGAAACCCTGAAAGAAAGAAAATGAATTAGAGTTGTTTTTCCGCAGGGAAACATCTTGAAATAAAAACATGTCAGCAACTGACCAATGTTTACAAATCAGGAGGTCTCGGCACAATGGGAATTTCCTGTCATGGTTTCACATCCACAGGCAATTGCAATTCGACTGAGTTTCTCCTTAAAATCGTTTTTGTAATTTTTTTAAACAATTTTGAAAATGATCCCAAAATAATCCCAGAATCTGCCTCTAATCCCAAACAAAGTCTTCAATCCCAAAGGCCTTCAATAAATCCCAATTTTCTGAAATTTGGGATTGGAAAATCTCAAATGGCAACCCTAATGAAAAGAATGCTTTAAAAGATTGTAAATTATTTATGACTGCTCATCATGGTGATTTCTTAAGCATTACCCTTTATTGGAGCTCCACCAGATGGTCTTTTCCATTGCCAATGTCATGGCAGCGCAAAGCTAATTGAAATCAAGTGCCCATATTCAAACTGTCAAAACAGTCAGTAGAAGAGGCTATCAAAGACCCCTCTTTCTTTCTATCAAATGAAAAGAAGCTCAAAAAACACACAAGTACTATACGCAAATACAGATTCAGCTTTATGTTTGTGCAGAGCAGGGGTGTGACTTTGTTGTCTGGACTCCTAATTGGTGTTTCGTTCCTACTGTGGTTTTTGATGGTGACTTCATCAAAGCATCAATTCCCATCTTGGAAACTTTTTATCTGCAATGCCTTATTCCACGGCTTTTCACACACAAAATAGAAAATGCTTGCAGTGGCTCTACAAGACAACCACGGGATGAGAAGCTTTATTGTTATTGCCACAGTAAAGATACAGAAAACAGAGAATCATGGATTGGTTGTGACTCAGATGGTTGTAAATATAAATGGTTTCATCTCAATTGTGTTAGGTTGAAAAGGATTCCAAAAGGTACTTGGTATTGCAGGGATTGCCGAAACGGAAACAGAAAGAAGTCAAGGAACTCAAAACAATGTAGATCATAAATTCTAAAACAGATGACTCTTTTATTATGAAGTTCTTGGTTCTTTTACAGATAAGTTAAAATTTTCTTACAATTCGTATGGTATGCAATAATAAGTTATGACACTATTCATTTATGCCTTTTCTTTTTCTTCATTGTACACAATTTCACTGCCTAAATTACAAATAGCTGCACATACTGTGAATAGCCTGTCAATTCCAGATACATTGGAATGATTAGCTTCATCGGACAATGACTTTACTAATGTGGTAGATAGGGTTCCATCTATAATTCGAGGTCTGTTTTTTACCAAACCAATCACACATTCAATATGGATCCTTATAGAAGCTATATGACCAGATGCTTCAACTTCTTTGGCTGATAACTGTTTTTACCCCTTGTGAAGCTTGGAATGGTTAGCTCCACTCCACGACCAGCAGCAAATTCATCAACAAGGGTAAAGCCACGGTTTGCCAAAACTTGGTCACTAGGATGGTGGTATTTATGGCTGATGAAGCCACTATTCTTCGCTATCTCGACATATGTAACTCTTTCATCTCGTGCCTTAGAAACAAAGGAGATTGATCCATGTGGGGTGCAGGCTATCAAAAACTTCACAGTCGAATGCTTCTTGTAATTTGAATACACTTGCCCACGAGGTCTTAAATTTTTCGGTCTGTCTATAAAGATTTCTGTTCAATCGATGATATTGGTTAATCTTGGGAAATGTTGTCCTAATACATTTGGTAATGCTTTCGTGGATGCATCATGGCCCGGTGACTTAATAAGAAACTTCAACTTTATATACATTAAATCTATTCATAGCTTGAATATATCATTGGCGCAGCTTTTAGGACAATTAAATTGGTCTGCAAGGTTTTCAAACTGGACATCTAAACGCAGTTTAACCAATGTCATTAGCAGCTGGTCTCTATATTGCATTTTGCTACAGCATACATTGGGTAGTGATGGCTGAAGAAAATGAAACACAATATCAAATGTTTCTGCCATCAAACCAGTGTAATATCTGAATTTCTCATCTACTCTTGATTTCAAACTTTTGTAACAGAGGAATTTTGTTTTGATATCTTTGACAAGGGCTGGAGCTCTGTCTCTCTCTTCTCTCAAATGATGCACTTCAAGAATTAACCTTTGCCTGTTTTCTTGCATTGAGCATGCAAATCAATATCAAGATCAGTCATGTCAGTTGTTGGTTCAATTGGTTGATTTGGCTCAACATCAGTAGCTGTGTCTGCAACATCAGCCGTAGTGTTCAAGTTTGGTCCCTCAAATTCTTCAATGCTTTAAGTATCTTCATTAAATATTTTCCTTCTTTTCTCAGCAGATGTAAATCGTTCCACCTTTCTCTTTTGCCTTTCTGGATCACTTTGAGAAAATACAAATATGGAAGGCACATGATCTGGGTGGCTTGGATCTTTTTGATTGGGTTGCCCTACAAAATAAAACAGTCAATTGTCAATAAATGAATATCATAAATAGTAAAGAAAATGTTATCAAATAGTAAGAAATATACTCGATCTGACTTATCAATAATGAAATGACGTCCACAAATGTAGACATATTTACCTTTTGGACACCAAGGACTGCCATCTGCATTCTTCCTTTTGCACGCCTTTATCCATTTTTGCTGCAACTCTGGATCATTATTAGGAAACCGAAAAAATCCCAGTTTGTTCTCCATCTTATTATGGTTCCTACAACTGAAAGCAGCCAACTTAGTGGCATTTTTCAGTGATTTTGGTTCAACTTGTCCAAGAATTCACGTCTGCAGTGAAAGCTGGCATGAAATCTGAATTCTCTTTTCACTGTAGCTGTAGACAATTGCGCGCGCAACCAACTCGTGACATCAGCTTGGATCGGAGAATAAAGATTCAAAGATATGTTCAAAATAAATTGGATTATAACCAAGATTTAGAGGGTATCCTGGGAAGGTAATGGCATGTTAGATTCAAAAATTCTCAAGGTGACATTTGTAAAGTTTTCAAGGGAGCAGTCAATCTCCAACTGATAGGGAGGCTAACAGTGTGGGATTTTCAATCAATTAGTAGGAAGCTATTTCCTCACACAAGTGAGTGAAAACCCATTGTGGTTTTCAACTTTGTAAATGCAACTAGAACCTGACGATTGTTTGAACAAAAATTTGGCAAGATTTGAAACATTTTTTCTTAGTTGAAAAGAATTAATGTACACAGTTAATTAATACCTGGAAAAATTAAGATAAAGGGCTTTTTCATTTCAAGATAAAAGCATAAGTTGCATCATAGTCATTAGAAAAGACTGGTCTGGAAAGCGGCGATGATTAAAGCCACAACTCTTTGATCGTAATTTCTTGGTGTCACGTGATCGGGAGAGTGCATGCCCCATTCCCGCCTTCCCTCAAAGTGAACTAGTCTAGTGACACCTTGTAGGTAGGCCAAACTGAAACACAAAAATAACACAAGAAGTTTCAGTTTTCTACCAGTTTTTAATGAAGGACAGAGTAATTGATGCTAGTTTTTGCAACTAAATTCAGAATGATAAAGTGCATATTTGAGAGAAGCATTTTGAAGAATACGAAATAGAGACAGGTAAGAACACGTTTAATTAGTTTAAATGAGTTTTATTTTAATGGGTTTAACTTAATTTTATGCCAAAACAGATAAAAAACCTTGGGCCTAAATGACAAATTGAGAACCTAGATAATCGTATTATAATATTTTCCTTTTGCTCAACAGTTATATCAGAGAAAATGAAAAAAAGATTTCTGAAGAAAGGAGTTATTCAATCAAAGGTGCTGCCCAAAAAAGCTGCCCAACTGCAGAGAGAAAGCCAGGACCCCCAAGAAAAGAGCATGATGGTGTTGCACAGCCCAAGAAAAGGAAATGCTACAAACATTTTGAAGAGCTTTGTAAAAGAACAGCTGCTTTGAAGTTGAAGGGATGGGTGTTTGAGGAGAAGGATAACTGCATAATACTGAGAATGTGGATAGAAGGTTGTCTAATTCCAAAGTTTGAAATGACTATTGATAGACGCCTTGGATTTGCCATCTCTTTTTTTTGCCTGTTTGTTACCCCAAAATCATGAAATTTACAAAGATAGCAAACGTTCAGTAAAGAACGTTACTGTGTTTGAACTTCTTCAAACCTATCAACAGTATAAAATATGTTTTGGTGTTTCTGAAAAAGCAATAAATGCTGGTTTAGTAAACATGTATTAATTATGTTTGATGAAATGAAAATCAATTGAAATCTCGTGTTCAAAAAATCAACTGGAGAGCTGATTGGATTTCTTGATCTTGGTGATCCGGATGTTAATTATGCCAGTTTTGAGAAAGCTGACAAGCTGGCAAAACATGTGCTAGCATTTATGGTGAGGGGAGTTGCAGTAAAGCTGGAGTTTCCTTTTGCCCTTTTGGCATCACAGGGACACAAATTATGCCATTGTTCAGGAAAGCAGTCTCCATACTGGAACTTACATGCAACTTGTGAGTAATTGCTGCAACATCTGATGGGGCATCTTCAAACACGAAATTCTTTCAGCTGCATGTAAAAATGGATAATAACTGTGAAAAAGATGTGGTGCATAGAGCTGTAAATATCTACGATCCATCACGATATATTTTTCTCTTTGCTGATGCACCACATCTCATGAAGACAACGAAAAACTGCCTTGCTCATTCTGGAGCAGGAAATTGTTTAAGATACATGTGGAATAACAGCATGACTCTCGTTTGGTAGCATGTCTCTGACATGTACTATGCTGACCTGGATAGAGAGTTAAAGCTGCTTCCCAAGCTCACATATGAGCATCTGCATTTAAGTTGCTTTTCAGTCATGGAGGTCAACCTAGCTGTTCAATTGTTAAGTTCTTCCAAGGGGGGGGGGATTAGTTTCATTTATCTTGGATGTTTAGAATGTTGCTAGGCCAAGAGCTAAGATATTCCTGAAGGACTTAACTTGATTTTGCAACTTATCTTTAAGTTGTCATCCTTTGCAGATGTATAAAGGCCAAATTGTTTTTGACAACAAATTTGATGCAAAATTACACGATGAAGATGGTCTATGAACTGTCAGTGAAACCAGCGTATCTCTATATCATTTCACATTTCTTTATCATTGTCTGAAAACTCAATCTCTTCAATGTCTACAAAGTTATCTTCTTCTCCCTGATCATTAGCTCCTTTCTACTCGTCTTCCGCATCACTCGTTTCAAAATTGAAAATTTCTAGCTCCTGTTACAGCTGCTCATGATCAAGGTTTTCAACTTTTGCTTTCAACAGCTCTACATTTTCAATGTCTTCAAAAATGTCCTAAAATATCAAGATAGCTGCTGCAGCATGACATTGCAGAATTATTAGCGTGTGCGCCAGCAAATAGTCGATGGAGCACACATATTGAGTCCTTGCAACTACATGACTGTAATGCTTGGTCGATAGAAGGCGTATAGAAGGATTCTATGGTGGAAAGGAAGATCAGAGTAATGTATGAATAGAAATTATTAGGTACGATTCATCAGCTGTCCACCAGTAATCAGCGTTTCAAGGGTTTAAGGGCAGGATGCTTTGTGAATACAGGCCCCTCAACGCCCGTTGAATGGGGCACTATCATACTAGGAGATAGTTAGAGAGATTTTGAGATATGTTGACGCTTTGTGAATACTATGGTACTAGGAGATACTTAGAGAGATTTTGAGATATGTTCTGATATAGGGTGTTTTATTAAGTATATGCAACAAAGGGTGTAGGGTGTATATGGGTGTGGTGTCTCATGGTGTTTTTAATATTCCTCATGAAGTCGAACACATATAAAAAAATGTTATATCGCTTTTAAGCCATCATATTAACAATATTATTTGTTTTTTAGTTCTCATTGGTTATTTTAGAGTTTGTTCCAGTTTCGTGTGTACCAGGATGTCTCCAAGATTTTGTTTCTTTTAAATGCCTGTGCAGCGATTCCTTGTAGCTCTTGGTCGTTTTCAAGGTAGTGCCAGTGTCTATGTAGACTTGAACCTATCTGTGATGTGTTGTTGTTAAATGGTAAAAACAATGGTAATTTTGATGCAGTTTGTTTGGTAATTCATTCAGCAGATCATCTTGGGATAATGGTCTAGCTTTCTCGAATATTGAATTCATTAAGTTTAGGTTATATCCTCTCTCTACTAGATTTTTTTGGAAGTTCGTTCAGTTGTAGTTAGACTTCTTCGTTGTTGGAAATGATTCTCCTATATCGGAGAGCCTGACTGTATATAATTCCCTTTTTACAATTGTTTGGGTGAAAGGATTGTGCGTGTAGTAGGGAGCCTATGTCAGTTGGCTTTTTGTAAATGGTTGTGCTTATTGAAGCTTTCTTAAGTATTGTCATTGTGTCTGGGAAGGCGATTCTTTCTGTGGAGTGAGACATTTCAAATTTGATTGTGTCATGTATGGAATTCATATTATTGTAGAAGTCATTTAGTTTTTTTGTATCATGTGTCCAGATGACGAAAATATCGTCAATATAGCGTATCCAGAATAGGGGTTTAAGACCCTCTGGTGCTGTAGTAAGGATCTTGCTTTCAATTTCGCTCATGAATATGTTTGCATAGTTTGGGGCAAAGAATGTGCCTGTGGCTGTTCCCATGGTTTGTAAGTAGAATTCATCGTTAAATTCAAAGTAGTTTCTCTTTAGTATGAAGTGTAGTATTTTATCTATGTGTCTAATTAGAATGGGGGTTGTTTTCACCATAGTGATCTATTAGAGCATCTAGACAATATTTAATCCCCTCATCATGTGGGATATTGGTGTATAGTGACTTGACAACAAAGGTAACCAGTAATGAACCCGGTTTGATCTTGCCATCGTATTTTTTCAGTATTCTTGGGAAATTTGTTGTGTCCTTGATGCAGGAAGGAATTTCCTTTACTATTGGCTTTAGTTAGTTATCAATGTATCTGTAGAGTTTGGATGTAGGTGAGTTAAATCCTGATATGATAGGTCTCCCTGGATTACCAGGTTTGTGTATTTTTGGCAGCATATAGAATATTGGTGTTCTTGTATCTTCATTGGAACAGTGTTTTGTCAATTATCTGACATCTTTTTAGCTCGGCCGTAAATGTTGTGATTTCGGTGCGTAAGTCGCGTATTGGATTATGTTGTAGTTTTGGTAGTAGTTTGTGTCATTTAGTTGGTGTTAAGCTTTGTTTATGTAATCTGTGGGGTCAAGGAGGACCAATTTTCCCCCTTTATCAGCCCGCTTCAGGATAACATCTTGTAAAGACTGGAGTTCGGTGAGGGCCTGTCTTTCTTCTTTATGTCTCTATGAATGTTCATAAGGTAATCTTGGATGTTGTTATTGTTTGCATCGGGAGGTTCCCATGCTGATTTTACGTGGAAGGGGTTGGGAGGTTCTTTGTTGTCTGCATCTTTGAAATGATATTTTAAGTTTATTATTCTTTTGAGTTTCTCATATGCAAGTTGTATTTCATGTTCTGCTGTGGGTTTTGGGGTAGGGACAAACGTTAGGCCCCTTGATAGTATTTGTACTTTTGTTTTAGAAAGATTAATTTTGCTTAAGTTAACAATCATTTCTGAGGTGTGTTGTTCATTTGCTATTTGTTTCTGGAGGTGTTTTTCAGTGCACTTTTCTTTAGTGTGTTAGATTTTCTTTTCCTTCCCATGCCAGAGATGGACTTCAGTATCTTCAGTTTCCAGAAATTCGAGGTTTTGTCCCTTTTTTTGCTGAAATCATATAAGGGTTTGTTATTGATAGTTTATTTTCCTAATATTTGGGTATTGTGCAGGTCAGTGTTGTTGTTTCATTTTGCTTATTTGTTAATTTCTTTTCATGGGCAATGCCCGCACAGCCTCGCTTTCGCTTGATATAAAGTTGTTGTTGTTGTTGTAATTGTTGTTCTTGTTTATTATTGCATTGCGTAGGTTGTTGATATAGAAATGTTTATCTATTGCAAATCCTGTTTTGAGGACTGTGTTTTCATCGTTAGTAAATTGTTGTTTGTTTTCATTTTATTATTAACCCTAATCCTACCGGGGGGTTGAATCCACCCCCCTGAAGCTTTTCTTAAAACTGTATTGTTGTATGATGGATGTAAGCTTCCAAACTAGGCTGACTTTAAGCCTATATGTATAAGCTACAATGTGATACAAAAAAATTCCCAAAATAATAACAATAGGTCACGTGACATCACCTTGGAAAGCGGTCATGACAAAACCACATATAAATGCAATTTTTTACCAGTAAATCTTATCAGAATTGACTGATTCTTTGCAAGGTAAGAGAAAATAGAATCTAGCAACAAAATGTAAAGAAATTTCCGGATTTTTATCGATATTAAGGAAGGTCGATTTTTGACCAACGTCAATAGCATGTTTTGATTATGATGTCACAATGACGTTGTAATAGAAGTGGGAGATGCCCAATTTACCAAAATTACTCCTAATACATTGGCCAATGCCTGTGCCAAGTCTGATTGTTCTAGCTCTACTGGACAGCAATTTATGGATGGGGGTGGAAACCCCCGGCTGTGTTAGATCAAAAAAAGGCTGGTAGGATTAGGGCTAAGATAATTTGTTCTTGTTCTTTGTATCACTATTTGTGCCTTTAAAATGTTTTTAGTATCGAAATATTCGTGCATTTTGTAAAAAGATTTTTTGTTTGTTGCAATTCTATTTTGAGTATAGCCTCGTTTCTACTTTTAAACTTTAATTTTTCTCTATTGTATTTTGAGGACTCTGGCGTCTTCATTGTCAGAAATTGGTGGTTTTGTTTTTGTTTATAATACATTTAGTTTTTGTGTTGATATCTTTTCTTCTATTCTTTTTTCAGGTAATTACTCACGTCTTTTCTATGTTTTTGTTATTGAAATATCAATTGATGTTTTAGGGGTTCCGAATCGAATAGATTCTGCGTCTGCTCAGAATTGTTTTTCTGAATTTTGATTTTTAGAGCTTTATTTTTTTGATGGTTAGAAATTGGTGATTTTGTTTTTATTTTATTACCAGCTTTGTTGTTGTTGTTTATATTTTTCCTGTTGCCATAGGTAATCTTCTTTCGATACAAGTTGAGATTGTTTTAAATAATTGTTTAAAGTGAGATTGAGATTTGTATTTGGATACAATCAACTTTTAAATTGATATTATCGATCCTATTGATAGAATTTGTGTACTGCAAAAAGGTTTTTGAATCATGACAGTCGAAATGCGCGTTTTTAGGGGTTTGTAACGAAAATCGCAAAAAAGTCTGCCAGTATTTGTGATATTATTTCAAGGTAATAAGTAGACCAAGGATTAAGATGCATCATGGTGTAAGCAAAATTGTATCAGCAATGATAAGAAGCAAAAATTATTATCATCAAAGTATTAAAATCAAGTACTCAGCATGTCAATTGTTCAAATATTCATACAAAAAGGGCTATGTATTCTTCTAATAGAATAAATTGTCAACATTTGTATCTAGAAGTTTGTAAATTCGACACATTTGTGTATGTTTCATTATTTCAAGAAAAATCGTTTATTTCCATCATTATTATTGGATCATTGTGTTGTATTGACTCAAGCTATCCTTAGTTATATGATATTATGTGTTATTAGAAAGTTTTTTATCATAAGTAATTATTGGAGCAGCGAACAACTTGTATTTTGTTCATAGGGAAATTGTTTTTTTATTCAAAGATAACTGGCCTAAAGATCATTTGTTTATCAAGAAATCGAATGCATATTGCAGAATTAGTTATTTTCTAACTCGTTATACGAGATATGATTAATGACAAGAAGTATAAAGCTATTCACGAGGGCGTTGCCCACCCGATCTTCGGTTGCTAATAGATTTAGTTAAGTGTATAACTGCCTGGATTTTTCATCCGATAGTTTATCGATTCTCTCACAAATCGATCCGTCCTTATATACTGTAAACGGTTAACATCGTCTAAACGCATTTTGACCATCAGGTTAGCTCTACTGGCTAAACTATTGTGGTGAAGGCTCAAAAGTTTACAAACATCACGTTGGTAATCCTTATTAATTCGTTCTAGTTCGGTTTTAAGTTCTGGCCAGAAGTATTTCTGATCTCTCAGAGCAATAACCGGTCTTGTGTAAGGCGGGAAGGATGTTTCTGCTGCCGCAATCATTTTGAAGTGACTGGCTAGACCACTATGGGTGAGATGATTTAATTTTTGTTGCGCTAGATCTCTAGTGTGTCTTTTTTCTAAGTCTTCTTCCTCGCTTTCAAGTAATTCGTTTATTTTTTGCTTTTTAGGTTTTGGTTTTGGTGTCGGTGTTGCAGGTTTTGGCTTGGGAGATGCTGATGGGCTAGGCTGTTTGTCACTGGCAGGTTTTTTATGTGGACGTAGTAGAGAGTTAATGAACTCGTCATCGTCCTCTTGGCTTTCAGGTATAAAGGAGTTCTGGGTCAAGAATTTTTCGTTTTCATTATTATCATCATCATTATCTGGAGTGATTGTTCTGTACTCATCTTGAGCTGTGGAGATGAACATGAGCTATTTTGACATAGTGTATATAAGAAAGATGTGACAAGGTAATGAGCTCGAAGATTGAGCAATTGTAATTGTGTTTGTGTTTTGCTTTTTGATTTTGAGCATATTGAGTAGTGTAATGGATTATATAAATAAAAGGAAAAGGAATAGTGAAATATTAGATTTTTACCTACAGGCAAATGAGACAGACAATCTATCTTTTTCAATCTTTGCTGCATTCTTTTCAGACTTTATGGATTTTAGTGAGATTGACTTTTTTTGTATAGAGCAACCCAGAGTATGCAATTGTGTAATGAGGTGCGGTTGTAGGTAGGTATGGGTATTTATAGCATATGCCGAGGATTTCCGATAAGAGATCTGGTAGCTGTAACTCATGTTAGAGCTCCCAGTATGACAAAATGGTGACATGCCGAATTATGCAGCATGGGAGGTAGTTTCTTTTAATTATGTGTTGGTTTGCTCTAGTACTGTTTCCTCTGGTGAAATTACTTCATATGCCTCAGTGGCCTTGGCTTCTGCTTCATAAAGAGTTTTTGAAACATTACATTCTTCTCCTCCCTCTTTGCATTTGCACTCTGAATGGTAGTAATAGCAGCACCTGTGCTTTAATGCTGCCATTTTAATGTCATGATGAACAAAGTTGCCATACAAGGATTTTGTCAAACTTTGGTTTGCAGTTTTCGCATACAATTTCATGTCTGGGCAAACCTTTCCAACCTGGTGACTAGAGTAGAGAAGCAAAGCTTCTCCAGGTTCCTTGTCTCTGCCTGTCCTTCCAATACCTTGAATGCAATCCTCCACATCCAGAGGCAACCGTAATGTATGACACTGGTCAGGAATATCAACACCCATGGCAAGTGATATTGTTGCCACTACAAGCCTGCAGGACCCCTTTGGGTTGGTGAGGTCAGAAAACACTCTTTTCTTTATGTTTATCTAGTGTTTTATGGCGGTACATTCCAAACAGCAAATAATCCAATGAATTTCCTTGCTTTGATGGATCATACATATGATCACCTAGTTCTTCCTTGAAAGCACTTTGGCAACATTTTCTACACTCTGACAATAAATGATAGTTTTTGTGTTAGATTCATCTTTCTTCTTCAAGCCCTCCACTACCCAATAAAGCAATTTGGGGTCCAATTTTGTACATTTGGCCATTGACAGCCTAATATTTAGCCTGTTTGGACTCACACAAACCAACGAAATGTTTTTCATTGCCAAAGATTTGACAATTATTTTCTCTGTCATCGAATTGGCAGTTGCAGTCAACGCCAGAACAGGAGACTTTGGCAGAGCTGTTCTCAAGGTGCTGAGTTTGGCAAATGAATCCCTGAATGTTTTTTCACTTCCTTGTAGCTTCTTTCGCTGTGATGGACACTTTTATTTTGCACTTGACCCCTGAAAAGCAACAAAGAATATAATAAACTCTTTGGCAAATTTAACCAAATTGCTGATAATATAGCATTGCCAGTGTCTAGAATTAAATCAACAATATCTGATTTCAAGTGCTAATTATCTGCATGTCTACTACAGGCCTATCAACGCTTATGTCACTATGGAGTCACGCTGAGCTGACAAACCATCTTGACAAAATTAGATGAGGTTGGAAAAGATCATGACATGAGTATAGTAAAGCTAAAAGAAGACCTGAATGGCTTGGTTACCAATTACAAAATGTCAACGATGAAATGGAAAAGATATCAAAGAAATTATTGCAAAATGATCCCCATCAGATGCATACCAGGGCATGGAACCTCCAGGGAGCAATGTCAGAGGCCTCATAACAAAGAATGAAGATTGGCATGCCATTAAATACATGTACCATGTAAGTTTTTCTTAATTCATAACCTTTTTTTGCAAAACGAGTAAAGCCTTTTTACATTTCACTTTTTTTATACAAGGAACACAAGGCTGAAAATGTCCAAAAAATCAAGGAACTGTCGAGTCTCAGATGAAAAACTGAGAATAATTTTTTTCAAGAAAAAGACGATTCGCACAGAAAAAATAACAGAATAATAATATATTTCCCATCATTCTGCCACAAATGGCTCCATTTATATTTAAAGTTAGAAAAAGGAAGCAAATTTCAATTTATGTAATTTTGTAAATAGTTAGTTAGATTTAAAATTGCATTAGAGTGAACAAAAAAATATCAAAAAACGTTTCATCTATCTGGTGTATCTCTGAAGCAGCACAAGTTTTGGTGAGATCATTTATACGATTAGTAAATCCAGTCTACATTTTGCTAAATTGGTGACCACGTTTGTAGTGGGGGAGCTTAACACTAGAATGGTGCAAAATGTGATACCAGCATGAAACTTGGTAGAAATAGGCAGTTTGTACCGCTGAAAAAGATAGGATGTAGACCCACGCTGAAAAATGTCCCTTTGTTCTATTTTTAGACTGGGGTACTAGCTCCCAGGCCTCTAAAAGGAAAGTTGGAATACCTTTGCTGTATATCAAGATAGGAACATGAAACTTGGTAGAAATAGGCAGTTTGATACGCTGAAAAGATAGGATGTAGACCCACGCTGAAAAATACCCCCTTGTTTGTTTACCTTATTCTTGGTTCTCTCCATTGCGTATGGTCCCTAAGAAATGAGGTGACTAGCATCCTTGCGGAGATTATCGTGCTCTGAATAAAGTTACCCTACCTGACAGATATCCTATTCCACATATTGAAGACTTTAGCTCTTCATTACATGGCAAAACTGTATTCTCAAAGATAGATTTAGTTCGTGCCTACCAGCAGATTCGGTTTAGCATGATGATATACCCAAAACTGCCATAATAACCCCTTTTGGTCTGTTTGAATTTGTTCGTATGCCTTTTGGTCTTCGAAATTCTGCACAAACCTTCCAACAGTTTATCGATAAAGTTTTACGTGGTCTGGATTTCGTTTATGCTTATATTGACGATTTATTAATTAATAGTTCATCTGATTCTGAACATCTTGAACATTTGGAAATTTTAACTGATTATGGAGTTGTTATTAATCCTTCAAAATGTGTTTTTGGCGTTTCATCTTTGGAATTTCTCGGACATAGCATTTCAGTAGATGGTATTTCTCCACTTCCACAGAAAGTTACAGCTATTGCCGAATTTCCTGTACCCAATTCAATAGGCAAACTCCGTGAATTTTTGGGTTTAATCAATTTTTATCGTCATTTTATTCCTGACTGTGCTAGTATTATTCAAGGGCTTACTGATCTTCTGTCTAAGAAAAACAGTAAAGATGATTTTGAGCTTTCTGAAGAAGCCTTATCTGCGTTCTCTAATATCAAGTCTGCCTTAGCTAAAGCAACGTTGTTAGTCCACTCTTCACCCAATGCTCCATATGGTCTTATGGTCAATGCGTCCAATGTAGCCGTCGGTGGTGTTCTTCAACAGAAAATAAACAACATTTGCCATCCGATTTCATTTTTCTCCAAGCATTTACAGCCTGCTGAGTCTCGATATAGTACATTTAGTCATGAATTTCTAGCAGTGTATCTAAGTATTCGTCATTTTCCCCATTGTTTAGAAGGACGTAAATTTTTTATTCTTACCAATCACAAACCTTTGACTCACACATTTTCAGCTTCTCCGGATCGATATTCACCTCATTAAGTTCGCCATTTAGACTTTATTTCACAGTTTTCAACTGATGTTAGACATATTCAAGGCAAAGAAAACTCGGTTGCAGATGCATTTTCTCGTGTAGATAGTATCAACAGTATTCAACCCTTACCAACATTAGACTTCGCAACGTTATCATTAGCTCAGAAAGATGACCCAGAATTATCTAAATTGTATGAATCTTCATTGTTGAATCTTAAAGAATTGCCTTCACCACTCACTTCTGGTACAATTATTTTTGATGTTTCTACTAATAATCCTCGTTCGTATGTTCCTGTGTCATTTCGTCGTCAAATCTTCGATCAACTGCATTCAGCATCTCACCCAGGGCTTCCTGCTACTCAGAAATTAATCACTCAACCATTCGTATGGCCTAAGTTTTAGAAAGATGTTCAAGACTGGACTCAGTCATGCCTTCAATGTCAGAAATCAGAAGTTCAACGACATACTGTCGCTCCTCTTGGCACATTTCGCACTCCAGAAACTCGTTATGACCATGTTCATCTTGACATAGTTGGCCCTTTAATATATTCAAACGGACACGGTTATTTACTAACATGCATTGATCCTTTTACTTGTTGGGCAGAAGCCATTCCTATATCTGATATTACAGCTGAGACTGTTGCTCAAACCTTTGTTTCTCGGTGGATTTCTGTTTTTGGTGTTCCATCCACAACCACAACTGACCGCAATGTGCGCAACCACAACTTGAATCATGATTTTTTCATAAACTAACCATATTGTTAGGCACTAAACGTATTCTCACAACATCATATCACCCTTGATCAAACGGTATGGTTGAAAGTTTCTAATTTTACTGTTTTAGATCCTTCCGTTTATGCTGATCGTTCACATGATTTCATGCAACAACTTCACCCTGTCTGTCCTTCTTCACAAGAACCTCCACATCACATTCCAAAAGATCTCAATCACTGCACTCATGTTTTTGTTCGTAATCACCATGTTCGTAATCCTCTTCAGCCTCCGTATGATGGTCCATTTAAAGTTTTAAAACCCAATTCAAAGCACTTCACCTTGGAAATCAATGGCAAACGACAATCCATTAGTCTTGATCGTCTAAAAGTCGCCCATCTTGATTCAGATACCTAAGATACCCCTCAATCTCAGTCAAGCCATACATCTTCTGCTGCTGCTGTACCAGCATAACCTCGCACTACTTAATCTGGTCGGAAAGTTCATTTTCCAGATCACTTTGGACAATAAAATATGTATTATATTAAAGAAGAACTTACTTTTGAACATTAATTAGCGTGTGTTGTTTTGTATATAGTTAGTGTTTCTTAGAATCGAATACCCTTACTTGCATTCTAGGGGGGGCCTTGTAGCGGCATCAACAACATTTTATTTTGTGTCTTGGTAACCGTTTTTTTTGTTTACCATTTGCATTTCTTTACTTCTTCCTACTCATTAACACGTTTTTAATTTATGTAATTTTGTAGATAGTTAGTTAGAGTTAAAATTGCATTAGAGTTAACAGAAAAAAATATCAAGAAACATTTCATCTATCTGGTGTATCTCTCAAGCAGCCCGAGTTTTGGTGTGATCATTTCAATTTATACAATTAGTAAATCTAGTTTACGTTTAAGCGCTAGTTTTGCTAAAAAATCTTGGATTGCTTATAAGAAATGCAGAAGATGCAGTTAAAGAGTGGAGTTGGGAAAAGGATTATCAGGTGTTGTAAGTCCTTTCTGCTCTATTTAAAAGCATATAAACATCATAAATTTGCAGCATTTCTACTGTTGGCTAGAGTTGAGAGTCAAGAGGTGGGAGATTCAATTTCGCTGTGAGATGTTCAAACTCCACCCTGTAAGGCCTTTTGGCTGTTGATGTGTGGAGACGTCGAAGCCTCATCTGGGTCCAAGTCAAAATATTAGATTTAACCCGGGGCTAGAAAAGTTAACTTCCAAAAAAGGAGTAAAAATATTTCACAATAATGTTCATTTTCATTTCATTTCAATATATTTCAAGAAACTTACAATTTAATGTCCAAATATAATACTTAGTTAAAGATAAGAACGCTTAAAGTTTAATTATTTGACAAAATCAAATATTTCTACTATAGTTGCTTGGGACACTCGAAAAGAACTCTAAGTAGAGCTTTCGAGTCGAGTGCCCTGGCTTAAAAACAACTCTTCTAAAAAAGAAAATGAATTTTAACAGTAACAGTAATACTAATAAGAATACGGAAAATAAATCTAGAAAATAAAAGAAAAGTAAAATAAAACAAAAAAGAAAAAAGAAAGCAAGAAATTCCGCATTATTTTTGTACTAGGTTTCTCATAGCAATGAAAGCTATTCAATTACAATATCGAAACTGGGGTCTAATTTTAGTTGTGTTGCGATGAAAGCCACGTTTTGTAATTTCTTATGAAAAGTCTTTTTGTTTTTGAGTTGCGCAAGTCTAGTGGAATTTCATTCCAAATTTAACACCAAAGTTTGTGATGAAGTGATGCTTGTAATTTGTCCTAACTGTTGGTTTCGAGAAAAGTTTCTGAGTAGCTTGTCTTGTATTAAAATTGTTTCTTTCAGAGACTAATTGGAAAAGGTCAAGAATGGCCTTTTCTTGGTTTCCTTTTGAAATATCATACATAAATTTCGCACATTCCATTTTTTTATTATCATTACAGTTTAGTATTTTTAGTGAGTTGAATAGTGCTTGGCTTGGGGTATCATTATTGTTAAGTCATTATTCTTACTGCTTTTTTTAACTTCTTCTCTAAGGGGTCTACAACACTTTGATAAGCCCCTCCCGAGATTGTTATTCCATAGTTAATATGGGGTGCAATGAAAGCAATATAGAGTATATAGTGTTTATAGTGTTTTAGTTTGAACATAGTGTCTCATTTTAGCAAGAACTCCAAGACCTTTTGCAATTTTATTGTTTACTTGTTGAGCATGCTGTTTCCACGAAAGTCTATTGTCTATTAAGAGGCCTAGATATTTAGTATGCTCTTTTTCAGATAGTGACTCACTGTTAATAGTTAGGTTTATCTTATGATTATTCTTCTTTTGTCTTGGACTAAATAATACAAAATTGGATTTGCTTGTGTTTAGAGTAAGTTTATTTGCTATAAGCCAATCAGAAATATGTTTCAATTCTAAATTAACAGTTTCTTCTATATGATTTAAATTTTTATGAGAGTAAAATAAACTAGTATCATTAGCAAAAAGTTGGAACTGAATATTTCCTGAAGCAGTATGGATATCATTTATATAAAGTAAAAACAGTAATGGGCCTAAAACACTTCCCTGGGGTACTCCATAGTTATTAGTACGTACTTCCGAAGATTCACCACCAACATATACACACTGAGTTCTATTATTTAAGTAAGATCTAAACCAGTTCAATGCTGTTCCTCTAATACCATAATGATCCAGTTTATTTATCAATATGTTATGGTCAACCGTATCGAATGCTTTTGCAAAGTCTAGGAATATACAGCAAGAGAAATGTTTGTTTTAAATTGCTTGCACAATCTTGCTACATAGATCCAGAACTGCTAGTGTTGTTGATTTGTTTTTCTGGAAACCATATTGATGTTCGAATAGTACTTTGTGTTTATTTAGGAATTTAATCATTCCTGAGTACATAAGTTTTTCAAATATCTTATTGAAAACTGGCAAAAGTGAAATTGGACGATATGTCGAGTTTGATTTAAAAATAGGTACGACTTTAGCATGCTTCAGTAGTTCAGGGTAGTGGCCAGTACTGAATGATTCGTTTATAAAGTCTGTTAGTGGTTTTTTGATAATATTTTTAACCATTTTGATAAGTTTAATCGGAGGGTTATAAGGACCAGATGCCTTAGATTCATTTAACTTCGACAGCTCATCCAACACTTCAGCTTCTGAGACAGGACTGATAAATATACCTTCGGTGGTAGGGTTATGCAGATAGTCAGTGAATTTCTTACTAGTTTTACCAAGTTTGTTAACCAAGTTTTTGGCAATTCCTGTAAAATATTGATTGAAGCAGTCTGCAACTTGTTTTTGATTATCTGTCAGGTTTCCATTTACACTAATTTTGATATTATTTGTTTTGTTTTTATTAGAGTTGTTTATTAGATCGTTTATACCTTGCCAAATTTTCTTAGAGTTATTTTTAAACGTGTCAAAATAGTTTCTGTAATGGTTGCGTTTGCTTTTTCTTATTAAATGATTTAGAGAATCCCTATAATATTTGTACCTTTGATACCTGAAGGTGTCTTTCGACTTTAAAAATTTTTTATATAATTTATTCTTGATAGAGATTGATTTAAAAATACCATTTGTAATCCAAGGTTTAATACGCTGTTTAAGTTGTTTTTTTGAAAGATGTTTTATTGGTGCATGTTTATTTATTGTTCTTAGTATATTTTCTTGGATAATGCCAAATTTATTGTCTAAAGTTAGTTTCGTGTTATTAGCTTGGCTAAACTCGACTGAATTTATATCCGCCAGAAATGCATCGTCGTCAAAGTGTCTGTAATCTCGCTTTGAAATCGATTCTTTTTTATTTTTCTCAACTTTTTTATCTATAAGCACAAAATTTGGCATCTGATCAGATAGTTTTGATATGAAATTTCCACTTGTTGCAACTTTATTGATAGAATTGACAAATGTATTATCGAGTAGAGACGGCCTAGCGTTTCCAACGTACCTTGTAGGCTGTAATATGAGAGGCTGAAAGAAGCTGGCAAATATAGTGTTAATAAATGATTCGACAATAGAAATTTGCTCATATCTTAATAAATCAAGGTTAAAATCTCCCGAAAGAAATACTAATTTGTTTTCTTTCGTTAGTTTCTTAAGAATGTTTTCTAAGTAGCTAACGAAGGATGTTGAATTTCTACGAGGATGGTTATATACTACTCCTATAACTATATTTTGTCCAAATGAATTTTCTATTTGAATCCAAGAAGCTTCAAATTCAGAAGAATAGTCTTTTACCGCCTTTGACAGGTCATTTCTCTCTTTGAAGTCAAAACGCTTAGATACAAAAAACCCACAACCACCACATCTACTGTTACCTTTTTGACCAACGAAATTTTGATATCCTGGAATACTGAGGTTTTCAAATTCTTTCATATTTGCTGTTGATTGCCAAGTCTCAGAAACTACGTCAAATTCAAAATCAAGACTATAAATAAGATGCTCCAAATTCTCTTTATTATGCAAAAGAGAATTTATATTCAAATGAAACAAGCCGAACACATTGTGGTATTGATTTGCTACGTTGTTCTTCAATTTATGGAAAGCATGTGTTGAATAATAGTCAAAGTTTGAATGAAAATTCGCAAAGTTATCTAAATCATTTTCGAAAAGGATGTCGGATTCTTTCAGATTTAGCTTGCACATGTCAAGCTTTTCAAGGAGGCTGAAATCTGTAGATTCACAATGACGTTCTTGGCATAAACACAAGAAATTCGAATTAAATGTTAGTTCTTTAAGCTGATTATCATCTAAATTCGTAAAGGGAAACATAGCTTGGCGACACTTGGAACATGACCAAGTTTTTATGATAGTGCTAATGTTTGCGGTCTCCCATTGGTGTAGGCGGGAACACCTTTTGTGAATAAAACTAGAACAAACATGACAAGGAACGGCTTTCTTTAATGAGGCACCAGAAATCACTTTGCAGCAGACAGAGCACTTTTTGCTGTAGTCACAAATTTGACTAATCGTCTGATTGTGGTCGACGATATTTTCCTTCCGGCCAGGTGCAAAGGTACTTTTGAGACAGTTGTTACTCTATGTTTGAAAAGGGAAAGCACCCTGTAGACACAATCTGCAATACCACGTGCTCTCTTCGTTTTCTGAAAGTAAAGCGAATTCAGAATTTTTAAGCTTAGAGCATTTGAAATGATACCAAGACTCACAGATATCACAGCAAATTGATTTCTGGTTATCTGAAACGATTTTCAAGCACTTAGGACAATGTAAAACTAAAGCAAAGTTACTCATTGAGTTTGTTTAGATCATCTAATTGATTAATGCGCTTCGCAGGTGATTTTTCAGTCATTCGAGCAAAAATGTTCCCCTTACTTGTCCAAACATACTTGAAACCAAAGTCAGCTTTCCTGTCCTTCACTTTTCGCAACAGTTCTTTTCTTTTTCTTGTTAAACTTTCGTTTAGAAATACTCTCTTACCTTCAAATTCTGAATCATTAAACCCGAAATCTTTTAATTTATAATCATAAATGTCCTTCTTCGCAGCAAGAAGTCTATCTCTCGTTTTCCTCGATGCAAGCTCCACAATTATCGGTGCTTCATCTCTTGAAGAGATTCTATGGCAGGCTTCAATGGATTCTGGAGAGACAGAAACATTCATTTTCTTCGCAACTTCCAGAAAGAGCTCTTCGGTGTCTTCTCCGTCTGTTCAGGGAAGGCCAGATATTTCAACCATGGTCTTGCGTCCGTATTGCTCAAGATCATCAATTAAACTTTCATTTATCTTCGTCTTCTGAATTTCCTTTTCAAGTTGACCCTTCAGCTTCTCATTTTCCTGTGCTATCTTCATGTTGTCTTTTATCACTGAATTGTGTTCTGGAGAGACAGAAACATTCATTTTCTTCGCAACTTCCAGAAAGAGCTCTTTGGTGTCTTCTTCGTCTGTTCAGGGAAGGCCAGATATTTCAACCATGGTCTTGCGTCCGTATTGCTCAAGATCATCAATTAAACTTTCATTTATCTTCGTCTTCTGAATTTCCTTTTCAAGTTGACCCTTCAGCTTCTCATTTTCCTGTGCTATCTTCATGTTGTCTTTTATCACTGAATTGTGTTCTGCTTTGAAGTTTTTGTGTTCAATCACTAGTTGATTTTGTGCCTTTTCAACTTTATCCACTCTTTTCTCAATACTTTCTAACTTTTCTGTCACTTTAGTAAGGCTTGACTCGAATAAACTTCTGATGCTATCAGTAACTTTTATCATCTGGGTGGCTATCTCTTTGCTAATCGCAGTTCTAATTGACTGATCCATGTTTCAAGTTATGAAGCAAAAATTCCCATAGAATAGCTTTATTGCGGATAAACAAAAACTTAAAAACTAAAGTGAAAGTAAAAAAAATTAAAACATAATAATACCTTGAGGCAGAAAGCTCACGCGTCGCTGCTTTGATCTTTCCAACAGCGAAAAATACGTCCGCTCTGTGGCAACTGTTCCGTGGCAATTGTCTGCTCTGTGGCAATTTTAATAATGTGCGTGGCCTGTCATCAAACTTGGACCATATTGTTGAGATGTTGAAAAGTTCCCCGAAGATTGATGTATTAACACTGAGCGAGACACACCTTCAGTATGGAAAAACGGATGAGGACCCTGAGACATTGTATTCTATACATGGATATTCGTTTTTAAACAAACCAAGTAAGTCAGGGAAAGGGGGAGGAGTAGCAGTGTATATTTCTGATCAAATGACCTACAATAGGCGGCTTGATCTGGAAACTGACAAAATAGAATGCATTTGGGTTGAGATGAAATCAATAAAATCATGCTAGTATTTACTTTGCGTTATTTATCAACCGCCAGATTCATTGAAACACCTGCCACGAAATTTTAACAATTCTTCTGATGGAATGTTGAAAAAGACATAGGAGTTGTCATTGGAAACGATACTCATGGGAGATGTTAATGTGAACTATCTAGAGACCCTGTGATGGAAAGGATTTCAAATCTATTATCAGCTTCACTGGTTTAATAGAAATAATTGGAAAGGCAACCAGAATTTGCAAAACCACAAAAACGCTTATTGACATTATCGCGACTAACAACACCGCCACAATTGTATACCGTGACGTGATCCCAACAGGTATAGGGTGTCATGACATGGTAGGATGCGTCAAAAAAATAAATTCGACAAAATTCAAACTAAGATGGATTAAGTGTCGAGACTATAGAAAGTAAAACCCAAAAGAAACAAATGAAGATCTGAGAAAGCAAAACTGGTATCCTGTGCTCAGTTCCAGAGATGTAAACGAGGCTTGGAATAAAATGAAAATTATTGTCTTAGAGGTTTTTGATAAGCATTACCTTAGAATAATGAAGAAAGTTTAACTTTCCCCCTAATAGGGGAAAATTAGCTCCCTGGCTAACTAATGACGTAAAGAAAATTATGAATGAAAGATACAAGCTCCTCTGCAAGTCTAGAAAATCACCGCTCTCGGAGTTCTATAAAGCAGATGATAAACAAAAGCGGAATGCAGTGAATATTTCTACAAGACGAGACGAGGCATCGTACTATGAAGTTCTATTACAGGAAAACTCAACTGGCAACCCAAGCAAATTTTGGAGGACAGTTTAATCGATTTATCCAGGAAAAGCAAAGAACTCAAGCAGTGACAAGTATTGGAAATTGATGGAAAGAATCAAAGGATCAAACTGACATTTCAAATGGTTTCTGTTCGTTTTGTTTCATCTCTGAAGCAAAAGTCAATTTTGCTGAGGAACTTTGCATGGCAGTTCCCTGCTCCCATCACAAAGTGAACAACCAGTGTGTTCAAATTTCAATTGGTAACAAATATAGATGTAGAAAGAATCATTAAATCCATAAAGCGATCAAAAGCCACTGGCATTGATGATCTCCCACCCGGTCTTAAAAAAGATGCTGCTGACGTGCTTCAATTTGTCTCTTGACACTGGCCAATTTCCACAAGAATATAAAGTGGCCAAAATCATTGGCCAAAATCATCAGGATTGACAGCAAACTTGGATAACTACAGACCAATATCTATACTACTTATAGTATCAAAGGTAATAGAGAAGATTATACAAAAACAGCTGATAAAGTTCTTAGATGAAAACAAACTACTTTCTACAAGGCAGTTTGGTTTTAGAGCAAAAATGTCAACAGAACTAGCAGCTAAGCTGCTGCTAGATGATGTCAGGAAAAGCGTGGACAAAGGGCAGCTAGCCGACGCCTTGTGTTTGTGGATTTCAGTAAGGCCTTTGAATTGTTAACCAAGCTTCCATCATATGACATTAATGGCAAAGAACTTACCTGGTTTGAGGATCATTTGTTTAATTGGTCAGCACAAGTGAGTTACAACAACGTACTATCCAAAGTTCAACATTTACATTCTGGTGTTCTACAGGGCTCAATCCTTGGTCCACTACTCTTTGTCTTATTCTTCAGCGACATAACCGACGAAATTGAGACAAACAGCATCAAATATGCTGATGATACAGATATATACGTTGCAGATAAGGATGTCACAAATCTCAACAAAATCCTCATGAATGAAATTAGAAGGCTATAGAAATGGATGGATGATAATGAAGTCGTTTTAAATACAAAAAAAGGAAAAACAGAGGTGTTGGTTTTTGAAGCGACAGAATGAAGAAATATGTGTTCAGTACAAAGGGTCGAAAATTAGTACTACTACTTCGTATAAATATTTGGGAGTGGAAATTTACTCATCTTTAAATCTAAACACCAACTTTGAACTATGGTATAAACGAGCCTCTGGCAGATTACGTCTTCTATCCAAGCTAAGGTATTTCATGGACAGCACAATGGCCTGTACACTTTATCGCTCTATCATTGTTCCTATTGTGAAATATTGTGGAATTTTAAACTTGAAACAATCAACTAGTCAGTCGAAAAAGTTACCTGCCCTTCATGAGCCTGCTTTAAGAATAATTGGCGTGAACTCAAAGGATAGAAGTGTCCTGTCACCTGAAAAATCGAATGTAAAAAGAGCATGTGTCCTCATGCATGACATCTTGAATAACAATATATGTGATGCCTTGAAAAGTCACTTCTTAACGCATGCACACATCAAGTCCAGAAGAAACAATAAGTGCTTAGCCACTTTGCCAAACAAGGGGGCAAAGGTACAAACATATCCTGTGACCTGCGACTTGAGAAGGCGAATTGCCTCACAAAAGAACTGCTGCATAATCTGGGGGTAAACATTAATGAAAAAAATGCAAAACGTTAATCACATGCATTGGACTTCTTGCAGAGAATGCTTGAGTCAACAGTTGAAGACCTAACAAGGGTATTACCTGGAGGACGTCACAAACTTTAAAGGAAAAAGGCTGATTTTGATCATCTAGTTAAAATCTGCTGTCTAAGAAAGTTTTCAAGCCTCCTTGGAGAAAACATGAACACTCAAAATAATCTGAATTCTGTACAACTGACATTAAGTATATACACAAAGTTCTGAACATGTTAAGATGAGTACTATATTTCTAATTATGATATAGAGCCCTAGGCCTTTTAAAGTTGCTTAGTGGTATTAAGAAGTACTACTATAGCTAGGAAAAGTTTAAACAAAGTAGGCTAATCGCTTCATTACATTTTTTATTATGACTGCATCAGTACAGCATATTAAAATATGCATGCCACTAAACCCATGAGAAAAATATGTCTTTATTAAATATGAAAGAAACTTGTAAATTAAATAGCTTAGCTACAAAAAGTTGAAAAATTTTTTACCATTTTGGGATGCAGTGGGCCTCATCAGCAACAATTAAGAGGACCTTTTCCTGGTACGTTTTCGTGTGCAGCATTTTCCACCATTGCCACTGTTTCCAATCTTCAAGAGTACCATAGACCACATGAAATTTTTCCTTCCAGCACATCCATCGAATTTAGTGATCTGTCATGCAGGCAACACGCTGTAATCCAATACTGTTCAGTTCTTTTGCCTGGGTATCCATTATTGACAATAGTGGCGAGGCAACTATCACAATACTGCCGTTACCGAGGTGTTTAAAACTCAGCTTTTCATTCCACTTTTAGGCACACTAACAAGTTCACTGGTGACAAACAGCGCAACTTAAAATGGCAAGGACTTTCCATGACCGGTAGGCAGAATAGCAAGTGTATCTTTGCCATACAGAAATATAGATTTTAATATTTCAAGCTGCTGCGCAGTTAAATTATCAATCTTGCTTAAAACTTCACAAGGACCACATTCAGAGCTCGCTTTACAACATCTGTCATTGCTGTGATTTGATCAAGTCAAGGCAGCCGATCACTGTACTGATAAACGCCTGAATCATATTTTCTGATCATAATCGTAACCATGTCATGTGATTCATGTTACCCAATCAAACTTGACCAAATCAATATACCGTTTGGGTATATAGGCTTCTCATTGGTCAATTCCTACAATGAATGCCACCATTTGACCAGAGCCAACTTTCTCCTTTATTTTCTTTTTTTATTTGTTTTTTATTTCTCATTTTTTGGCTCTGGTACCCAGGCTAGGTTCCACTAACATGTATGAAAAATAACCAGCTAGTATGATGCCCTGCATGCTCAAAATGGGTTTTTCAGCTATTTCAGGGTTTCCACTAACATGTCTGTACGATCACCAGCTAGGACGATTTGCTGCATGCTAAAAATGGGTCTTCAGCGTTTCTAGGGTCTCCACAAACATGTCTTTACCATAAGTAGCCAGTATGATGCCCTACTTTGTTAAAATGGGTTTTCAGTGTTTCCAGGGTTTCTGCTAACATGTCTGTACCATAAACAGCTAGTAGCATGCCCTTCTTGCTTAGAATGGGATACCAGGGTCTTTGATAAGAAATGTTAATGATAAGACACTTTTTAAATTATATACAAGCATATACATAGGATGGGTCCACACAAAATATATTCAATTAATTTTTAAGACATAACAACACAAGAAACTTTTTAAAAAAATTAGTCCGTATCTGTATCCATAATAAAATGTTCGTGTCATTCAGTATAACCAGTAGTTTCTGCACACTGGCCATTTCTGTAGAGTGGCAATTTTGCTATTTCTCGTACCTCTTTACACAAACAGTATCCACCTTTCTTTTTTCTGGAATTTAAAAGAAATTAAGAAATGACATCAGATGCGTCAGGCATTCTGTAGGTATTGGATTGTGTATGTAATGCTTGAAAATTCAAAATTTCTTGTGTTTGTAATACTTCTTGCGAATTAATAATTGGGCACTGTGATATGCTACTCAGAATTTGCTGTGTTCCGAATGACGGTTTGTTGAAAACTGGGTAAAACTTGTTGCTGAATGACATAAGATAACAAATAGTGTACACCAAGTGAGCGGGATTGTCCCTCTTCCTCTAAGTTTGCAATAGTTTATTACAATGTCACTATTTATTATCCTAGGATCTCCAATGTGGATAAACTAGCGAGACCTTGACCCTTCTGTGACGTTTCCGTTTCTGGGTCAAACCTTGACCCCTTTAAGCTACTGACACCACGAATTGGCTGGGTTGCACACGATACCAACAAATCTCTATTTCTTCTATCACCGAGATGCTTTTCTTTATTTACTGAAAAGATATATGCAAAACAGCTCACCTTTCAGTCTTTTGACATTGTTATTATCTTTCAGATTCTCTTTAGTACAGCCCACCTCTGGTTTTACGAATTTTACTGTCTTTGAATGACACTTTCCTCTCTCTGCTAGTTTTTGTAGTTCATCTTTGATTTCCTTGCAATAAAAAGATAAATGGCATTATTCCTTGCACGATTGTGAAATTCGATGGAAATTGAATGGAGTCTACCAAAAAATGTGTGCAATCTTCTAATCTGTTCATTAATAGAACTGAATTGTTCTTTGACAGTCACTGTGTGAATTTCAACACTTCTCAGAAGCCTTCAACCTCTTCGAATGTCAACAAACCAGCTAAGCAAGGTTAGGATCTAAGAGATAGTGATAAACTCATTGTACCGTGGATGATGCAGTGTGGATGATGCAAATGTTTAAGATTGCAGCCAAGGCGCATGAATATACAAAGAATTTTTCATTGACAAACCTTTGAGTCTCCTCTGCGGATTTCGGAGATGACTTCATTGCGAATTCTTTCATAAAATGTTGCGTTTCCCTCACCTTCAAACCGCTGCTGGACATTAGAAACAGACCTGAACAGATCCATTTCTCTGGCTAAACTTGAACATAAAATGCATTTAATTGACAATAGTAGCAGTAATGCCATTTAAAATGTTTCAGTGTTTACTGCATCTGTGATATAGGTTGTATACATAATTTTCATTACCATTGTTTTGGTAAATAGCATAGATGCAATAGCATCACACCCATCATGAAGGTGATCAGGAGGCAGGCAACCCTGCCACCAATTTGCAATGCTGTCTGTAATGTGAGGGGGTTATGTGAAATCTCATAACTAAATCAATTTTGAAAACTGGCTTTTCAATTGTCGACAACGAGTGTCTTTTGAATCCTTCTGTCAAGAGAAAGTATGATCAATAGTCATTCTTGAGGATGCATCTTTCCTTACTGCCTAGCTATATAAATTATACATGGAAGACTATGACATGTTGTGTTCGAATATGTTTTTAGGATTCCTTTAGAGTAAAAGTGGTGCAGATTTAAAATAATATCAAAGTCCTTTGCGTATCTCATTGGTACTTTGCCACGGCATGGGAACCTCCTTGGCCACTGTGTCATATCAAAAAACTTACACAATATTTCTCTGCTGTCTTTCCAAACTTCACTAGGTCTTCCTTCTTTTTGTGGTATTATTCATCTTTCACGTAGTGCAGAGCTACTACACGATTATGCATCCTAGGAGAAGTTCGAGAACTGTTCACTTTCATTATTCGAACAAAACATTAGCAGAAGAAATTTGAAGAAATCTAAATTTTGCAATTTCCCACTTCTACATTTTCTCCTCAGAATCACTGGTAAATATGATAAGGCCAGCTGCTTTTGGTGCACCCATGCCGAGATTTATGGACCCTTACCATGAGGCCTTCTTGCAACTGCAGCACACATTCGCTTATCGCCTCACAAGATAGAATGTCATTCACAGAAGGTAGGATTCTTGTCTGAGAGGCAGTATTCCACATCACTTTCCTAGACGAGAGATTGTACTTATTGGAAAGGGTATGGCTAAAGAAACGAAACAAGATTCAAACTATCAAAACATTTGTTAACAACAGCTTCTTAGCATATCTATCTCATCTAAAAAGGAAACAGAATTTGTTATTTCAGAGGATGGTGTGTTCTTATGGGTATGCCGACCCACATGGGTTGGTTTTGGAAGTACAAAGATTTATGTTGGAAGTACAAAGACTTATTTTTGAAGTACAAAGACTTATATTGGCATAAATTAACAAGTGAGTCCTACTTGATCCCGTGAAATGTTCATGATACCCGAATTGAAACAACCACAGCAAGCATAACCAACTCCCAAAGACAGCATCGCTAATGAGGGATACAGTATAGTATAAGTTATATTTTGTGTTCAATTAATTTTGTTCCTCAGAATATTTTGCAAAGTAGAATAACAAGAAGACGCTGTTGACTTTCATCTTTCATTTCATTTCCAACTCTGCATTCCTTTGATTTGGCATATGGGCATGCTGCTCCCTCTCTGAACCCCTCTTGCTACCTCACCTAAAGCAAAGTCTGTTGCTCTTTATTTCGGTTGCTGTGGTTAACTATAACTGTTCTTAACTACACACGCAAATGGAAGCTCGCATTCTTGTCCCACTTGTCAGTAATTCACCACCAGTCATAAACAGGAGATGTTTCATTGTTGATGGTCTTTGACCAGAGTTAAGCAGTCGTTGTGACAGGGTCTTCCTGACGTTCATGGATTTTCCATAAGAAAAGCAGTTTTGTTTTCACCTTACAAAATAATAGATTGGTATTTACCCGTAGTTCTCTGAATGTCGTATTTCTTTACAGAGATAAAGTTAAAAATAAGAAATTCAAGTAATTCAGGTTTTGGTACTATTTTCATGGAACACAAAGCACATAGGTAGTTCAGATTTTTGTGAACTTGACATTCCAATTTCCTAAAATTTCTACAATTTCCAGGGAGTTAAAGTACATTTGAAACATTTCTCTATGCTAGCTAATATGGGGTGGCAAATTTTCAACACTCCTGAAATGAAGTTATTGCTACAAGAGAATTTTTGAATTTATATGTCATGCACTAAATTATGTGTGAATAGTTAGCATTATAAATGCCTAATTGCTGCCCCCTTCTTATACATTTATAGATAAAACCCAACTCCTCGCTCTTATTAGGACCCCGCTTATTAAGATTTGCATTTATATCACAAAACAGTATTGTTGTCGATATTTTTTACTTAATTTACTGGGACTGTCTTGTTGTCTTGTCACAAATCTAGCAAACAAATTCTCATCGTTTATTCTGTTCTAGACGTTATATCCTAAGTGTCGCTATAAACCAAACCAAGCAATTATGCACCTGGGTGGCGATTTCTGCATCATACCAATTTCAGTTCTGCTTGCTTTTGCACAGCTATTCCTCAGAATGCGTGAGAGAGCAAAAGATACAGCCAGCACAGCAAATCAGTGTTAACTGTGAAGTGTTCTGCACATTCAAGGAATCTAACAAGAAAATGATAAATATTTTACTTCGAGTTTTAAAAACTCTAGGGGGACGGTGGCACACGTTGCTGTGCCTATGGAGGGCCAAATTCTATTCCAAAAGTGTTGGTTGAACTAAAAAGTTGCACCAGGGCTGAGATGAGTTAATATAATCGTTTTGTTTGTCATATTGCAGGTTCAAATTGATGAATTATAAGATTTAACCCCAAAATCTAGATCTAGATATATATATATATATATATATATATATATATATATATATATATATATATATATATATAACCCTGAATACTTTCATATAAATAACTTTCTGTATGCAAAAAAGGTTTTCACAACATACTGTCCATTGATGGTGATGATGTATCTTTGCTTGTTCACAAACAGCTCTTTGTTCGCATTGAGCATTGCCATCACCATACTTTGCTCTTGCTTTTCCTGGGGCAGCATGAAAAACTTTCGTTTGTCATACTGGATTACTTCCTTTGATTTAACATGAAGCTGGAACAACACATTAAGGGAAAAGAGAACATTTATGGTAAGTATGGCATAGGTTCAGTCAGATCGTTTGGTTGCATATTTATACTTTAATGTAGCCTCAAGGATCATGGTATTTGACATAACTTGTAATCTTTCATCACCATAGAGAAGGATTTTAAAAATCACTTGGTTAGGAAGATTTGATAGATTCAGCAAGACGTGTGTTTTCAACTCCAATTTTAATCGGGCACATTGGATTTACGGTGTCTTTAAAGTTGTGCGTAAATTTGTGAAGATATAACTTATTTAAATTCACGCGAAGTTGTGTTAGAATTGCCAAGCTTTTCGGGTCATAAATGCTGCAGACAGGGTTGGGTAGGGGGCGGATGAGAGAAAATAGTTTCTTTTTAAATAGGGCTGCAGGCGGCAATTGTCTTATGTCCGAGTCAAGTTTATTCCATTCCGGAATACAGTTTTGGTAAAAGCTTGCGGCCAAACTCAAAGTTCTTGTATGTATTTGCCCAATTATAGTTGGTCTACAAAGGCAATTGTTGGATTGTCGAAGGAGTGGAATAGGCTGCATTGTATATTCAGGTGTTAGGTTATTTACAAATTTGAAAAATAAGACAAGACTCCTGCTCCACCGCCTGAGGTTAAGTGATTCCCACCCAAGCTTCCCGTAGAGAAAAAGCTGGGGAAATCCTGAAAGCTAGCTGGGTCAAATCGAAGGATTCCTCGAGCTGAGGAAATGATAAAAAATCCCGGGAAAGCTGTGGCCAGATATGTGATGAAAATCTGTGAGAATATCCTGGGATTCCCGGGAAAGCTGGGATCCAAGAAAACCCAAGAATCCCGGGAAGGAACTCGAGCTTAGGAAATGATCAAAAATCCCGGGAAAGCTAGGGCCAGATATGTGGCAAAAACCAGCAAGAATATCCTTGGATTCGCAGGAAAGCTCAGATCCAAGAAAACCCGGGAAAGAAGGCGCGCTTGGTCAATTAATGATCAAAAATCCCGGGAAAGCTGGGGCCAGATTGCTAAACAAATTGATACTAGAATTATCTGGGATTCCTGGGAAAGCTGGGTAAGCTGGGCACCTTCATCAGCTCAATATGTTAATCAGGCATTTTTATTACATAAGGATCTCAGGATAATAATTGTGTAATTAAATTTTAGCACAATTTTGCCGTTTTCCCACTATTCAACAGTATGAAGAAGGTCTGTCACCCTGAATTTAATAATTTAGCGATATATGAAACGATAATAACGATCATCAAAGAATATCAAAAGCACTTTTGTGAAATGGATGAATTAACTATACAGGATAGACATTAAATGTTTACTTTTAATCCAACATTTTTGGTTAAAAATAGGTATTAACATATCAACATATGAACACATGAACATATCTACATATCAACGTTTAACTAAAAACAGAAATCAAATAGACATAATGTCTACAGTTACTAAAGAAATTCATTTACAATTAATATCTTCAAACAGTGTCCATTGTGAAAATATATTTTTGACGTTGAATGACGTTAAATTCATGATGACGTTAAATTGTGAAAATTTTCGTAGCTACTGCTTCAGACGAATATTGGTTAATATTGTTCTTCTCCTTTTAGTCCTTCAAGGTTTTGTAACGATCGCTGTTTCTGAGAAAGTCTGTGCGAAGAAATGTAGGTATTTGCATTTGCCAAGTGTCAGTTAGGGAACACTTACATTTTTTTGACATCGATCTTATCAGAAAGGTAATGATCGGAACAAAACATTGGTTATAAAAAAGGTCAAATTATTTATATACTAATAAGATGATGATCATGACGATGACCCTTGGAACGTAGGGTCGAAATATTAGTATGGGAAATGATTTGTCTATCACTACAAAAATGCTTCTATTTATTATTTCTATAATCAAACCATATGGCCAAATGAGTATTTTCAAACAAAAAATTGGGGAATAATATGGGGAATCATACCATTACTTTGTTTTTAGTTGCCCGAGTACTGGGTGGTAAAACGTTCAAGCGGAAAGGAGGACTGACTGCACCCTGGTTGTTCTTACATCAAATGAGTGGAGAAAGAAGCAGAGAAGTAAAAGCGTCAGAAAAAACGTTATTTGTTTCCATTCACGGTACTGAACTTTATAATTTTGTTTGTCTTAACCCTTGCTTGTTTCCTGCATTTCCTCGTTTTACCAGGGGCAGGAAAGTTTCACATGCCATGGGTAGGTAAGAGTACTATGGCTTTTCTCATAACGAAAAAACTTCAAAAACTTGAGTATCAGTATTTGAGTATAATGAAATTGGTTTTGACCTCAACACTTTTCAATTATTTTAAAACTGAATAGGCCTACTCTATCACTCTGTTTTCTTTTTTTCTTCATGAAATCTGATAGCGCCACATTCTGCTCTTTTAAAGATGTTGCCCAATGCCTCTTGACAAGCCCTAAAATAGCCAAAGTATAAGCAATAAGCAATATGAGCAGATATATTTCATGAAAATATAAATACCCTGCAAACTCTCTTTTTTGAATCAAAATGCAATATCCATAGTAGCAATTTCAAAAATGAATTCAACACAGAGGTTTACGGGTAGGGTTACTTGTTGTCACACCCATATTTTAATCAGTGAAAATTTGTTACCCAATGCTTGATGCTTAAGCAAAAAATTACAGATAACAATAAGAAAGTCTTGAATAACAGGGAAATTCAGCATAAGAGGAGATGGGAAAATAGCATTTTCAGCAAACAATGCCTTTAGGACACACATGAACGATATCCAGGGAAAGGAAATTTACGATCATTGTGCAATGTACGGCAAGATCTTTAAGCAAATCATATTGAGACAAAGACCGAAAATCATTCATAAGTCTTACAAGGAACTGAACTCCCTTAACCCCGCTAGAAATCACCACTGGATCTATAGGTGTTTGCTTCTTGAAAACATTGTACATAAAATTTAAAATCTTGAGCTGGTTAGCTGGGAGTCCCGTTCTCGTAGCCTGATCTTTTCTTGTCGAAAAGCCTTTAACCCTGCAGTTCCTTAACTCTTCGTCAGGGAAAAGCAGACGGGCAAGATCGCGAACTGCAGCCCTTCTATTTGAAGCCTTCTTGCAGACCTCTTTTAGTTCATCCTAAAATTTATAAAATGTAAGTTTCAACAAATTTTAGTAATTCGAAAAACAGAAGGTGGAAAAAAACGAAAAGGGCAAACAAGTTACTGCTAGAACATCAATGATGTAATTGTCAAGTCACTTGCATAGTTAATTGCACTTTGTTAGCATATTTTTTAGACCTGCGGGGAGTAGAACGAAAATGCAAGGAACGAAACAGGCCTAATAAAAAGGCAATAAATCTCTCACTTGAAATGTTCTCACCAATAATGCCCAGAGCAAAGCTTTCAATAGCTTTCAATGCTGAATTTATAGCTGACAAATTCGTGAACAACAGACTTGAAAAACCAACCTACAGCAAGCAACCTGAGCATGCTTCAACTTCATGGGTTTAACAAAGCGTAACAAATTTGAAAAAAACAAAAGCAATCAATCAAATTGAACAATCGTCTCCTTCGAACAATAAGTTTGAAGTACTGCTTTGGGCTGATAGGCTTTTTTTAATTAATTAAAAGGAAACTATGAAGGAAATGACGAAACAACTTACTGCCAAAATTCATATTCATGCAAGGGTAATAATGACCATTGTCATACTTAGCTTGCGCCTCGGACATTTCTTGGAGCTTTCCATCCTTCGCCCGAACATCCACTGAGTCCACTATTTCGTGAGCTTTATCATTGCTCCATTATACATACCCACACTAAAGAGATTGAATTGAACTTGCTGTTAAGCTAAGTTACAGTTAGTTCATGCGTTTGAAATGTTCCTTTGAAGAATGGTAAAGGTAAGCGGTACGTTGAATGAAGAGTTTTCAAAATATTGCCTTTGAGAAAGAGCTTCGAGATACTTCGAGAGTTGAGATAGATAGAGATATAAGTTAAGTGAAGTTAGTCCTTTAAGATTACAAATTTGGATATGAAAAATGTACCTCGTTCATCAACTGAGCTTTTCTGTTTTCTCACTCTTTGTGTTTGCATCTTCAACATCAAATCTTTGGAAGAACTTGCAAAAACGACTTGAAAACTTGATGATGGAGCTTGGAAGTTGACCATGAAAAGCGCGCCATAAAATGTGTCTCAAGTTAAAATTAGCCAATGGCTGTGCTTCTTTTGGCAATCAATGGAGTTTTTCCAAAGGGGTGGAGAAGAACAAAGTTTTAACAGACGAATAAATGCAAAAAAACTTTTTCCGTGCTGTGGAACCCCCATGAGAAATGCAGAAGTGCTGACGCCATAAGCTGGGGAAAATCGTTTTGAACTATTTCAATCAGGGGGCTTTAGATTGAATGAAATCATATTAATATTGTAGAAAATAAGGTGAAGGTCCTTTAAATAACCTACAACATAACCTCCATCCCTTCAAAAACACTTATGCCCATACCTTGGCGCTCCAGAAAGCGAACTGGTAAGCAAGCAGAAGAGGCAATATGGACGTCAAAGCTTCTGCAGTTTATGCAAAAGAAACTAAGAGCTGGCTATGTAGCGAATGCTGCAAGGATTTTAGTACAAAATCAAATTGTATAAGGCATATTTGGCTGAAAAATAGCAAAAAGAGAAAAGACAGTGTTTTAGAAGACACAGAGAAAAGACAGTGTTTTAGACACAGAGATAAGAAATGTCAAGAAAGTCCTATTGGAAGATGGAGATGAGAATGACAATACAACAAGAATCCTTGATTCGCAGCAAATATATCATAGCCATGAAGATTTGTGTGTCAGCACCATGCATGATAGAACACCTAGTCCTTGTAGCGACATTGACGACATTAATAACCTTGAATCGTCAGAGGATTAATCTGAAAGTGATAAAGACGAGCTCTTTGATAATTCAAGGCTAATGCAGAAAGACCACGCAAGTCTTCTTTTGGCATTTGCAATATGCCACAACATATCTCAAGAGTCTTTGAATGACCTAATCTCTGTTGTGCAATTGCACCTTCCATCTAAAAATGAAGCCATGACTTCTTTAAACTCATTGCAGAATTTTTTAGGGGTGGTCATGTCCCTATGGGAACAGTGGTTCTAGGCCTGTCCCCAAACTTGGCTTATTATTCTAAATAAGAGGCCACCTGTGTCCCAAAAAGTGGTAACTTCCTTCTTCTGAAAAACACGGTTTTTTCAACACGGTTTTTTTGGACAATTAATTGCTTAGCAAGGTTAGTCCCAGAAACTGTAAGTTTCGGCATCGCAAACGCTGGCTTTATTTGTCTTTCGCATTGGACACAGCCTTGAGTGCTTGAGACATAGAAACCTTTTGGCTTTTTTCCTCAATTTTATCGACACAGTCTTATCTTGGTACGATGCTGGTTTCTGAATTTTTGCTTGGTCGATTTCTCAACTTTGAAAAAATGAAAGTAACTGGAAGTCAAAAATAAAGAGCATTCTGCTGCACACAACCTTATTCGACGTTTTCTCTCATTTATGTGGTGGCGTAGCCAAGCGGGGCGCGGGGGGTATCCCAGCCCCCAATCATTGCCAAGATGGGTTTTGTATGTAAGCCAAATAAGACTACACCCTTAATTTATTTGACCACGCCCTTTGCCCCTCTAATGTTTGAAGTCTGTCTCTGCCACTGCATTTATGATTTTGGCTGAGCCTTTCTTTAACATTGAAACTGGAGGGGAGGCGCAAATGCCTCCTGCACTTGAAATGGTACAAAATAGCACATTTTTCAGTTCTGTCGGAAATGGCCTGTCGGTCTACCACTCCGCAGCGGCCAGATCAGACTAGAGGGATGAGGGGCAGTAGCCCAACATACTTTCTCATTTCTATCTCTTAAAAAAATTTTTGATGTTCGGCTGGCTGTGCAGATAGGTAGGACCAGGTAGGACTGAAAATTGTGGAAATTGTTAGGTCAACCCAACCAACGACCGCACACCCACTCACACCAGGACGAGGGTGAAAAGCTCTGTGGCTGCGTGGATGATTTTTTTTTCATTCATGACACAATATCATTTGATACATGGTCAAAACTAAATAACAATAACAAAATAACAAAAATACATAGATATGTTAAGGTTACAATAGAAAATAGTAATATATCAATTTAAACGAAGGATAGCTCATTATTGAGCAAGAAAATTGGATATATATAACAAATATTCTATAGTTAATCATTCTTAATACGTTTGTTGTATATGGTATGCAAAAAATCACCAAAAGCTTTTACAATAGCAGGATCTTCATTAGTCATTTAATAGTAATATTTTAGGTCAAATGATTGAATCAGTTCGAAGTTTGGGCAAAGGTTTTTGCATTTTCAAGAGGAATTCTGTTCGCTCTGTCGCATACCTTGCACATGATGAAATGGTCTGGTAGTGACTTGCGGTTATTTGTGATTTTGTCTTGAGATTTGATTGGACAAGGGATTTGAATGAGGAAATTTGAATTTGAACAACGCTCAACAGCAATAATGGCAGATGGTGGTTTTTCTGGCTCTTCATCAAGATGACATATGTTTCGTGTCAAGTCAACGTCCAAAAGAGAAGAATAAACTGGTGAACACAAGAGCTGAACAGGTAGGCCTAGCCTGCTTTTCAAAGGAGCAAGTTTATAGTCTTAGTAGTTTAAGTTATACAGGTAGGTGCAGAGCTGTCTTCTGCAGGATGGAATGCTTATCCTTCGAAGACAGTTAGGCCACCGATGAATATAATGTTTACCAAAACCAAATTCCTAAAGTAAATCCCCGAAGTAAACTTTGTTAGGTCGCATAGGTAGATTTTCAGCAAGACAGTATGGAAAACTATTTATTTTAATAAGCAAAACAGAATAGCTTACAGCTAAGCCAGGTTTAAATTTTAGATTACCACCCTACCTAAAGTAAGGAACTTTTTAACTTGTTTTCTAGATACATGGTAACAAGGACAACATCCCTGGCCTTCAATGGATAATGCTTTTCTTGACTTTTCTTGATAATGCTTTTCTTTTCTTGACTTCCTCTGCTTCCAAAATCACCTCTGACCACTGCTGAGTGATGCTGAAGATGATATGTAGGAAATTAAGTTTGATTGCAACATCCAACAGGTCTGCTTGAATTTAGTTGTTACAACTAGATAGGTAGGTGCATATCAACAAGGTAAGCGATTATGATATAGGTATTAGGGCAACAGAAATAGCATCCAAGGAGAATTCAAATTCTGGAATGATTCGAACCAAAAAGTATTTTACAAACAAAAGTGGTAAAAACATCCTTTCAGTTTTACCTGAACATACCAGCCATTTGGCCTATACCTATTGATCAAAATCCAAGGCGGGGCCAATTTAGAATAACCCTTTTCCCCATTTCATCAAAATAAGAGGAGTATCCAATTATGAGAGCGCAATTTTAAGCAGAAGTCAAACACCCACACCAAGGAGTTGTTTTGTTGACTCCACAAGGCTGACATGACATGTTATAGGTTAAGTAATTATAAACCAACATTCCCCAAACCATGTCATTAAATGTAATTAGAACGAGTTGTCTCTTGTAGACTGCACTTGGCGGAAAGCGATGTGAGATGACTTGCTATAGGTTAAGTAATTATAAACCCACATTCTCCCAACCATGTCATTAAATGTAATTAGAACGAGTTGTCTCTTGTAGACTGCACTTGGCGGAAAGCGACGTGAGACAACTTTTTATAGGTTAAGTAATTATAAACCCACATTCTCCCAACCATGTCATTAAATGCAATTAGAACGAGTTGTCTCTTGTAGACTGCACTTGGTGGAAAGCGATGTGGGATGACTTGTTATAGGTTAAGTAATTATAAACCAACATTCTCCCAACCATGTCATTAAATGTAATTAGAACGAGTTGTCTCTCGTAGACTGCACTTGGCGGAAAGCAAGGTGGGATGACTTGTTATAGGTTAAGTAATTATAAACCCACATTCTCCCAACCATGTCATTAAATGCAATTAGAACGAGTTGTCTCTTGTAGACTGCACTTGGTGGAAAGCGATGTGGGATGACTTGTTATAGGTTAAGTAATTATAAACCAACATTCTCCCAACCATGTCATTAAATGTAATTAGAACGAGTTGTCTCTCGTAGACTGCACTTGGCGGAAAGCAAGGTGGGATGACTTGTTATAGGTTAAGTAATTATAAACCCACATTCTCCCAACCATGTCATTAAATGTAATTAGAACGAGTTGTCTCTTGTAGACTGCACTTGGTGGAAAGCGATGTGGGATGACTTGTTATTGGTTAAGTAATTATAAACCAACATTCTCCCAAACATGTCATTAAATGTAATTAGAACGAGTTGTCTCTTGTAGACTGCACTTGGCGGAAAGCGACGTGAGACAACTTTTTATAGGTTAAGTAATTATAAACCCACATTCTCCCAACCATGTCATTAAATGCAATTAGAAGGAGTTGTCTCTTGTAGACTGCACTTGGCGGAAAGCGATGTGGGATGACTTGTTATAGGTTTAGTAATTATAAACCAACATTCTCTCAACCATTTAATTAAATTAGAAATTAGTTTAAGAAAAACGACAACTGATTTTATTATACAAATATTTATAGGGATAAATTTGGATAATTTGCATAAACCGTTACAATTTAAATTTCAAAGTTCAAAATACAAACAAAAAGACCATGATACAAGAATACAGGGAATCCAAAGTAAAACATAACAAAATGCGTGCAAAAACATAACAATACAAAAACAGACAATACACAAAAAACGCCCACTGGCAAAGTTACAAATTAAGACCTAAATTCTCATGATATAATTGTCTATTCAAATTCGGTTTTCCCCAGTGAATGTGAAGGGCCTCTTTGATCTTGAGTTGGTAAAATGTTTCTGCAGAGTCCAGAATGCTGAAGCAACCCTCGTTTGAGAGTGTACGACATGATTCTGAGCTCTGCAGATGCTAACGTGAGAATTCTTATCCCTTAATAGATACTCACGAACTCGTGTTGAGAAATGACGGTTGGTTTCACCGACGTAGACGGAATTACATCCCGCACAAGAAAATTTGTAAACGACACGAGAACGGAGTGAATTAGGGATAGGATCCTTCACCGAAAATAAGTTCGTAACCTTAAAGGAAGAAAAAACCAGTCTTATATCCAGTGTCTTACAATAGCGTTTAAGTAACTTACGAATTTTCTGTTGTGAAAAACTAGATAAGCTTAAATTTGGCAACTTAAAGTAAAGATTCCTTATATTCTCTGAGTCTTGAGCTGTTGAGGTTTGCTCAGAGGCTTGAACCTTATCCAAGTATTTATTAACTTTGTCAACCATTTGGATGGGAAATAGATTCTTTTCTAAAATAACTTTGAGTTTCTTAAGATCTCCATGGAAACCTGACCAAGTATTGTTAATTTTATATGTTCTGTCAACTAACGTACAAATTAAGCTCAGAATCATGTCGTACACTCTCAAACGAGGGTTGCTTCAGCATTCTGGACTCTGCAGAAACATTTTACCAACTCAAGATCAAAGAGGCCCTTCACATTCACTGGGAAAAACCGAATTTGAATAGACAATTATATCATGTTAATTTAGGTCTTAATTTGTAACTTTGCCAGTGGGCGTTTTTTGTGTATTGTCTGTTTTTGTCTTGTCATGTGTTTGCACGCATTTTGTTATGCTTTACTTTGGATTCCCTGTATTCTTGTATCATGGTCTTTTTGTTTGTATTTTGAAATTTAAATTGTAACGGTTCATGTAAATTATCCAAATTTATCCCTATAAATATTTCACACCGTAATTTCTGTTAGTTGTAACTGAAGATGGATGATGAATCCGAAACATGTCTTACAAAATAAAATCAGTTGTCGTTTTTCTTAAACTAATTTCTAATTTGATACTGCTGAGAAAATTTGGAAAAATTTCATTAAATTTAATTAAAACGAGTTGTCTATTGTAGACTGCACTTGGCGGAAAGCAAGGTGGGATGACTTGTTATAGGTTAAGTAATTATAAACCCACATTCTCCCAACCATGTCATTAAATGTAATTAGAACGAGTTGTCTCTTGTAGACTGAACTTGGCAAAAAGCGATGTGGGATGACTTGTTATAGGTTAAGTAATTATAAACCAACATTCTCCCAACCATGTCATTAAATGTAATTAGAACGAGTTGTCTCTTGTAGACTGCACTTGGCGGAAAGCGATGTGGGATGACTTATTATAGGTTAAGTAATTATAAAGCAACATTCTCCCAACCATGTCATTAAAGTTCCCCTGCAATGTCAATCTTTACATGTACATTGATTTGCCATAGGTAATTTTTTTGTCAGATTGGTTTGTTTTGTTTATATTATTGCAAGGCGCTCAGAAGGAAGCTCAGATTGTGGGGGCTGAACAAACTGAAATGTATTTGATGACATAATGATTTTTGACATCATAATATAGTTGTCAAAATTATTGGGGGGGGGCTCAAGCCCCCAAGCCCCCTCTTCTAACAACCCTGTATAGATAGATAAATTAGGTTTTTTAAGGTCCACTTTCCAAACTATAACCTGGTCATTGAGTAGAGAATAAAGATTTTTTTGTATATTGTCATTTCTTCAATAATAAGATGCTGGATTTGCAGTTTGTTTCACTATATTTTCTCGAAACAACATAACAAAACAAAAAACCAAACCTATATATTTCTATTCTTATAACATAACACCAACAATAATTTGGACTAAAGTTTTGCATTTAATCTTCGTCTCTTATGCACTGTTGGTCTTCTTTTAGCTGTCTTATAAGACGAATACGTTGGGAATCACTTTCAGCAAAGCTCCATGTCATCTTTGGAAGCAGCTGATCCACATCCACATCCACAAGCAACCTTAATAAGAAGAGAAGAACAATTGCTGCTTGTTTACAAACGTACTCAACAACCATACAAGAGGATTATAATCCGATATATTAAACTTAACATGTTGCACTGTCTCACCTCATGTAAATCGCTTCTTGAGCTCTTCTTTTTTAATTTTATCTTTACGTGTACGTCACCTGCTAAAAGAGATAAGATACTCAAATAAAATCATATTGAAAAGTATCAAACGGATTTTCTTTTACGTTTAAAAAATAAATGCATTCGGCATTCTTTGGAGATGAGACCAAATATTTTCTACTACCGAAGCTAATCAGCTACGAAAGCAAGGTTGCTTCATAATATCATTTCCTGCTCTACGATGGGGGCCAATGTGAAGATTTGCGGTATTTATTATGATGATTGATGTCCCTACCACAGCACCAACAGAAGGGTTTAAATGTTGTAGGCTTCTAATTTTTGATGTTTTTTTTTCTTAAAGTAGGCTCAACTATAAGTTCTTATAAGAAAATTATCCCTTGTACATACAGTATCTGAACCTAAGAAGGTAAGATGAAGTTTAACGATCAAACAGGCCACGTAGCCGCACGCGCTTCTCCAACCTGAGCAATCACATTGTTCTTTTCCATCCTTGTTGTATTTCACATCACGGAGTAAGAGTTCCAGCTTAATTTTAATTTATTTCCAGAAAGTTTTCACAAAGAAAACGAGACTATCTATCCTGTTTGCAGCACACCGATCATTTTGCTCTCACCTACATTTGTACATGCTCGATTTTCCAATTTGTAACGCAAGGAATTAATCCTTGAAAATGGGCGTTTCTTATTCATAAAGATGTGTCAAAAGCATAATCATGAAGAGATGTCTGAATGTCTAAAGCAAAAGTCAAGAAGATATGGGGCTATCCTGAAAACATGGAAAGTGGAATACTGGAATCCTGGAATGGTGTTCTAGTTAATACTGGAATGATATTCCAGATTCCAGTATTCCATGGTTTTCATACATTTAACAACGATTTGTGAACAGGATTTTCAACAACTTTGTGTGAGTTCTGTAAAGATAAAAGTAACCAAGAGCTGAGAGTTTCTGGTAAATATGGGCTACATTTTCTACCTCTGCAGGGGGAAATGTGGACTAGTTAACGAAAAAATGAGAACTGGTATTCCATTCCAGTATTCCACATTCCATGTTTTCTAGATAGCCGAATATATGGCGCCTAGAAGCAAAGCAAACCAAATAGGTCCAGCTTTCTTCAACTCATTTGTTTTCATTAACATATTCACTTTTTTCTTCATTCATGTTGGTTCGAAACCATGCCACTGCTATTACAACTTCTATCATTAGGTGGTAAGAGCTACCCGGGTTTTTTTCAAACGAGAACAAATTACCGTTAATCTGAAATTTGAGACAACTAGAAACAGTTCCTCAAACTTTGGCGCTTTATGTGATCGATATAAGACAAATGTGCACATTACTCACAGTCCTGATGAAGCCAAAATGGAAAAGTAAAATAGCATCATTATCGGACGGCAGATTGAAGGCTGTCGCAAAATTGTTCGCGTGGAAACAGGGTTAGCGGCTGGTAAGCGGCTATGCTGTGATGCAAAAAGTAAATCTCTATCATTGCAAAAAGCGATTAACATTGAAACAACAATTGAACGCAGGTGGCACTTTTGCCATGATGTGGTGAAATTAGCGAAAAAGTTGGAAACGCAGTTGTGATATGATGCAAAAAGTGGGTTAAATTAGAAAATAAAATGGGACACAGGTAGAACAAATCTCATTATGTGATAAAAACTGGGTAAAATTGACAAAAAGGTTGTGACACTGGTGACGACGCTGCTGTGGTGTGATGCTAAAAGTGCGTAAAATTACAAAATTCAATGGGACACAGGTAGAACAAATCTTGTTATGTGATGAAAACTGGGTAAAATTGACAAAAAGGTTGTGACACTGCTGACGACGCTGTTGTGATGTGATGCTAAAAGTGGGTAGAATTACAAAATTCAATTGGACAAAGGTAACATCACTCTTGCCCTGTGATTAAAAGTAGTGGGTATTTTTTAGCCGGAGTTTGGACACACGTAGCAACGGTGTATCTGAGATCAAGCAACTTAGTGGTTCGTATTGAGGGCTTTACATGACTTACAGATATGGACAATTGATATAACTTGCAGAAAAAGTCGGATATTCTAGAACGAGATAGAAAAAATGAGGGTAAACAGCTTTGTCCCAAAAACTAGTAATATTAGAAGGTTTCTCTCTGGACCCTATCAAAAAATGTGGTTAGTTTATTTCCTTTCTCAGGACAAAGGTGGGGTCAAAAATTTCACTATACATGACCACCCCTGATTTTTTTAACCGAATTTTTTCATCATGAATATTGTTCATCTTGCTTTCAAACATGGAACTCTGAAGTCAGTTGCTGCAGCTAATGCAATATTAATATCTAAAAAAGAAGCCGAACGGCTTCAACACGGTAGCAACAGAATGGGAAATAAGTCATAACTAGACTCACTACATAAGTCCCACTACTTCGCTCAATGTTGTGGTTGTTGTTGTTTTCTACAATGGTTGGAGTGACAAATCGAAATAAGGGGTGCGTAAACTAGAGACTCGTGTCACGAGTCTAATTCACAACCTTTCTTTTAAGAGTCAGAATGTCAGAGAAAAGGAAATATTTGACAAATCAACAAAAAATGTATATCAATCTTCACTCAATACAATACACTTAATGTGATTGTGAACAGAACAATAAATGTAAGTTATTAATAAGTAATTAATTAACAATACACCTTTTCAACTAAGAGCCTCGTTTTCAAACTTTGCAAAAATTTGTTCGTACAAAAATTTTAACCCCAGATTCAGATTGAGCACCTTTATTTTAGTGTTGAGGCAAATTTTTATGATTCTAGTCATTACGGTGTTGATTTTATAGCGACGAAAAGTTCGAAAATTTATTTAGGATTTGACCGTGAAAAATCGCTCAGGGTAAAATTTTACACCCTCAGTAATTTTTCACTGTTAAATCATTTATAACTTTTCAAATTTTTAATCGCTATAAAATGAACATCGTAAGGTCTAGAAGCGTAAAAATTTGCCCAAACACTAAAACGAAGATGCTGAATTCGAATCTGACGTCGAAATGCTTCTGTGACACAATTTTAAATTTTTTTGAAAACGAGGTCCTTAGTTGAAAAGGTGTATTATAAATAAAAATCTCAAGTACCAATGAAGGATGACGCCAATTTGTCATGCGTCAAGCATAAGCTTAAGACGCCAATTTGTGTCAAGACTAAGCTAGACAATGGAATCCATTGTATGAGGACTTTTGTTCCTGCGGAAAATTCACTTCTCATGTGTCATGAGCTAGAAAAACATGAGCTAGAAAACCATGGAAACTATTGAATTAAGGGCGCGGTTCTACCTTTTGGGCGCGGTTCGACTTTTCGATTCCACTGGTTTTCAACACGTTATCAACTACGTTGCTACCGTGAATAAAATGTAAAATTGTCAATACAATCGGTGGATTAATAAATTGATTTGTTTGAAAAATATTAAAGTAGCTAGTTTCTTTGGCAGAACGAAGGTATTAATGAGGACTTCAACCTTTTCTGTAGAAGTTCAGATAAAGGAGATCCTTGAAAGTAAGAAATTTTGTTTTCATTTAACATTAATAAGGTTACATTTCTCCTTGCATATTTTCCGACTTTTTGCCATCTCCCCCTGCATTATTGTTTCCAGGCTATATAACCTTTCAGGAACAATGAAGAAAAACAAATCAATTCGACGATATGGCGACGATTCTCTTGAATGATTTGATGATGAAATGACTATAGTACAAATAATGAAGATAGTAATAAATTAAATTATAATGATGACCATGACATCATCATCGTCATAGTGATAAATCAACAGTTGCGATGGGGCAGTGGCGTACCCCAACATTGTAAAATTGTCCGAAAATGTTGTAAAATTCTGGAGTTCAAATTGTTCAGTTGCCTGATGCGATTTAAGTTGCCTGATGCGATGTTAGTGACATGGCAAATACGGAACAAAAACTTTTGTTTTGTGGTTATAGCTTTTCCATTTTTTTTTCTACTGCAGAGTTCTACCAAATAAGTACAAATCTGCTTCAAATGATGGATGTGTATTTAGCGATACTAGAATTAGGCCTTACTAAGCAAATTCGTTTGACAAAAATTTTGCAAAAAGGGCGTTTACCCACATTAACAAGGGATTGAAGGGTGTGGTCAAAAAAATTTCCTTGGGGTTCCACCCAAGACCCACCCACCAGTCTAGTCCTGAGTATGCCTCTGCAATAGAGGGCTTATTGGTTGCTGAGGCCTTGTAGAGGGAGTTTAAGTTGTTTGATTAAAAGGTTGAATTTTTCCTAGGAAATGGAGTTTGGGAAAACATACAAAGAAGAAAGTCAATGGTGGGAAAGCGTAAAGGCATAACAGATGTTATGGATGGTGTGAAATACAAGGAATTGTGCCAGCCTGGTTGTTTCCTTAGCAGTATGGACAATGTGTCGTTGGTAATTTACACAGACGGAGTACTGTTGTACAAATTGTCAAAAACAGAGATATGGCCAATCTATATTGCAATCAACGAGCTTCCCCCTGAGACAAGGTAGAGTTTCTGGATATGTGCTCGTTCGTTCATAAAAGTTTACAAACACTTGGGATTAATTCTTATCTTAAAGTACCCTTTTTTATAATTACCCTCACGAAAAAAGGACATTTGCCTCCCCAGGGGGCCGTAATGGAACCCTTCTGATTGTGGCGGGATTATAAGTAACCTCTCTCTAATTATTTGATAGTTTTGCACCTTCCATCTAAAAAGGTCAAATATTACTATTTTATTTTATCATATTAACCGTATTGTTTTTGGATACAGCGTTAGGCTTTTGGTAATATTAACTGAATGAATATTTTTGGACTTTCTACAGATTGAAGGTCAGCCATATTGTTCTTTGGGGAATGTGGCAAGGCCATGGAAAACCTCAACCAACCCTTTTCCTAAAACATTTTATTGCTGATATGAAAAAGCTGAAAGCTGAAGGTAAGTTGTATTTTCGTAGTTCACAATTGTTGGAAGTAAATACACAATCTTAAAAAATGTTCTTCTTTTAGCATTAGTACTTGTAGAATACATTTGACACCAGCTTCTTCATTGCTCACTATCTCAAACATTCGCTTTCTCAAGCCCTGTTTGATTTTATTGGAGGACACATAGCTCCCTCGAGCTCTACCAATGTTGCTATGGAGCTGCATATAGATACGCCAAAGATTTGCTTATAAGAATCATATAGTACGTTTTGTTTAGGATACTGCAGATGAAATTGACCCAGATAATCTGGTCGCAGCCCAGATCTGCTAGTCATGCGTGTTTTCAAAGCAAACGCTTAATTTGAGTTGTTTGATGAAATTTGGAACCAGCAATATTGTATATATCTAGTGTCTTTTGTACAAAAAAGTAAATAATCTTAAAATATTTCACAAAACTTTTTTTATACGCTCCCAGGGTTGAAATCGAAATTAACATTGAAGCCCATTTCTTGAAAATGAACCACCACAACGGCAAAAATGGCTGCAAAAACTGTTTGATAGATGGACATCACATCAACAGTGGAAAGGGCACAGCAAACTACTACCCTTTTGAAGATGCGGTAAAGGCAGATAAGCGGACAAATGATGGTTTTTTAAGGGATTTTGTAAGTTTGAACCTTTTTTATTTATATTGGTAGCTTCAAAAAGCCTCTTCGATGAATGGCTACTTAATTTTAACCATATTCACTGTGACAAATGGTATTATATTTGTTGGTCATTATTCCAATATACAATGTTTGAAAAAGAAAGAACGAAGTATATGATCCTTCTTAATAAAGGCAAAATTTAAATTTGGAACATAAAATTTGGTGCACATGTTTATAGTAATAGTAATCTGAAGTAATAGGAATTATGCTGACTTTTCACAATCATGCTTTTATTTATGACTAACAATTGGGAAAAACAACATTTTTGACAGAATATGTTTTTAGTCAACGCAAATAACAGTAAACTGTGCACTTCGAAAAGGCACAATTCAGCATAGGACGTGTTATTATCTATTGCTGAATATATTGTCAGTCTAATTCCATCATTTTATGAAACCTTCAATTTGGGGTCCTTCTAGTTCGATCAGTTTTCGAATCCTTGGCCTGAACTGGTCAAATTTTTGTATCATTAAACCCTTGCTATAAATAATTCTAGCACCAGACAGTCCCCAGTGACATGACCTGTTCATTGATCTCGTGCACATGCTTTACTTGCCAATGGAATTTACAACAGCATATTCTTTTAGAGATGAAATGTGCGAACTCATTCTTTTATTCTTTTAGGTGAATTGTATAAAATCGAAAAGCCTTTTAATTGGTCTGGGTAAAGAACTTGATGTTGTTGATGGTGTAATCATCGACTATATGCATGGTATTTTGTTGGGTGTCATGAAAAGGATGCTGCTCCTCTGGTTTGATTCTGCTAGCCACAGCAGCAGAAGTGGGACAACATATCCAGACTACTTTGCTGGTGACAAGGTAAGTCACTATTAATTTTACTTTATAGTTTGAACACACGCAAAGACACACACACACACACACATACACACACACACACAAACAGTCACTTTATAAATGCATTCTTTTTAAGGTAAAGGTTGTCGATGAACGCCTTATGATGATGAAGCCTCCTGATTATATCAGTAGAACCCTAGTGTCACTGCAAATGAACCTACACAACATGAAGGGTACAACGCTACACAATAATATTCTAAACGAAAATCTCTACCACCAAATTTCTAATTGTCTGTTTTCAGCTTCGAAAACTTCAATAGTGCCTTTGTCATATTGATTTTTTTAAAATATTTTTCCTTTTCTAGCAAGCGAATACCGAAACTGGCTCCTGTTCTACAGTATACATTGTCTAAAAGGGGTGTTTTCAGATAAATATCTCAACCATTTTGCACTATTTGTAGAGAGCGTGCATATTCTACTCAGCTCTGAAATTGACGAAACAAGCATATCTTTAGCTGAAGCCTATCTGCGAAATTTCTACAAAGACTTTGCCTCGCCCTATGGTATGCTTGATTTTTACTTTTTTATCAATGATCCTAACCCGACGACGTACAATATTCGGGACCTCTCTGGGCTTACTCGTGCTTTTCGTTTGAAAGTTTAAATGGAATAATAGTAAACTAGCAGTTAACACAGTTAAGGAAGTGCTGCTCCGAGGCAGAATGCAACCCGAATGCAAGTATTGCAGGAGATTGCCATGAGTATATCGAAACCTGGTCAATAGAATAAACAGTGTTTACTCTGATGACTATGATCAAAGTGAATATCAAGGGTTATGGCTGTGTACTAGCAAGCAGTTTAAGTTGAACAAGAGTTGTCTTTGCATTACATAACCAATTTTACAAACTGTACAAAAAGAGTCAGTAAAATGAAAAACAAATATTCAAATCAGGTATTTGACAAAATTAAGTCTTTAATTATCACAATGGCCGCTTTTGTTATGTGGTATTTTCATTATTTCACCTGATTATGTTTGTTTTTAACTTGTCACAAGGGGATTTTAAGTTGGAAGCACACTTCCTTGTTTCGACATATATTAGACTGCTCATAAACAATTTAGGATTACAGAAAAAACGAAGATTAAATTTTATTCAGTAACAATTAAACATAAGCACGATTGACTTTGGAAATAACTTTATTTTCCTTGCTGATTGATGTTAAATATCCTCTCACCTTTACTGCTCCGAACTCCCACCTGTGCCTCCACTTTGTCGCCATTTTGTTGTTCGCAGCAAGAAACGGGCAGACAACAACCGCAACAACATTGCCGCAAACCCACAAACAAACACGGCCACAAACAACTTGAAAAATTTCCACTCTCATCCAGAATATAATGCTGCTACGCAGGCGCCTTGCGCTGCTCCACAGTTAATACTTGCATGGAAAAAAAGATGCTAGCAATGAGGTAAATCATTCGTTACTTCAAAAGAGTTGAGAAATTTACTTTGCGTCGACAGGAAAAAATCCTCTACATCCCGACTCTGCAGGTTTCCTTAAGTATTCCTGTAACCGTTTAAAATTTGGAGGTTTAAATACCTAATGTTCTTTCGTGCAGATTATTAGAGCATTCACCGTGGTAAAGTGGCTCCATCTATTTTTGGACAAAGAAGAGCCGAGTCAGGAAGCAATTTCATCAATTTGAAATATGAGGTGCAACAGTAAAAGGTTTGCAACAGAACATTTAAATATTGTCTATTTAAAAACGAACCATTTGTTCAGTGAAATAACAAAATACATAATACTTTTTAGGCCAAGAAAACTCAGTAAAGCAAAAAACTGTTACCTATCGTGTGGCAAAATGGCTAAACAATTAAAACAACCAAGTTGGATGTCATGCAAGGACTGAGACATTTCATCCCAGATGAGAAAAAGAAATTTATTGTCCTTCAGAGAATAGTTAAAAATGGGGAAACCTATTACTCTGAGCAATATCAGCGGGTAAAGAAAAGAATTTTGTACGTTGTGTCCTTGAGAAATGACGACAGTTCGCATTCAGTAGCGTCAATCATTTATTTTGTCATGGAAGAGCAAGAAAGGCATGTTTTTGCCGTGGCAAGACTGATACCTAGTATGGCAAAGTGGGCAATAGAGTGCGGAAATTTTCAGCTCTGCAATATCATGAGGGTGGCTAGTATAAGCTCAAAGTAGGTATCTAATGCAGAAGCTAACTACCTTTTATCTTTTATACGATTTTTTAGTCTCTTATTTATAAGAGCCAGATAAATAATTGAGGCATGAATGTTCTTAATAATGTTTTTATTTCACCATTGCTTTCTTGGAGAGCTTTCGCGCCAGAGAAAAGTGTTTCCTTTTCGTAATTTCTGCACGCGATGTTAAGCTGCAATCTTTGACAAAATATTCGGAACAAGGCATTTTCTCCAAGGAATATGGCCTGTTCCGTTGATTTTCTACTTCCATAACTCCAATTTTTCCCCCTTTTACCCCCCCAAAACAATGTTGGTAGTAGAGCAAGGCAACTTTTGTACAAAACAACATTGTAACGGGGGAGAAGGGGGGATCAATAGATAATAGCAAAAGTATTTAGGCCGTTTCAATATATATTTGTCCAAGATTGTGGTTGAGTTTCGGCGTCAACTAATTGTGTAGGAAATAAATACCACTAATAATACTGTCACTTTAGTTAAGCAATTAAATAAGGTATTAAATTTCAATCTAGTCTACAGCATGAATAATGAACAACTGAATATTCCTGAAGAGCAGTCTGCCATTACTATACTGTCTTTATTGAGGGGCAAACACTTACGGCATGCATGTGCTTAGATGTGTACTTGACTTTGATTGACTTGTTACGAAGATAAGGGGAAAAAGTGAAAATACTTGACTGACTAAAACTACAACCTATGATTTAATGCAAAGTGTGTCCTGGTATACTAGCTCATAATGCTTCAACTGCTTTAATGTCTGTCAATCTCATGCCTAACTTCTATGACTGTCTGCTTTCCTTCAAAACTATTAAAAAAATGGTAAATTATTAAATATAAGATAATTTTTATTTTGCGGAAATGAAATCATAGTCATTCATGTGGAAGATATAGTTGAGAAGTTGGTGTTTCTAGATGGCAATGAATCTTTTGGATGTGTTGCAAGATACCCGAATTTTTTCGAAAAAGATTAACCTTGGACAAAATAAAATGAACTATAGATTCAAAATTCATTGTTTTTATTAATCTTTGCTTCATTGCAAGATTTTAGGTTGCTGATACGCTGTCATTCTACAGCTACACTACAGTCAATCTGCCTTCGACAATTCTTTTTTGATCCTATTACTACTTTTCTGAGCAACAAATGGAAATCAAAACAAAATAAACCAACTTTAAACCAAAGGAAATGAAAAACAAAGCTTAATTCATTAAAGCCTATAGCATTTGCTAATGTTTGCAATTCAGAAAAGTTTTCATTAATTGACGGGCTTTGTGGAAAATCGCTTTCCACTTAAATCTCCATCAAATGAAGGCTTCATTATAGCAATGTTCAGGCAGTGACCCAGGTTTCTGGATGAAAATAACCGTTACTTATATTATAACACAATAAATGAAATTTAACTAGCCAATTAAATTCCCCAGTGCAGAACTTCAAAGGAAAAATACCGCTGTTTCCAGCTTTCCTGAGAAGATGGTTTACAAAATGTTAACATTTCTGTCTTTTGTAGAACTTTCTGGGTTTTCACAGTAGAATCAAGTACAAAACCTAGATGTTTGTGCTGTTAAACATTTACAACTAGGGTATCGTTGAAAAGGATAGGTGGATAGTCAAGAGGTTTCTTTTTCCTTAAAAATTTTATTTCAACTGCTTGTTTAGTTCTGTCCGAATTGAAAAAATGTTCCATTTATTACATTGTCTTACGAGATTCACATCATTGTTTAAATCACTTGCGGCAGACATGGGGTGACGAACAATGGTGAAGAGTGATGTGTCATCTGGAAAAAGTTTTACATTACATTTTAAACTGTCTGTTAGGTCATTAATATAGACTAAAAAGAAAAGAGGGCCAAAGATTGAGCCTTGGGGGACACTGGCAAGGATATTCACCCAGTCAGAGGATTTTCCGTTCAATATTGTATGTTGTTTTCTGTTTGTCAGAAAATTTTGAACCAAAGACAGTAATTGACCAGAGATATTGCAGCGATGTAGTTTAAACATGCGACCCTCGTGCCACACTCTATCAAATGCCTTGGATATATCAAGTTATACTGATCTTATGTATAGTGCTGGGTTGCTGTCGAAAGCTTTAGATAAAGTATGTACTATTAATAGTAATTGATTAATTGTCCAATCCCCCGGGTGGAATCCTAACTGATTAGGGTTCAGGAAATTGTTTGAAATCAACTTCTCTACGATTTTCCCAAAGAGTGGAAGCAAAGATATTGGACGGTAATTTTCCTTCAAGTTGTTGCTGTTCTTTTGATGCACAGGTACAACATTTGCTCTTTTTTAAGTTTCAGGGAAGATACCATGGATAAAACAAGCTTCAAATATTATCTTCAGTAGCAGAACTAGAGTCCAATCGCATATTTTTATCATGTGACCTGATATTTCACCCCAGCCATGGGCCTTGTTCAGGTTCAGATCGCATTATCTTCAATATTTTTTCATAAGAAATACGAAAATCTCTGAGGGGTGGTTCTTTTGGCTGGAAGACCGGTGGAATATCACTTGCAGTATCTAAGGTTGTATATTGAAGTACAAAGTAATCATTGAAGATTTGTGCCTTAGCAGAGAAGTCTAGAATGAATATGTCATTTTCTTAAAGTGGGGGGGGGATTATTGGTATTTTATTTCTATTCAGGATCTTGTTGACCAATGACCAGTAAGATTTTCTTCCAGTATTAGGATTTGATAGCGTGCATTCAACACTCTTCAAATACTTTTGCTTAGCATCCTCAATAAGCTTGGTCCCTCGAGATATCAAATTCTGTATTCCCTCTAATTTATCTTCTGGTTGACCATTTTTCACAAAATTCTTTCAGCTAGATTCTTTTCACCTATAGAATTTTTGATATGCTTGGTAATCCAAGGACACTGCTGAGGCCTAACTGTGATACTTTTATTGGGTATAAAGTTTGAGAAATTATTGAAATAATTTCATTAAGCTTTATCACTTTCAAATTTGGGCAATAAATATCTTCAAAGGTTTCACATCAACAAAACATGTATATACTTTGCCTTAATGAATCTACATCAGCATCCTTGTAAGATCAGACTTTTTGCTTGAAAGATGGGAGGTACAAGTTTTCTCCTAATGATTTGATGGTGGCATTGTTCCTGAAGCAAGGGTGAACTCCAGACTCGAAAAGAAGATTGTAAATACTAAATTGATGCATGATCTGGATTCGCCAATAAAGTGAGTTGATTCAGAAATTAGCTGTTGGAACCTAAGATCCACGATGAAAGGCTCAAGGAATTTTCCTGCATCATTCTCTATGTCATTTTTCCCACCACTGAGGGGAGAGGACATTAAAATCTCCAGTGATAATTACACAGTAGGGGTTCTCAGAAGCCATCTTGGATAACATTAGCTCAAAGATTTTCCATAAAGTCCCTTAACCCTATTGTATTCTGACTGGGACTCCTACAAATGGTTGCAAAGAAATACTTTTTCCGGTTCATTTGAATTTTGCAAACGATGACAATGGAAAAGGGTAATAAGAAAATCGATAATATTATGAAAAAGCAGCAAAATAGGTCGAACCTAAGGAGCATTAATATCATCAAGTGGAATGAGAATCGGCGCATTTGTCTATTCTTGAAAGGGGACAAATGGGATGTACCAATTGCTGCCAGCCATTGACTTATATCAACCGACATCATCAAATACAGATCCTTTCGTCTATATTTTCCGCAAATAAATACATTTTCCAATGTTGGAAATCCGATTCATGAACCTGGCCAGGGAAACATTTAATATGACACTCTAACTAAATAATTCACAAATAATACAAATAAAAACGAAAAAAAATAGGTTTTCTCCCTTCCTAGCACATTTTGCATGGTTCACCTTGTTTGTGCTTGTGCGTTATTCAGGTTTTATTTTATCGTGATGGGAATATTTCCTATTTCATTGAGCTTCTAAATCTATTGAATTTGAAATTCATTTACTGCATGGTTACCTTTACGAAAATGTTGTTTGACAGGGAGAAGTTTCTCTAAGTCAATTGATCTGATTCTATGTCTATAGTTATTCAGCCCCAAATTAAGCTAGCAAATGAATTAGTTGATATTATACAAGTTGCAGCATAGGCTGTTTCTGATATTACAAGGATTACAAAATTTAACAGTTTTCATAGTCCGTTTCTTGCGGATTACTTGGTTATTGATTATCTTGTTGCTTCCTATCCATTCTTTTTATCTTCTTAGGACAGCAGTAGGCTACCATACCCGGTTCTAGGCTACCATGGTAAGCTTTCTTTTAGATGTTTTGGGTGAAAGGATTTAAAGTGGAGATAGTTGTGAGTGTCGGTAGGTTTCGCGTAAAGTGATGTTTGCAGATTCCTATCGTCATCAATGTATATCAAAGTATCTAAAAAAGCGATTGATTTCAACGATTTGTCGTGATCAAACTTAATTGAGTCGTGTTTAGTATTTAGATTCTCTAGGAATCCGTTACGTTTTGTTTCTCCCTCTGTGTAGCCAGGGACGTCACTTCGAAATTTTTTTGGGGGGTGTAAACTGTTTTGCCCTGCTGAAATGTATTTTGCCCTGCGAAAATTTTCCTTCAAACAAGTATATAGGTACATATATCATCTGTAAAAACAAAAGAAACAAATAATCGCTTCAATACTATTTTTACAATTATTAATATAATTGAAATTCTTTTCATTTTTTTTATGCCATACTTTTAATATTTCATCAAGTAGGTTTGTGTCCGTCAAGCCCTTCTCATACACGCAGTTTTTTTATAAGCAACTTCGCTAGGGCCCAGTTCAATAAGTTGCTTGTTTTTGGACCTCTTATGGCCACGTTTTAGTAGCAAACGTTGCTTAGTACTAGCTTAATTTTAACTGTATATCTTTTGCCCTAAGAATAGTATAGAGGCTAGAAAAACAGCAAAGTTTGTAGATCTGCTATAATGTAGCTTTTACTAGTACTGTACTGTAGATTTTACCAGATAGAGACTTTGTATTGTATAGTACCAAAGCCCTCGATAAAATGCCTCACGTAATGAGTAACACTCCGTTGATATGCGAGTTTTGACGGCAAATGAATGGAAAAGGATTCTATAATGATCAATCCTCGATTGCTTGCAGTGATATATAAATTATTTAGAATTTAAATTGTTGCTTAGGTTTTTTTCCTGTGGTACTATACAATGCTTAGAGTTTTAGGCCTTCTACATCTAAGTTGCATATAAGTGGTTGCACATAAGAAAAACTGTGTGTAAGCCAATAAAATTAGATCATTTAATCGTTTGTCTAGCATTCTGGAACGCAGCGAGTTTTTAACAATCTTAAGTTTGATAAATGTACGCTTGTCTCTAGCCACAGACACAGGTGCAGTAAGGAGGCTGTAGCATGAATAAACCGTTGGGAAAAGTCCTCTGTTTTCAACGGAAGGAAAATACCAAAAGCTCTGTAATATACAGAACATATGGAATGGAATCATGGGACGTGGAATACGGCATTTCAAACCTTTGGATCAAGGAATTTCAGATTTCTACACACTCTGTAAACGAATGACAAAAAAGAAAAGGAAATATGGATTCAATCTGAAAACTTTGTGAAGCTTGAGTTTTTGTATTTTTGCCCTGCAAGAGCATATTAATTTTTAAGTTTTGCCCTGCGAAATCCCGTTTTTCAGGATTGGGGGGGTAGAACACCCCCCAAACCCCCGCAATAGTGACGTCCCTGTGACAGTTAACTGAAGTGATTCCTGGACGTCCTGGGGTATTCTTTTTATGTATTTTAGGTAAGAGATAAATTTGTTCATTTATTGGTTTCAGTTTTTCGAATGTTTCCTTGTTAATTAAATTATTAGAAACCATATATGCTAGTGAATTTATTACTATCTTTTGATAATCTTCAAAGAGGTCAGTTAAGAGTTCTTGATAAAATTCTGTATTGTTTAATTTGTTATTAGCTTCTGTGAGATATTCTTCAATTACTCAGATAATGGTAGCACCACATTTATCTGCTTTGGTTATAATCAAGTCCTCCTTTGCATCAAGTCTTAATGGCTTCGTGTTGTTTTTGGATTTCCTTTAGGTAAATGTGGCTTATCGTGGTTTTTAGTGTCCTGTTTAATAGCTATTTTGAAGGTTTGAATAGTACAGTTTATGTTTTGAATAATCAATGCATAATTAAATAATAACGAATATCGAAATGAATAAGTGAATAACGTAAATGAATGAATAAATAACCTAAGTAACGTGAATAACGTAATAGAATGAATAACGTGAATGAATAATTTTTTTACTTTTAACACTTGTAAACTTGTTGGTTCTTAATTCGATAATCCAAAATGGGCTCTCAATTGTGTCCTTCTAAAATAATTAGATCGTTTTCTAAGGTGATTTTATCGAATTTGGGTGGACGGGGACAAAAATTAAGACCTTTGCGCAATAAATCAAATGTGTCTACAGTAAACTTGTGCTTGCTTAAATTGATTAAGCGTCCAGATTGGTCATGTTTAAATCTACTAGTCTTTCGAAGTTGTTTCTTAAAAGTTCGAAAGCTTGAATGGTTGTTGTTAGAAGATCTTGAATGCCCCCTTCCAAGTGTCTTGGCTGGGGACTTACCTCGTTTTTTTTTGGGAGCTTTCATCTCTATGTTGCTTGATTTGTGCTTGGATTTCTATTCTTTTGGGTCTTGTGCATTCTTCTGAATCCATATTGGTTGACATTGGAGGAGTTTGTAGTCTGGCATTTGCATTTCTCTTTTTTGTTTGTTTGTTTAACGATATCTGCATATGTTTGTCGAACTGGTGGAGATTGTGTGTGTGTTTGCATCGCTGATTTATTTAGAGAAGTTCGTTGTTTACTTTGTTGATAGGCTTGTTGTCTCATTTTTCTTCAGGATGATGCTGCCATGTCTTTGTCATTAGTTGTCTGGTTGTCTGGTATATATCTTTCTATATATCTTTCAATATATATAGTACAACTAAAAAAATAAAACGACTAATAAGCTACTATTTTACGAAATTTATATAAATGTATGATAACAATAATGTTTGTAAACGTATTGAAGCCTGAAGAGACTGTGTGAACAGAGGAAACTAGCCGTGTTGTAAATAAAGAATAAAAATCGTGTTACATCTTAGCGAGTGAGTTATCATTCTTGTGTTGAGTTATCATTCTTTTATATATATAGATATACAACTGCGTATTTGCATTCTGCTGTTTTTTTAGTTAGTTGGCTTAAATTAATTAATAAAGGTATCGTATTTAAATAGCCAACTTTAAAGAAATTGATATTATATTATTATTATCAGACTCGTGTTGTTATTTTTGTTATGGTGTATGCATTGTTGTTGACTAAGTACTATAATTTAACTGTAAGAACAAGGCAAAATTTCATTTCCCTCCAGTTACGATTACTCGATATCAGTAAGTCCGATAGTAGTGCTGTTTTATAGTTTTTGCTTCTTTTTGGGTGCTTAACAAAATGGCATAATTTATTTTTCAATGTTTTGGGGGGTAGAATTTTCACTGACTGGAAATGCTGACATCATCAATCATGCGACTTCTATTGTTTTACAGAAATGTACCCAAGTCTAAAAATATTTGCAAGACCTTTAATTACCCGAATGCAAAATAAAATCATTGGTTAGGCACTTCGCAAGATTGTTACTATGAATTCCTTGTCTATTTATCTAGTACATTAACCATGGTAGAGCTAAACACTGTAATTAGTCGAAAAACTATTGGAAAGCCAGAAGTGAAGTTCACTTTCGAAGGCTTCAGCATTGAAATTTTTATAATCACGATAAGTAATAGTTCTGGGGGGGGGCAATCTTACATAGGTAGTTTTTAAGATCGTGTAAATCAGATGATGGTGATCACTGAAACCGGTTCCAAATGAGTGGCTTTGCATAAAGGAGTGTTTTTTATTTGTGAGGATAAAGTCAATAGCCCTTCCTGTCTTACTCTGTAAAGTTGATGGATTTCCAATAGAGGACTCATTGGTTTTTCTGTAATATCCATGTTAAAGTCCCCTATTATCAAGATATTATCAACAGAGCAGAGCTACTATACCTATCAATGATCTTACCAATGTTTTCTATAAAATGTTTTGGGTCAAGGGTAGGACTCCTATAAATTGGCAAGATCAACCTCTTTGTTTTTCTTATATTGATTTGTATTGGTATGACTTGAATATCACCAGGAACGTTGATCAATTCAATTTTTTGCATAAAATATCCTCTCTGACGTACATCCAAAGCCCATCGCAGTTAGATGTTACATCTAGTCTAAAGGGTGTCTTAAAGCCATTTATACGAAATTGGCTCTCATGCGTCTAATTTAGTTTCTTTTATGATCGATATATCTAGCTTATCTTTTTTCATCAGTGAAAATAGTTCGAATTTATTTCTGATCGAGTTAATGTTTATATGCCCGATGATGATATTTTTGGGGCATCTAAGGCTGAGACTTTTAACTTTTCCCAACACTCAACCTCATTTCTATCGCTATTTATCGATAGGAGTTTTTTAAAGTTCTATAGAGGGCTTAATTATTGGTTGGGACTCAATATAGTCCGAATGTTTGCCTAAATTAAATCTAACGCTTTGTGAATCTAGACTATGTGGAACTAAATGTTCACTATTTTGAAATTATTTACTGGTGTCTTTGAATAATATTGTATTTGGTGACTTTGATTCAAAAGTTATCTAAGAAATCAATAAAGTTTTCTGCTAAAACAGAATCCCTTATCTATTTAGGTGTAATTTGCGCTGGCAGAGGCAAGATTCATCTATATTCTTATTATCCAAGAGTACTATATTCGTTTCTTCTGCCAGACACTTAAGTGAATCATTTAAATCGCAAACCTTTCTGCTCAGGTCTTCTCTGTCTTTCCTGGTCCTGATTGTTGACCACACCAAAGTTCTATTTAGGGAGCTTTTCTTTCATTCGGCTATTTTTTCTTTTATGGTTGAGACGGTATCAATATTTTCTTTACTCGTTAGGTCATTTGTCATCCCGAAATGAATTATGACACAGTCTGGTATCCTTCTTATCACTGGAGGGATGTGATCCTTTGTGTCTATACTTGTTGCTCCACTATGCGCTCTGAATTTCACATTATGTTGCTTTTTTAACCCTTTTTTAGTCCTGTAATTATTGAATGAGCAGGCTTTCAACAGTAGAATTGCTGTGATTTCTTCCTGTACGAAATCTTGTTGTTCATGTGTGTTTCAATTATGGCACCCACGTTTATTGCATGTTCAATATTTCTTTTCGTTTGGTTTTCATCCCAGCTGTTTTCTTTTTCACAAAATTCGACAATTCTTTCGAAATATTGACCAATATTTTTTTGCCTTAGGGCATCTGGTACCTGTGAAACTTGATCAATCACAATGAAACAGCTTGGTGGACTAATTGTATCAGATCAAAAGCACAAATAGCACAATCTTCAATTCCCCACTCTATAAACCACTCAAGCTACATATATCAGGCTTTAATCAGACAGTCTCATTCAGAAAACAGCAAAGACAACATTAGGTACAATTGAGACTCTTGGACTCAGTGGAGCCAACTCAGTCACTTCTCTGATCTCGGAACGAGCTTTCTGCTATTTGACCCACCTTTGATTCGTCATTGCAAGCTAGCATCTGTTACATACTTCCAACCCATACAATCAACAAGGAAACAAGGTCCACTGGGAGAAGCAAAGCAGGTCATACATTTAGCTTGTTGTTTGGCGGCAAACAATTTAAGTAAAAGTATTGAAAGAGCTGCAAAGCCATATGTCTTTGTATTTGTCTGTCAAACCACTGTATCTCATCTCCTTAGTGATTTGTGTATTTCGAGTGGCATCTGAGCATAAATTAATGCTGCCTTATTTCCTCCCTCAAGGTTAATACCAAAAAAGCCGAAACCCTGTCAGGAAGTTTGGCGTTTTTTACATCAACCAAATGAGATGGCCTTCAAAGGGCTTCTCGAGTGCATGCATTACCCTTATAAGCTGATCTAGCCTATAAGCCCCTAAGTGTTCCTAAAGTCAGTGACTGAGACAAAGAAAGAATTTCCGCCCCACTACGTATACCCCTTTTGTCCCCTCCCTCATGCTTTAGCTACCCGTTAATTGCCTGACCACAACAAAGACTTTATAGTTGGTGGCTAATGAACCTTGCTCACCACTTACTGAAGTTATCCTCATGTTGTCGTTATTAAAATCAGTAGCGGGTGGGGCAGCAATGCTTCTCATATCGAGTTGCAAACCTTTGGAACACTCTAGGCACAGAGGCTAAAGCTTATTCAAGCCTAAGGGCTTTCAAAAAGCAGCTGCTAAATGAAAATTAACACTCTTTTCGTTCAACCCTTATTTAATTAACGAAAATTGATATATTGGATAACTGTAGATTTTGATATAATTAATTTAGACACATATATGTTTGTTAGATATTTTAATGTATTTAATTGTAAGTTTTTAGCATGGCCCTCTGTAAATCAGTTGTTAACTGAGGGGCTACCATGGATAAAAAATATATAATGAAATGAAAATGAAATGAAGGAAATGGCAAACGAGATGACTAGGAGAAGAAAACAAAGGTTATAGATGACTTGAAAGGACAGGTTGGCAGAATAAGCACTATCGAATGGGAGGGAGGGATGGGCAACTTGAAAACAACTGGAAACCGAGCACTGATGATATTGATTGATGAAGGTCTGCCTTGTGCTTTCCAATTTATCTATTCTATCATCCGGGACACTGTTCCTAAACATGTGCCCTTCCCATCACCCAAAGCAATCCCTTCGGGGGGTAATTAACTGACATAAACCCCTGGCTTTAATCTATATTTTGTTTACGATTTCTGTCTGTTTTCTGACGTTTGTACTCTGTGAAGTGTATGATGAAAAAAGGTTTTTTTAATTTTAATTATGCTGGAAAAATTTCCCGCTGTTAAAGAAGGGGTGTTTGGGGTTTTGGTTACACGGTTTTCGAATTTTTCCGCAAAATTAAGCAGCTTTCCGGTTTTGAAAATCTCGTCGGTGAACGGTTTTACGGCATTTCTGAATATTTTGTCCAGTTTGTGATTAAGATTTTGCATTTTCAGTACTGAATTCCGAGTCAGTGAAGATACAGGTTAGCCTGCAATGAAAACAAAAATTGTAGTGGGAAACGTCTAAAAAACGTGAAGCAAACAGAAAAAGTTGACTGACAATAGAGGTTGATAGATTATGTGCAATTTTGGTGAAAACGAACACGGTTTAGTTCAAAATTTTACGGTTTTCAGACCCCCCAAACACCCCCTCATTAATCGCAATTTTGCAAAGCCTTAGTAAAAACGTGCATTTTAACAAAATATTTGTTCATCTTGTAATTTCGAACAGGTAAAGGGGTGTTAACAAACTTCTTCACCTGGGTCTAGTGCCTGACAATAACATCTTGAGAGATAATGTGCAAGAAGGAAAATTTCAGTCTGATACACAAAAAAATGATGGAATAAAGCGTTATTGCGTGTCTGGCCCTTACAAGTAAAACAAATTGGATAGGTAATATTAGTACTTATTCATGCTCTGGTAGGCCAATAGACCATTTTCACGATGACATAGAATGGTTTTGAAGGCGAGGCATTAGGATTGAAGATGAGGCAGTTGATGTTCCACATCATTTTTCCGCAAGCAAGTCACAAAGGCAAAGTGTATTATTCTCATCTTTTTCTGTTTGTTGGAATCACCAGAAATTTAAAGGGCTACTATCACCATATCGTATTTTGGTTTTTTTTGGGTAGTTTTTGATGCCAAAACACGTTCTGTAACTTTAAAATTTGATAATTACCTCATTAACACGCTTTTTAACACCTCCAAAAATTCAAAATTCAGTGAGAAAAACGCTGAATTTGGGGAATGGGTCGAGGCTTTCTGTGACGTAGATCCCGGAATACCTGCTGAACTGAATCAATCAAAGTTCTCAAGCTTCGTTGTGCGTACGTTCATAGTTTGCTTACTGATTTTTCCTCCGGTATTTTAAAAAACTCCTGCATTAGAATTAAAATGTCGAATTACGATTCAGAGTCAGAAGAATCTATTGGTAAAGTTTCTGTTGCGAACAGCTTAAATTTTCAGCAAGAACAGGAGGATGGATTCGCAGGAGCTGGGCCTAGGCCTGCTGTGGATGATAACCTGGAGCTCCAAGATGAAGCAGATTTTGATGTTGCTGAGCCATACGGAGATGAACCTTTGGCTGATGAAGAATGGATTCAAAGATATCAGGAAGAAGTTAGGGTAGCTAATGAAGAGGAAGCTCGCTTGAGACGACGACTTGATGGGACCGACTTGGTTGAGAACTGGTGAGCTATCTTCTTGTACCTATAGTTGTTTGTTGTTTGGTTGTAAAGGCCCCGAAAGTATTCATTGGTCTTGCATTTTAAAACCGTTCTTCAAATGTTCTTATCTACCCAACAGTTCCTGCTGAAGAATATGAAGACCTTATTTCAAATATTCTAGGTGCAGCTGTGGTCATTGCAGTATAGAGAAACTTATGAATCCCCAAGAATGCAAATGTTGTAAAGAAATTGAAGGTTGCAGTATAGCATTGATAGATGTCAAAGTTGTTGAGGAGTGTGGACAGGTTCCACCTTGTGTCACCCTTCATCCAGGCTTCAATCCTGTTTGCTTGTCTCCATGGACTCTTCGTCTTGCTGCTGAAAAGTACAAGACTAAGTTGAATGCCAGATACAGAAGAATTATTTCTGAATCAAAGTGAATGATGATTTTTTTAAAAAACACATTTATCAATCATTTTAGGAAAGAGACCTCCACCCTTAGATTTCTTTTAAAAAATTCTTTTTTGTTCATATTAATAGATTGATGAGAGCAGTTGCATATCAGCAATTCACCCGCCTTATCCATGGAAGGCTTGGGGAAAGAAGAATTCCTCTTCCTGCATGTGCATATCATGCCATCAGGAACAAGTTTCCAACAAATGAACAAGTTGGGTTTCAAGAAGATAACTGATAATGAAGGTGTGCACTCACACACTTTATACTACTCACTGTTAAATCAATGATTCCTTATTCTTTGGGCAGGATGAAACATTTTTATGTCCTTTCATAGGGTTGCCACATGCTTTGCATTTGGGCTTGCGTCTTTCAGAGCTGCTTTCAGATGAAGTTGATGTTGTTGCTGTAAGATGATTTTAATTATTAAAATTAGATTGTATTCCACTGCACCTCCACCCTCATCACCCATTCTGCTGGTGTGCAATTCTTATGCAATGTGCAACCCTTGTGTTTGGGAAGGTCAGCTTGAAGAAACAGAGATTGTCATCTCTAAGCGTGCATATTGTCTTTGACAAGGAGATACACTTTTCTGTGTGTGTAAACTTTAACAGGGTTAACAAAGGCAGTATTAGCAAAATGTATTTCTTTTATTTTAGTTTTGATGCATAGAACATACCAGGCTCTGTGGTTGGTGGAATCTCCTTTGTTACCATAATTTGGCGTGCAATGAACTTTTCAACAGCAGAAACCTTGTCTTCTTTATCCAGTATTGAATGCATCGGGGCTGGTATCATTTGCATAATTCGCTCTTTGAAAATTCTGAGTTTGTCTCCAGCAATAACACTCATCATAGTGTCAAATGGCATGGGTAAGAATTGTTACATAGAATTTAAGTTGTTAGTTACAATTTGTATCTTTTTCAAATTTGCATTAACGATTGTTTAAGGTCACTTACTGTATGTCTGTTGAACCCTTGTACTTTTTACTGATGCTTCCCCGTTTTTGAATTTCTGATAGGTGACTGTAACTTTTGGCTTCCCATCAGTGTCAACTATCTTGTCCCGAAACAAGTTCTCATTGAAATGCAGCATTGACAGAATGAGTCTTAAAATTGAAAGTAAGTATTTGTGTTACATTTGAGATTTCAATTTTTTTATATCATACAGAAAATGACAGAATTCAATTTTCAACAACACTATTTTTAGATTTGCAAACCTGCAATAAATTCCGGGAAAGGTAAAAGCAATCATTTTTGGAGCAAAGTGATTCACAACTGAGTGGTAGGCCTCCAAGCAGCTAGTCTGAGCAATTGGTGATGCTTGCATTATACCTGCTTTTATCCCTTGCTTGTCGATTGTGTCTGCAAAAGTAGAAAATTCAATCTTTAGACAGGTTAGTTTTACTTACATTGTTCTTTGTTTGTTTTTTTTCAAATTTTGGTAGTATTGCTTTTTAATTTTAGGAATAGCTGATTATTATTCAAGGTACCTTTTTGCAACCATTTTCTTGGTGGTATTTCTAATGAATGAGCACATTTGTTGAATATGGAATTAGGAAGATTCTAATCAACATTCTGGATGTGAAATAGGAATGAATAGAATTTAGCCCAAATGACTTCTCCATTTCCGCTTGGTGTTGAGACTGCACTCCAGTGAAGGTGTCTTAGACATGGCTTAATCCAGCACTCAAGTGACGCACAACCCCTCAATTTTGAAATCTTAAGCAGGAGTTTGTGAATTTCTGAAGAAGAAATTAATTTTCAAAAGTTCTGACCCCTCCTCATTAAAAAGGTAAAGTTATATCATATTTTTAAGGATGACCTGTTTGCCATTTATGAAAAACTGCTGTACTTACTTTTTTTCAAGTGCTAAAGATCAAAGTAATGGTTTATCGATTTTATGTTTGTTTTCATATGTTTAGCAATTGTTGTGTGTCTATCCAATATGAAATTTTTTACATTGAGCTTTTTGTCCTCCAGGAGATAATCAAAACAGTTCTTGAATCCTTCAAATTCCATTGCACTACTGCTGGTAACTTGATTTCGCTGAAAAGAAATACAAATATCTTCTGGTTGATTGTTCAAGAGGTATATTTTATGCATAAATGGCAATTTTTGTATGAAAAAGAAAACAGTTTTTCAGTGTTCACTTACTTGTACAAGCGTGAAGTGAATTATTTGAGCAGTATCGTTACAATAAACTGTGTAGGTGCCAAATTTTGCACTGTGGCACATACTGTCATGGAGTGCATCTCCAGAAATTGTGAGCTCTGATTTTTGCTCCAGGTTGGTTATCATTGCTTTCTGATATGCCTCCCAGTGCATTTGAAGAGTAGGAAAGAAACTCCTTGAAAGAAAATTGCCATTCAATGTTAAATTACTGCTTCTGGATTAATTTTGAAAGAAGTTCAAATAACAAAGAAAATACTTGTTGATGTCTATAATATGTGGAAAGTGATATTGAGGATACATTTATCTGCTCTAAGGCTCTGATGAACTTGGTGGGTGATCTGCCAGTATTTAAAATCAAGAATGAAAGCAGCTGGTCTCTGTGTACCGGGCATATTTGGCTGGCTCCTCCATGTTTCTACTTTCTTGCAGGCACTGTCTGTACAAGTTGCAATTTTTAGTCAAGGTGCCCTATAGGAATCAGCCTGCTGGTCGAAAAGCTACCTCTACCTCTGAATCATGTTTGAATACTGATAATTTAAATATTTTTTTATTTATTTATTCGATTTTCCTTCAAATAAAATAATATAAATAGAAATAAAACCCTTGACCCTGCCCATTTTTTTCATGCCACTGCGCAGGAATGGACCGGTGGTTTTCCTTGATCATCGGGAGACTCCGATCGGTGTGCCCCTTTCGGCCTCTTGTCTGGAAAAGACAGAGGATTTATTTGTTTTGAAGCCATGGTTACATAGAGGAATGTTGTGTGAACATTTTGAGGGCAAAAGCTTGGTGGTTACTGGCTGACGAGCAAAGCAAGGGCAAAGAAGAAAACACAAAGTGTGATTTGGCCTACGGCAACCTGCAGACCTTTATCTTATTCATATACCGTGCTCCATGTGCTTGCGTCGCAGGGTCGGAGCCTGGTACTAGTTATTGAAATGGCGGTTCGGCCTAGTTGTACCAAACACTAAACAGCAGACGGAAGCAAATAAAAACAAAAACAGCGCTGGCTTGACAAACTCGCAAGACAAAAAGAAAAGAAGGATTGTATAAGTAGATAGTCGATTTGTATTTATTCAAACTTTTTAGTTAATCAAATTTCATTGGAATTATAAATACACAGGGCCTAAGAAAATTCATCCTGTTTTCTGTCTTATTCCCCACCACCTGTGTTTGAACAAGGAAATTTTTTTGTTTCTAGAAGGACTTGATGCTACAATTTAAAACATAAAAGTTTCATTTTTGAGTTCCACTTTGCTTCAGTTATGTTTACTTATGATATTATTTTCCTTAAATGTTTGAAATTTCTAATAAATCTGTAAGTTTAAATTTTAGACACTCACAAAAAGGCTGTGGTTCGTCAGGCTCAAACACATTAAATGGTTGCATCTCTTCCTGTTTAATATTAATCTTGGGCTCATTATTTGAGGTTTGTGGGATGACTTGAAATGATTTCATGACATTCCTTACAGTCTAAAAAAAGCACAACGAGTTTGAACATTTCAGGTTGTACATGTTTGTAAAATGAAATGTATTGAAAACTATCAAATGTATAAGACTTGGTACTTACATTTCTCTCTTTGTGAGACTTTCTGACCGGCTTCTTCGTCGAACTGGGGGACATGAATGCTTGGAACAGCTGTGATTCCAATTTCATCTCTTATTAAAACTGGCTTGAATCTTTTTGTAAAACCAGGTATTACAATTTTTGGTTGTTCAAAATCGGATGGCTTAAAATGTTTTGAGCAAATGACTGAGTGCTCTGTGGCGATCCATTTGGCTCTCCTTGTCTGTACAAAATTAACCCACAGCTTTCGTCATTGCTTTGCTATAGGCCTTTCATCACCAAAATATGGAATTCTATGCAAGGATATTCCTTGAGCAGTATGAAAAGAGCTATTTGTGTTGGAGCAATTCGCCACAACACAACGATCATGCATTTTCTTCGCCGTAATAAAACTTCTTGCGAAATTCTGTGAAAGGCCATGCAAGAAGTTTATTTCGTTCCGGGATCTACGTCACACGGCCTCGATCCAAACCCTTTTGGAAGAACGCAACACTTCCAAGAAACTGTTAGAATTTTGCCTTTTCAAAGGTGTTAACAAGTGTGTTAATGAGGTAATTATCAAATTAAAAAGTTACAGAACGTGTTTTGGCATCAAAAACTACCCAGAAACACAAAAATACGATATGGTGGTAGTAGCCCTTTAACGAAATGGAAAATAAAGTTGACTCCGCAGAAAGTAAAGCTGCCAAGAAAAAGAAGGGATCACTTGGACGACAATGTGCTGCATATAACTGCTATAGCACCTTCTATAATCCTGACGGTTCGCCTTCTGACCTACGGTTCTTCAAATTTCTGCAGAACCCAGAGAAGTCTCGATGGTGTAGTCTTATCAAACGTATTGATGGATTAGATGATTTTCGTGTCATAAGCTGTACCTGCCTTTGTGAAAAGCACTTCAGGGATGCTGATATCAAGAAAAATCCAAACAAGTCGCGCGGACTGGCGTGGACCTAAGTCTTCTAGTAATGCTGATCTTCCATGTCAACAATCAAGCGAAACATCAAAACCTGGTCCTATACGAAGTCTCAGTTTCCTTGAAGAATTTATCTTTGTTTTAATGAGACTAAGAGTTGGATTATTTATGAATGATTTAGCAGACAGAATTGGAATTTCCATTGGGCATGCATCAAAGATTTTTACTACTTGGATTAATTTTCTGTTTTATGAGCTTCCTCTACGAAGAGATATGTCAGAGCAATTTAGTGAATATCCCACGACTAGAATCATAATTGACTGCACTGAACTTTTTACTGAAGTTCCATCGTCACTTAAATCACAGTCTCAAGCATGGTTAGAATATAAACATCACAATACCTGGAAAGCATTAGTAGGCATCTCACCAACCGGTTGTATAACTTCTGTTTCAAAACTGTGGTCTGGAAGAGTTTCTGACAAAGAAATAACAACAAAATCTGGAGTCTTTAGTTTTTTAGAAAAAGGTGACAACATAATGGCTGACAGAGGATTTGACATTCCTGATATAGTTCCTGCTGGTGTCACATTGAACATTCCTCCATTCAAAGGTAATCGACAGCAGCTTACTCCTCAAGAAGTTGAAGAAACTGCTCGCATTGCTGCTGTACGCATTCATGTAGAGAGAGCCATTGGTCAAGTGAAAAATTACCATATCCTTGATGGAGTTATGCCACTCACCATGCAACCTCTCATTAATCAAGTGTTCTCTGTATGCTGCCTTCTGGCCAATTTTCAGCCATTCCTTGTCCCACCTTCCAGTAACAAATGAGAATAGACAGTCTTCAGTATGCTTTCTATGTCTTTGAAACAAATATTTGATCGCAAATATGTAGAATAGAATGATGTAAAAGTAATAATAACAATGTAATGATTACATAGTAGAACAATAATAATGTAGAAACAGTATTTTTCGTGCAGTACTGCAGAAGAAAAAATGCTAGAAGTTGATCAATTTCAAAAACATGCCATGTTTATCAAGATAGATAATGCATTGGTGTTCATTTAACATCTCTTGGTATTTGAAAAGAATACTATTCAATTTTTTAATTCGAATTACACAACAATGTTGCAAATTTTTGAGAAATTTTGCACTACTGCACTAGAATTTTATTAAGATTTAATGTTACATCTTTAACAATAAGTTTGTAAAGTAATTAAAACATCTATGCTTATGTTGCAAGTAATTGTTATGCTATTGTTACTGAAATATGGAATTTTGAAAAGAAGATTGATAAATAAATTTATGATGTTACAATATCTTATAATTAAATTATTTTTTCATTGTCTGCTCTTTTCTGTAACTAACCCAACCATTTTGTAAATACAAACGTAAACCACATTGAACTCTTCTTGTAAAAAATTCTGGTAGAATGGCTCTAGAGTAAAAATGCTTCAGCTGGGGTAAAACAAACTTTGTCATGAAATGTTCTTCATAAAATATTGATTCAATATATTAGACTCCTCATCTCCAAACCATACCACAAAATCTGTTCTCATAAGGTCAGCACAATGCATTTGTCCTTGCACTTGATAAAAATAGCAATGTTTTCTTTTCAATTTAACTTCTTCTTTGACTTTTTCAGGAAAAAAAATTTGTCTTTCAATGCCTTATGCAAATTAGAATTATATTTAGAGAAAGGGCGTTTAATCTCCAAGCCCCAAACTTCACCATCACAGGTTACAACACCGTCAAGTGAAGCACCAAGATATGGATGAAAAATACAGTGAGAAACCTTCAAACCAACATCATCAATACGAATATTGTAGCCTTTCTCATTCATTGTTTTATGGTAGAGATTTTCGGACATGGCCTTAAAATCTATTCCCATGGTCTGTGCTTGTAGAACTGAATGATGAGTAAATCATAGAATTCAATTTTGATGAGGGTTCAACAGTGTTGACAGCTGCAGAATAGAAATTGGATGCAGTTATTCTGTAAATTCTATGCGTTTGCCATTCTTCATTTGAACTCTGACCAATAGTAGCCTTTTCAATCATATCAATCTCTTCTTCATTTATATATAATCTTTCACAATAACTGTCCACCATCTCTTTAAAACAAGTAGTAGAAATGAGAAATGTCATAATTGTCATAATTGTCATTAAAGGCACAAGAATCAGATAAATCCACAGACTTGACATCTGCATTGCCACAAGGTGAATCTAATGAACAAATAATCTCAGCTGTTAAGGGCTGTTCTTCTCCAGTTTGTGATGTAGGGCCTTTATCATGAAAGCCAAAATAGCAACTGCCAGGAGTCAACCAAGAAAGCTTTGATGATAAAATGTCCACAATGATCATGTCTGCCTGTCTGTCAGATGGGGCTCGTGGATCACAGCAATTAATTTTGGGTTGTTGTGAGGTTGCATTGTTTTTGCCAAACTTAATCTTTTGAATAACAACTTCGTCAATGGGAACAGGGTTTGAGATCTGAGAAGCATTTAGGACATTCCAAGCAGACAGCATTGAAGTACAAAACACATGGTTAGGGCATTTTTGTAAGTCTTTTCTGTAAAATCTTCTAGGGCAAATAACACTCCACCAACATGGTTGCAGTTGCTGAAACCACCTAACCCAGTGCAAGGAGGACAAATGCAAGCTGCAGAACAAACTTCACCAGAGTTGTTACATAATTTCAAGATAACTTTGTACAGTGTTCTCTTCATGGAAGCCTTAATTCTGACATCAAAAAAGTAAAATCTCCATCTCTTGCTATATTAATTTTTCTAATAAATCCTTCATAAAAAAACTGAAATGCTTTAAGCTTTTTGTATGAAGTGCTCTTTAACAAAATATGCTTGAAGTTCTTGTATCTCATGACTAGGTAATCATAAAGCTGTATGAAGCTAAGTGATGGTGTTCCTTGCAGATCAGATGTCCAAGGCAAATGTTGACAATTTTTCAAAATATTTCCATGCTCCCAGAGGCTTGAATCATCATCAGTGGAAAGAGGTTGATTTGAAATATCAGCGCTATTTCTATCTTTTATGCGACAAAGTATTGCATAGGCACGAAGAACCAGATCGGCTTTCACACCAGACTTCTTCTTGTTGTAGCACTGCAGCAAGTGTTGTAACTCTTTTAGGGACAGCAGTCCCAGCTCTTCTAAACATGTGACTTTTTTTCCTTCAGGAAGGCAGGAAATAAACTGCTGCATAACTTCAGATTGAAAACGGTCCAAAAAACTTCGAATAACCGAACAAACTTTTTCTACACTACTGCTTCGCTGTTGTGACTTGTGAAAAGAAGTTGAGCAGGTTCGGAACATCAACTGCCTCGTTTTCGTGGGTAGCGCCTCAACTTCAAAAACATTCTATGTCATCATGAAAATGAAAGAGACCTTCAGGTGACTCGCGGTATTGAAATGGGTTTGGCAGAAATTTAATGAAAAAAGATAAAAACTTATTTCCGACAGACTATATTAATCAGGGAGCTTATATTTTATTATTTGTTCTATAAGCTCCCTGATATAAATAGTTATTTTTCTGCCCCAAGACTGATGTGATGAATTCCTAGTTTCCCCTCGAAAGATGTTCCCCCACCCCCTAAAATATTTCCAGCATTCCATTGTCCCACCATTCCTCTGTTCCGCTTTTGAGATATCTGACTTGATATTGTTAGGTTCTTTCTCTTTTGGACTGTTTTATTTTTCCTTTTTATTCATGAATATTGGCCGCTTTTTTTGAAATGCAAAGTAAAGTAGGAAATTTTAAGAAATTGAAAGGAGTGGGGAGCAATTTATTTTTTGATATTTATTGATTGGTAAAAAATGGCAACCTTTGTTTGAAGGCAAAGTTTTGTCAAGAAAATTTGTACATTGACAAAAAAATCTATTTATTTGAAATCAGATAAATCCTTGTTTTTTGCCTTCCACTAATGGTTAAAAACAACTGACAAAACAATAAACATGCCTTCCTTGAAGTCTTCGGTAAGTCAACAAAAAGTTTAATGCTCTCAAAGTTCTCTTCGCCGAAACCTTTTAGGCCAACCAAAATACAAACTTCAATGATCGTGAGATCTTTCTGTTCCAAAACGAGGGCTTGTTTAATTCAATCCTAACTAAGCACGGACAGTTTAAGTTATGCTTGTAAACTACGAATCCTGTTAGGCTAGGCTGAACTTTCTTTTCCAATGTGCCTTCCAGCTTGCAGCAAGAGTGGGTCACAACAATAGTTAAACCTGTCCGCCATTATTCACCTCACAGATACTCTCTCGTCTCGAAAAACGTTGACAGTCAAGCACAGATTCATGAAGAGACAAAAGAACAAAAGACGTTAATGGTGGAGACAAAAGAACAATCGATTTCTTGTATAACAAAAGATTACAATAGGCAAACAATACTTTTCCCAATGCATCATCACGAACAATGAAACAATGCCGAATTGGACGACACGAAACACGAAATGCTCCCCATCCTTACTCCTCGCGCTTCCCGCGAGTCAATGATGGTCTATTGAGTCACAGACAAGACAACACATTTTACTAGTCTGGTTACATTATCAAATGCACAAGCTAACAGTGCAAGAGGTGGTCAACACTATGTACATTAATTAAGGTACAAGCATTTTTATAAGCGAGTGCTTATATAAGGATGGTAACACTCCGATTGGTTAAATCCTAAGGAATTTCTAGTATGGACCAGACTGCTAAAGATGTGAAAAAATATTAAGTCTTTGAATGCAGACATTTAGAATTTTGCACTTCAACCACAATAAGCAATGGAAGAGTGTAAAGGAAGCGTCTAGGGATTTACTGCAGAAATTTCAGTACTGAACTTGCTTATATAAACTGTAGTAATAATAAACATAATGATCAATCTCTATCTACATAACGAAGACTCTGTGTTACATTATGTAAGACATTTATGTCAATTCTGCTAATGCTAATGGATATTGTAATCCTCTACTCTACTTCCAAGAAATTCTCATGCATTCACGCCCTTTGCGCTTTGTAATTCTGTCCTGATTGATAAGGAACCTGAAAAATATTGATAAAATAGAACAGAGACACAGACACCGCTCTTCATTCACTCTAACGCTCTTGAAGGAAGAATCGTTCGGTGCAGCAACAGGAATTGAGCATTCCTGCTGCGAACAATAATAATAATGGGAGTAATCCCTTGTACAATACTGAATAGAAAACACTATTTACCTAATCTGCAATCAAAACTCACAGTGTTACTTGGTTGTTATTGTCATTATTTTCATGTCTCTTGTTCTACGCTCTTCATTTACTATATTGCTACATACTTTGTGCATACTACTATATTACTACATACTTATATATATACTATATCACTGATAAGAAATATTAATTATTGGCTGCGTTCTTTTGAGACCTGTTTACCTGAGGCTTCCGAGAGATCGAAATCATGTTAATGTTGACAACGCTGGAGAATATCGGTGAATTTGTAGGCTCCTACCAAACTCTGCTGATTTTAGAAGTAGAAGATTCCACAGATTCCATCTCTTTTCAGATTCAGCTTGTTCTTAGTCTGCCGTTTACAAGAAAGGGCGTTTTTTGGCATGCTTGTAATCAGGAGCCTCCAGGTTCTGTCCTTTCACCCGACCTGAAGGATTTGTCCCAAAAGATAGCATACTCCCAGAGCATGTCCCTCGTAATTTTATCTTTACTGTCCTTGGATATTCTTCTCTTCTGCTTATCAACAATCCTTTCATCCTGATAATATTACAACAGATAATTGAAAAATAAATGAACAGGGAAACTTTGAGTCGTAGCACTTTGCAACTGTTTTTCTTTCTTTGCTTTATTGCATGCTTCCTGGACTGATATGCGAATTGTTAAGGCTTGCTTGGATAGGTTGATAATGTGGAAGGAACATAGCTCAGACTTGTGAGGGTTTTTCACCGAATGGAACTTGTCACCAACCACTATAGTCCGGGTGCTGACAGCCGAAATCGGGGTGACTACGTGCAATTTTAGCGGGACTTTTAATTTTTGCACAAATGTGTTCAGTATCACATCCTAAACACGATTTTACCTGTTGGCCATCGTGAATTTTCTTGTGAGACGCGTCCAACCTGTTTTTCTCTAGCCAAACTCACGCAGTGTTCCAGCAAGAAACCGCCATTTTCATCAACAATTGGTAAGGAACTAATTGAAGCGAGTCTTGCTATCAGGGTGTACGTTAGCTTTTTATGTACAAATCAAAACATAATTACTAAGACAAAAAGCAAAAATTGTACCCCTTCTTTGAACAAATTAATTGGATGATTGTCAAAAATGAAGTTCCATATGTTTGTTAATTACTCTTTGTTCTTGTTTTCTGTGCTATGAATTCTTAATGTTGGTCGATACCCCCCGATGAAGTTATGCTTTGGGAAGTGCAATAAAACCCAATTCCGTGGAATCGTGAAATGAGAAACAAGCCTGGAACCCCGATGTTTAAAAATATTGGTCTTAAAACCTCAAATTATTTTGTATATAGACAAAATGAATCCTCCTTGTGATGTTTTTATAACTAAATTATGATGTACATGTACATTCTGTCTCTTATGACAGGTAATGCCACAAACTTAATCATAATCAATGCGCAAAAGATTTGCTAGTGCCAAGGCAACTACATACTTGAGACTAATTTACATTCTAAACTCATTAGGAAGTTATTCTGCTTTACTGTTTTGCCCCATTCGAGGAAAACACTAAGACTCAATTTCAAACCGTTATATCCGATGAAGGGTAAAACTCTTGAATTTGATAGCTGGAACGTTCCGCTATTTGGGCCCCTGCGTTGAGCGCGAGACACGTTTGCAATGTCAAAGTGAAAGCTAATCCTTACCAACGCCGCTTAATAGCCCTTGAAGGAAACTCCGTTTTAAAGATCGGATTGACCGAAGACTCTAAAAGCTAGAACGATGATCTTATGCTTTTTTGCAACAAGCACCGCACCTATGGCTACAACAAGCTTGAGAGTAGGAAGAACCAACTTAAAAGCCTTTGTTCAGCCCAAGCGGGAATCGCAAAGAGCCGCTCATCTCCATCATGGTCATCAAAGAAGCCTCCGTTTTAAGAGCTATTAGAACAGACATGATCCAATATGTTCAGAAAGCTGCAGCTGATGGTAGCACAGGGCGTGGCACTCTTTCGCAGCAGGAATCAATTGAATTGATGTAGTGGAAAGTGGATATATGGTAAATTAACAACATGTTAAATCTTTAGACTCGTTCCGTGGGGAATTCAGCGTTCGAAGAATCATCCGTTTCAAAAGATTTTGGTAGGGACATTAGCCCAGAACTATAGGGCGGGTGACACTCTTTTTACTTCGTAGCACCGGCACCACATCAACATAAAAGAGAAGTACGGCAACTTTGGAATATTGTCCAGGCATAACTATGCTGCCGATCATTGCTTACAGAAACAAAAGATCGATTCGTTGCACTTCAAACTTTGCTTTCTGTTACTTCCAAGTTGCCTCGAAGTCACCTCAAAGGCTGCCTCCAAAAAGGCATACATTATGCAAGAGAACGAGAAATTGTAAACCACGAGAATACACAAATACGTACAGAATGCACCACGGCATTTGGAGATTGGAGCCTGGGAAACCTGCGCTGCATGAAAGAGGCGAGTGTCACGCACTTCAAGAGGTAACAAGAGACAAAGAACAGACACAACGCTGAAAGCGTTGGCTTCGAAACATGGCATTGTATTGACGCTTTCATAAAGTTCGAGAAATTCTTTTCAGAAAGAACAGATAGAGACTAGTTTTCAGATGATAAAAACCAAATACTTCTAGGTTTTTGACATAGTGTTTGGCTATGAACCATTCCTACCATGCTACCACAGATGCGCTCAAGAGTGTATGCTTCGTTTTGGCGAATTGACCTCGTCTGTCACATTTTCTTCTTTTGCTCTTCCGTGATGGCGTTACGGTGATCGCTGCTAATAAGATTTCTAACGCTTTTTTGATTGGTGGATTAGCACTAGGCACAATGCTTAACTCAACAGGCAGATTGAACAGTAAAAGGTGAAATTAGGCAATGGGACCAAATTCTTCCTCTCGATGCGAAAACACCTCGTGATTATTTTTTATTTTGTACGCCTTGAAGAATTCGAATGACATGTGCTTATACGTTTTCTTCTCCATTAATGACACTTTTGCATTTGCACTTCAGCCATCGGATCATAGAGGAGAGGGTGTGCTTAGCATTATTACGGCACATTTTTGTTACGGCCATTTGACAGTGTGCCGCGCGCGCATGGCAATGGAAAAGGGGTAGAAACGAAGGCTTGTTTTGTGACCCTTTTTTAAACCTAGAGACCGCATAGGTCTTGTGCAGAATTCTGCGTAGACTGTAGCTATAGTATAACCTTGTTCTAGGGCAAATCATCTGCCTCCATCTTGTGGTCAGTTCTTTTCATTACGGAAGTCAGAAACAGCCTCCAGCATAAGGGTAATGGACGTAGAAGTTGATAATAAAGATTTTGGATCAAACCCGCTTTGCTTAATGATGCAACCTACTGTAACCTAAATGGAGAAGAAATTGAAAGCGGGCAAAAACATCATTTAAAAGCGCGCTTCTTGGCGCAAAAAGTGAAGAGCGCGAAATCGGCTCAACTTCTAATAAAAATTTTAGGATGTGACAATCTGAGAGGGCGAAAATTAGAGATGCGAAATTTGATGGAATAAGGTACTTTGTTACAAAAATGTATGTCGAAATTGTTCTTATAGAACGGAACCATACACTGTGCTTTATACCATGATTCACTTTTGATTCATTTTGAACTACTTGTTATGAGCATCTAAAAAGCTTCAGTCGGTTTCATACACTCAACAATAATATTATTTGCATAAACTAGTCGCCCGTTTCACGTTTTCCGTACGTTTTTGCGTCCAGTCTCATTTACTTCTCCTGCGGACCCCCCGTCAACACTGTAAAAAGTGTCAGTGTTCCCCTGGATTTGCGTCTCCATTGGTGCTTCGGCTCAGTGATCTCTATTGAAATCGTTGAAGAAAATGGCGCTTTCGAAGCAAAACAGGCCTACTTCAGTCGAAACACAAAATCGCGTTGGGGGCGCCTCACAAGAAAATTCAACATGGCCAACAGGTAGATTCGTATTTCTAGTACGATGATGAACACATTTATCCAAATTTTAAAAGTCCCGCCGAAATTGCAAGTAGGTCATGCCGCCAGCACCCGGACTACTAAGCACCTGGAAGTTCCGGGCACTGGATGAATTACCATATTTCCTCAAATAAACGCCCCCCTCAGATAAACGCTACCCTCCATTAAACGAACGATCATAATAAACGTTGCCTTCTAATGCACGCTGCCATCTATTAAACGCCGCATTCTAGAGGGCGGCACTTTTTAGAAAAAGACCAAACATGAAATAACAAATAGTTTAAACGAATTTTACTTGTTTTCTATCAATAAATTCTTCTTTATTTTACCATAACGTGAAAGCTTCTTGTGTGAACTCTACATTTTTCACACAATCTTTTCTTTTTTGGAAAGCAAATATTGTTTAAAGTCAGTTTATCTTTTTCTCATTTCTCGTTTTGTAATAAACGCCAGCCTCTGATAAACACCTTCCTCTATTTAACATCGCATTTAAAATCCTGATTTTGTAATAAACGCCACGGTGTTTATAAGAGGAAATCAGTAGGTCATCTTCATTATCTGTTGCATCTCTTTTTGTTACCAGCTGGTATGCAGATGTCACAATGAATAGAAATTTTTGGTCCTTTATAAGACTTTAAATTTTGTACTCCAATTAATGCATTTAAAAGCATTTCAAAGGAATGAAGGAGACTAAGTTCAGACTTGACATAAGAGGAGTTGGTGTGTATGACATGTGTATGACATGGCCTATTCCAATAGTCACTCCCTTTAAAATTTAAGGTCAGAAGCTTGGATGCAAAACATAGGTGTTATCAAGATTGGAATGAGAACAAACCCCGGACAATGAAATTACCCTGAGTGTATTCAAGAGAGCAGAATGTTCACCAAATGGCAGCTCCACTGCAATAAGCATCAATTGCAAATTACACACAGTTCATAGATGCATCAAATATACAAATACGAATCTGAAATTGAGATAACTATATGGTATTACACTTGTTATATCTGGAGTAAACCAGGCTTTGGTTCTTGAAAACATCCATCACATTTCCCCCATAGCCTCCCTATCATACCTGGATCTCTGAAATTCTGATGTGTGACTAGTGTGCATGCAGTCTCGAAAAGGAAATATTTACGACAAAGAAAAATGAACTACAATCCCCGCCAGAAATGCTGGGAAACTTCGATTTTTTCAAAATTCTCGTTCTAAAGACACATACCAACCCCCCCTCCCCCGACTGATTGTATTGATTGAAGATAGGCAAAATACTTGAACATCTTTCAAAGTGGGCAATAACACTTGATTGTATACAGGTTTTATGTACCTGAATTATAATTATAATTATAATTATAATTATAATATTATAATATTTTTATTGAAAGTCATAATTTTATTGAAAGTGATAATTATAATTATGATTATAATTACATGTTTACTTGTTGAGAATTGAAATTCTGTTAGCATTGAAGGACCTGTTAAACCATAGTCAATAGAAAAGAGAAGAGTCTTTTTTCTATTGACTATGGTTAAACGTAAAGGATAAAACAATGAAAAATTACATCAATGTTCAAAACTGTAGCTGTGTTCAAAACTGTAGCTGTGGTTCATGTATTTTCTGTGCTGGTATTGCCAGATGTAAATGCACACAGAGATTTGGTTGGCGAGACTTTTTTTACTTCATTATTAGTGCCTTCCATGAGCGTGATGCACACTTTAAAAATCAACAATCAGAGTTCACTGAAGAATCTAGCCTAAATTAAATTTGACAAAGGCCAACCTCCAACTCTGTACTGGGCTTTCAAACTCTAACATAGAAGACTTGCCCACTTTTACCCATGTTGGCATTTGACTTGCATTATATTATTTTATTTTGATAATCATATTTCCTGTATCATTCAGCAAGGAAAAATCTTCTTCTGTGAAGGCATCATTCTTGTAAATGGGACAAGACTTAGATGTCTCAGCGGCAGTTATGTGCTCGCAAGAAGGGCTTCATTAACAAAAGCTGACCTTTCCGTCAAGCATTAAGAGCAATAGCATATTTTTTTCCCGCTTTTTTGCAGATTGTGACAAAGCAGAGATCGTTTTTGGCGTCGTTCTCATGGAGAAAATGTCATCTTCAACTGTGATGATAAGCACAGCTTTCTTGCTTCAGGTTTGTCTTGGCTTTTTTCCTGACAAAACTACCGCTAAGAGGATAATTGCAATATTCATAATTTGGTGGTTTTTTCTGATTGTCAAATTGTTCGTCACATTGTGGACATGAACCAGATCCACAAAGGTTTCCGCATAGTCATAAGAGAGAACTGTAGTCTTAAAACAAACAAAGGCTCTATTGTTCTTACTTATTGTCGGGGTTTTTCTCTTACCCAGTCTACCTGACAGTGCATCATCAGTTTGTGAATTTTTTATTGCCTTCAACCCATTTTACAATATTCATAAGAGTTAATCAAATGTTACAAGATATATTTTACTTATGCTGGGAGCAAATTGCTCAATTAATGGTTGCAATACTGCCAGAATCCATAAAGGAATTGGAATTTTCCAAGTTCCTGGCCAAAATGACGAATTTAGCACGAGATGGGGGAACAAGTTGATTCACATCGTAACAACGGATCATATGACTGATAAGAGCTTGCAAAAACAAATTAATGAACAAACAATACTACTTTGTGAATTACATTTTCTGCCGATAGCTATTTATCTACTTATTCACTAATTATTTTTTTGATATACCATAATATGTCTTTATTCTACAAATTTATTTTGCAGGGCCACACCAGCTTTGCTGCTAATTTTTTAAACCTGCCTAAACAAACAAACAAACAATGTCTCTTTGTATGTACATATGTATATGCATGACTCCTTTGAAGGGTGCTGTTATTTAATTGACAAATTTTTCCACATGCCAGCAGAAAAACAATGAAACCTGGTGTTTTTCCCACAAGGACTCTGCCAAAGAAGAGCATAGAGACTAGAAGGTTGGTACAAAACACGTCCTTTGAACAGCCATAGTCAATAGAAAACACTGGTCAGGAATGGCAGCATAAATCAAAGGCGCAACTCTTTGAATGTGTAATTGATTGACCACGTGATCACAAGAGGGCACACCATGAATTACTTTTTGTCCGTAGATTCGGCCGTAGATTGGGCCGCAGATAGCCGCAGATTCACATCAAATGGCCCGTGTTGGGATTTTTCAAAAATAACATCAATGCGCAAGAACTACATTCATAGGGCAATAAACTGGTGTAGTTTTGATTTTTCTAGCCCAAACCATTTTTCCAGGAAAACCCGACTTGTACCGAACATCGTAACTTAGGCCCTACATCGCTCGACGATAAAATTGGCCCCCGTCTTGAAAATTTCAACAATTTTCAAAAATAAAATAAATGCGCAAGAACTACATTCATAGGGCAACAATCTGGTGTAGTTTTGGTATTTCTAGCCCAAACTGTTTTTCCAGGAGAACTCAACTTGTACCGAACATCGTAACTTAGGCCCTACATCGCTCAACGATAAAATTGCCCCCCGTCTCTAAAATTTCGACAATTTTCAGAAATAAAAACAATGCGCAAGAACTACATTCATAGGGCAACAATCTGGTGTAGTTTTGGTATTTCTAGCCCAAACTGTTTTTCTAGGAAAACTCGACTTGTACCGAACATTGTATCTTAGGCCCTACATCGCTCAACGATGAAATTGGCCCCCGTCTGGAAAATTTCGACAATTTTCAAAAATAAAATCAATGCGCAAGAACTAAAATCATAAGTCAATAAACTGGTATAGTTTTGATTTTTCTAGCCCAAATCGTTTTTCCAGGAAAACTCGACTTGTACCCAACATCGTAACTTAGGCCCTACATCGCTCGACGATAAAATTGGCCCCCGTCTCGAAAATTTCGACAATTTTCAAAAGTAAAATCAATGCGCCAGAACTACATTCATAGGGCAACAATCTGGTGTAGTTTTGATTTTTCTAGCCCAAACCGTTTTTCCAGGAAAACCCGACTTGTACCGAATATCGTAACTTAGGCCCTACAGCGCTCAACGATAAAATTGCCCCCGTCTCGAAAAATTTCGACAATTTTCAAAAATAGAATCAACGCATCCAGGAAAACTCAACTTGTACTGAACGGTACCGAACATTGGTCCCTCTGTCCAGAAGTGTATGCTCCACCCTCCACCCAGAAAGCTACATAGTTTATTATATTTTCACAGCTAGCAAGTCAAAAATGAGCAGTTAGACGTTACACGTGTTTATAAAAGTAACATAACTCAATCTATGTAAAATATGTTGGAAAGGAATGGTTGTAAAACAGAACTGAATGGTGGATACAACGTCCTACGGATGTCATATTGAGAGTGAAAGTAATTTCATTTGCCAATTTACCGCGTTTCTTTTAACCCAAATATTTCATTTTTGGTGTAATCTGCATCATAGCCACTATTTGGCCTCGTCGCTTTTTCGTATCACAGCAATTAGACTTGCCCCAAGTCTATTTCTTGATTTCCTTCTCCTAGGATCCACGATTCCATGTCAGAACAAAGGAGAGTGCCAGAGAAATAGACTTGTACCTTTCCCGCAGTCATGAATAATTAATGAGATTTTCCTTTTGTATTTTGACGTCACCGGACAAGATCTTGTCCGGTGGCGGTGCTCTCAGAAGTCTAGAATTAGCCATTCAGCGCTGGAGAATGACAAAAGATTTTCCAGCTGTTAGCAGTTTGTTGAAGGCGGCAAGGGGTTGCCTTACCAGTGTTTACTGCTATTTAAACGGGCAATCTGCAACGAAAGGCCAGTCAAATTCTGAGAAATATCAAAATGGCGGCACAACATCATGCTGTTGATTTGGCAAAAGAAGTGTTTTCCGTTCTGTCTTTGAAAGATTTTCAAATTCAGGCATTAACTGGGTTATTGGAAGGTCGAGATATAGTTTTGTCGCAGCCAACAGGGTCCGGGAAGTCTCTGGTGTATCAACTTGCGCCGTATGTATTCGATTTTTACAACATTTTAAACGATAGTAAAACAGATGAAGAGGAGAGGAAATCGAGGATAGCAGAAATTATGCAGACCAAGACAACGAAATCGATCGTCATCGTTATACAGCCCTTGATATCACTGATGAAAGATCAAATAATTGGACTGAATGCCAAAGGTATCAAAGTCTCTCGGTTGATGCTTTCCAGTGAAAATGATTTTCAAAAGAGTGTCCAGCAGCAAGTGAAAGACAGCTCAATCGTGCTGGCATCTCCCGAGGCAGTATTGGATACACACAGATCCATATTCCGACAAGAAGATTTGAAAGGACGTTTTGTTTGTGTTGCAGTGGACGAAGGGCATTGTATTGTGAAATGGTGAGTATTTTAACTAGATAGACTAGTTGTCTCCTGCACATATTTTGCAGTATACAGTATATTTTTCCCGAGTTTCTTGTAGAGTTGTAAGTTTGCGAAAATTTGAAAATAATTTATTTTCTAATTCTTGTAGGGGTGCAAATGGAAGAAATACTAAAGCTTTCAGAGAAGACTACTCAAAATTAGCAGAACTTCGTTCTCTTATTACCAGCAAAAAAAGAATACCATTTGTCTCGTTAACTGCAACAGCTCTACCAAGCGTTGAAAAAGCCATTATTACCAACTTGCAGATGCAGTCAGTCCTGAGAATAATTGAAATTCCTGATCGTAGAAATATAAGATATGTGGTTTTAAAAGCTGAAAAAGATGACCCAGCAGCAGTTTTCCAATGGATTATTGAAGAAATAAGAGTATCTGGTTACAATTCATCCAGGGTAATAATTTTTTGTCAAAGTCACAAACACTGCAGAACTTTGTACCGTACTTTTGATATTCATTTCAAAGATATCTATTCTGACTACAAGAAAAGGCCCTATGCTATGTTTCATGCAGGGACAGACAGTGATGTGAAAGATCATATTATTAAGTCAATGGCTTGTGAGGATGGTTCTGTACGTGTTGTATTTGCAACAACAGCATTTGGTATGGGCATTGACTGCAAGGGCCTTCATTTAGTTGTGCATTATGGTCCTCCAAGTGATATCGATGATTATGTGCAGGAAAGTCGTAGGGCTGGCAGAGATGGAATAAATAGTAATGCAGTGTTAATATTGTTTCCCAGATGCACTTCTGCAAACACAAGCCCAGCAATGAAGTTGTATGTTAAAAACACTAACACATGCAGGAGGCAGACACTATTGAAATATTTTGGGAACATTACTGAGAATACTGGCTTAGAGAAACACGCTTGTTGTGATATATGTGCTAAAATTTGTGTATGTGATGCCTGCAGTGGAGACAACAAAGTTTGCTTTCTGACTGCTATCGAGAAAATCTTCTGTGACAAAGAGAGTGCAAATCCAGGTGCTATTAAACAGCAAGAATTTACAATATCTGAGACAGGTTAAAAGGTTTTGACTACAAAATTGACTTTACTTAGAAATGAAAAGGTGTTGGGTTGCTCCAGTTTACTCGTTGGAAATGACATACTAACTGGATTTCCACTTTCTGCCATCAGTGAAATAGTCTGCAAGGCTCATATAATTAGTGATGCAAATGCACTTTGGAAACACACAAGTTTGCTTGACAGGCAACTTATCGGAGAAATTTTTGAAATAGTCGCAACTGTGAGATCACAACATTTAGTAAGGAATTTGGCTGCAACCAATGAAAACAAGGAACTCAGAGAATCAGAAGAATCCAGCACAAGTGATGAAGAGAATAGTGACTCAAACTCAGAAACTGATGACAGCGATGTAGTAGCAGCTAGACAAGCCAAATATAGAGCTAATTTTCAATTTGAATCAGATGACTTTATTGATTCAGACTAACAAGGTGATTGTTTGAACATACTTATACTTATACATACTTTGAAGTACTTGTTATATGTAATAATTTTTTTATACTGAAGCAAATAATTATTCATTTCTCTTAGCCATGTCATCAAAGTCACAAAGACAATTAAACTAAATTAGATTAGATGAGAAAATAAAAAAACGTTTTATAATGCAGCCCTTGCAACTTTTGTGGGACACTGTGTTACTATGAAGGTGAAGACTTTTAAAAAAATACCAGGTTTTATTTGCAACTTCTGTTTATAGGAAACTTTCAGAGTACCATAACTCCTATTCATCAGTATATAAAAATAGTAACATTTCCTTCTGTTTTTTACTCTCATTCATAAGTTTACATGCATAGTTTTACAAAGCTTTTCAGTGAAACATATTATCAGCATAAACTCGCATACAGTTTTAACTATATTTTATAAATAAACAAAAGTTGTGTACAGCGAAGTATTGTAATGCAAAAAGAAATAATTTCAGTATTAGGGTATTTATTGTAAGTAGTGAGCATAAAATTACACAGTATTGTCTATTTGTCTCTCATTTCCACCTTTGTTTAAATAAATAGTTCTTCTTTAATATAGAATCGTAGAACTGTTGTTGAACTGAAATAAGTTCACTAATTATTAATAAAATAAATTTGCAGAATAATTTTAAAATATACAATGTTGTCTATCTCGATTGATTATAATCATAAACGTTCAAACTACTAAATTTCTTTATCTTCTGGGTCATCCATTCCTTCAATAATGGGATGTCAAGTCTGCTGAATAGACTTTCGGGAAAAGCAGGAAAGGCATTGTACTGTCTTCCAGGCTTACAAGCAAAAAGTTCTTGTTCTTTTAGTTGTTCTGCGAGCCGCTCAACGTCTTCGTGTATGTCAGGTTTTCTATGCTTACCAGATTGAGAATGCACATCTGCTTGACTGTCAAATAACTGTATTAAATTATCAACGGCTTGATAAGAACAGCTTGCTCGCTCTATGCTTTTTGTGGTCACCTTACCATTGAACTCTTTGCAGTCCATTTTGAATATCCGATTCCAATGTTCAACTTCACGATCTATTTCTACATTTGTATCCAGAAAACCCTTGTTGTTTGCAAAGCGATTGTGAATTAAATGAAATGCTAGTTTGTCTGGCAGCAAATAGAAGACTTGACACAACAGCTGAAAAGTGTAATAGGCATATTTAACCCTGCCTTCAAGTTTGAAAATAAGGAAAAGATACTTGTATAGTCGAATGATCCTTTCTCCATCCCCATATTTCCTTGCATCGTTGAAATCACAGGCCATCAAACCAAGCAAGATGGAGCATCGAGTGTAGTTGTAAACATAATCACTGTCATTTTCATTATTTTCAGCACCCTCATTAGCGATAACATCTTCTGACCTTTCTCTCAGCATTGCTGCATCTTGCACCTCTTTGGCCAACGACTCAGGACTGAACGCTCCCCCAAGGTCATTGAAATGCTTTTCGATGTGTTTTGTCATTGAAGATTCCCTGACGTATCCCTTGCCACAAAACCTGCATTTGTACCCATGAACGATGTTCTGGCCAGGACCGTGCTTCTCCTTCTGATGTTTTCTCAAAGTCGCAACTCTTTTATACTTTTTATTGCAAATATTGCATCTGAGGGATTCTTCGCTTGATTTCCAATCAGCTGAAACGCTAGGCATCACAAACTCGTCCAAAATTGCGTCAAGTATTTCGTTCATAACCATTTCTTGTTCCTGGGCAACCACATTCAAGCGAAGCACTTCTCGTTGCTTAATAGCATCGAACGCAACGAGAACCAGGGAAGCTGTGTACTTTTCTTCAAGGAACTCTAAACATGCATCGACATCACTCATCGGATCCACGGGTACGTTTCTAGCATTCAAGAAGTTCCTTGCTGCATACAGTGTGCCTTGATCACCAGAAGACTGAATATCATAGAGCAAACTCCAAATTACCTAAAAGGGTAGAGAATTGCCTTTAGTTTCTTGTCATGAAATTGTTGATAAGAGTTAAGCAGAAATTATGACCTGGGTTATATTTTGAGAATGAAAAAAGCAAAACAATCTCGACATGCTCTTACAGACAAAAAATTCCCCAATGAATGGAAATCACCAATGCATGGTACTAATCCTTCTAGACGTTTCTCTGGTGAAGGCGCATCCCTCTGATCCTCTTGTGCGTTGTGTTCTCTCTCGCACGTCAGCTCGTCCCCAAAAGAAAGAACTTTGTCGGCATTAGACGATTCGGGTACAAATTTTTGCAGGAATTGCATTATTTCAATGATATCGGCGCTAACGTTTTCGTCTTTCTCTAAGACGCCAAGGCACACCTGTGAAATCAACAAAAAATAGATATTAGCTGAGAAAGAGATAACCATTATACATTATAGTCAGACATTATTTGAGCATTCGAAACCGAGAAGTTAAACTTACCGTTTCTGATTTCAGCTTCGTGTATTTCATAGACTCATGTCTGAGATATTTGGGGAGGTACTTCTGGAACCAGTGTAACTCTTTTACATGTTTGGCAAGAATCCATGCGATATGATGCCGCAAATCTGATCTAAGAGCTGCATTGTCCTTATCACATGGTAAAAAAGCTGTCAGAGGTACATCTTCGGGAATCACTTTTCGGTCAACTTTACCAGATATTTCTTGATTTTCGAAAGGAACCCTGATCTTTGAGGCTATGCAGTTAAAAAGATTTCTCTGCATATTCCCAGTCTTCTTTGATGTGTAGCGGGCCTTTGAAGTTATATTCACGTTGTCGCCAGCCAAAATGAAAGGTTTTTGGTTTTGTGTTGCTGGGGTAGCAGGAGTTCGGACTTCAGTAGGAACATCTGGCAATGGTGACACATCAGAGGAATCATCATCCAAGTTGACACACCCCATATCGAATGAGATATTCAGCAGGTCGTCCGTCAACGGAAGCTCTTGGGCTTCTGTGTTTGACTGTCGTTCCTCAGATTGATGCTTACCAGCCCATGCACGTACCAGGTCGCAATTGTTTTTCCCAAGGCTACTTTGAAGCGTCAAAATAACCCTATAAAAGACAAGGTAATCATGAATAACTAATAATGGAGATGTTAAGAGAATTAGCTTTAGCTATATCACAGTCATGAATTATAGTTTTAAAGTTTACAACATATATAACATGGAAAATTGTATCGTGAATCACCTGTAAGAAATACTCATTGCCAGATGATTGAAACGACGGATTGTCATTTTATCAACACCACCCCGACGAAGTAGAATCCCATTCACTGACGCATTCATGTCAATATTCCGACTTCTGCATCTTAGTATGACTGAAGCTGCCGATACGAGTGCTGGTGTAAGTGACTGGCTTGTCTTCTTTTTGTTGCTTTCCAGATTTCTTTTATTACAACTAGCTGAAGTGACGATTTTCCAAAGAAGGGGGGCTCTTCTCTCTAGCTCTGCCTTCTGTTTCTCGAAGGAGAATTCAGTTACTGCTTCGGGATTTTTCAGCCTAAACGTTGAATCTTTTGAAGAACATACACTCGCACTTTCTAATGCAACTTCACGGCCAATGACGCTGTCCAGTTCTTGCCAAAGTCCAGCAATTTTCCAAGCACAACTTGCTATTGCCTTGTAGTTACGGGAGCATATCGCTCTGGTGATAGCGTGGAATTCCTGAGCAACAAGAGATGTAGTTTGAAGGCTCTCTTTTGACTTGATTGTCACCTGTAGGAAAAAAAGGAGAAGGAGATGTTATTTGTAATATTCAACGGTTGAAAATGAAGCTGTTATGAAATCTTAAGCACAAATTCTACTTAAGAAAAAGAAATACACCCTATAAAGGCCTAAACCATGTCATACTTACAATCATTTGTTCCTTTGATTCTTGAGAGCGGAAATAAGCATCTGGCTCGTTAGAGAACGGATAGAAAGCAGGGCTATGTTGTTCTTCTAAATCCAGCTTTCGCCTCCCCTTTGCTTCTTCACATACGAATATCCTCTTTGGTTCAGATGAAGGCACTGCGTCTGTGGGCACACCACGTTTTGTTGTTGTACGGAGATGCATTTGCGCCACTACTCTCCTGCCCTCTCGGAATGATGTTTCCTTCTGCGTACGAGACTTTAGAGCTGACTGAATGGTTCGATGGCATGACTTGCACATAGCTTTGAAGTCGTTGTCGTTTAGAGTTACATTCAGGTATGTTTCAACGTTTTCACAAGCGGCTGTCTTCCTTCCATCCTTCCCCCACAAGTTGATAGTGTTATCTTCAGGTGTCTTGAAATCACTAAACTCTTTCTGACACACAAAGCAATACTTAAAAGAAACTAACGGTGAAATGCACTTCGATACTTTTCTAGGTGTCGTTTCCCTACTCTCCTCCATTTTTACTTTCGTTGTCGAGTTCTTAGAGTTTTGAAAAAATTTATGCTCGATTTCAAAATGAAAAGCCTTCTTATACTTTTTTAGAACGGTCGAAATATAAAGAAAACAGGTACTTAATTTGACACGTTTTTTACACCTGTGTTGCGGTTGTTCTTGGGTATCTCTCTGGTAACTAATTCAAAAACTTTAAATGACTGCCATTGCAGGACAGTTGGAAATCGCCATGTTCTTAGAATTTAACACGTCGAGTTGCACCTGTCTTAGAGTACAATGACATGGAATGTAGTATCAATCAAAACTAGCTATTCATTAAAGCATCTGCTAGCACCTGTCCCGTCTGAGAGTCAGTGCCACAGCATAATTTCTGCCTGGAAATTCTTAAAACCTGGTCCCTTACACCTGGCCACGTTACATTGCACCTGTTTCAATGGAAAAGCGCTAAAAAATGGCATTCTTCATCGCATGGAGAGTGAATGCAGATAACATCAAAGCATTCCCTTATGACCTGTCTGTGATACAAGCTAATTATTTTATTTTTGCGCAGAAAGTTATATTGTCTTATTATATCTTTGATGCACGCGTTCAATTACACCTGTGATAATAACAGCGTGTGGCATCGTCGCTTGTAAAATTATTTCTGCACAATATCCTTTTTTACTGGTTTTTATTGACGCATGCTCCAGCACCTGTGATCGTGCCTCACTCAATTTTTCCCACCTGGTAAATAATATTCAATCTCCCACAGCGTGTTTTTATTCAATTCTCAACATTGAACTGCTGCGATTTGTTTATTTGTGTAAATTTCCATACATGGTTGTTCGATAATGCTCCATTATTCTATTTATTTCAATTTTCCTGAAAGCAGTACCCCCCGACCTTCTTATCAGTAATCCACTCAAGCGAAAATCTCATTAATTATTCATGACTGCGGGAAAGGTACAAGTCTATTTCTCTGGCACTCTCCTTTGTTCTGACATGGAATCGTGGATCCTAGGAGAAGGAAATCAAGAAATAGACTTGGGGCAAGTCTACACAGCAATAGAAAAAGTATTGGAATTCATATAATAACTCACCAGGGATAGCCATTACGTTTTACAACATTTAAAAATATTACGGTAACCAAATTCACAAACAATTAAGACTTTGTAACAAGCAGTGTTGTAACATTTTTTTACAAGACAGCATTATTAGTTGGCTAAAAAATGAACTAAAAATGTTTTCAGGTGCAAATTTACCTTGAATTAGAATCCCGGAAAATTTTAATGCTTTTCTCACTTTCTTGTCCTGGAAAAGAGAAAGCATGTTTATGTTTCATGTTTACAAAGTTTAATGTGTAGATGTTGTTGAACGTGAATTGTGATTTGTGCAAGGAAGCTTGTAACTAACAGTTCTGTTCCAGCAGAAATTTATTGTACTTACATAGCTTTCATGCTGGCAGGATTGAATAAACGTTACTTAAACCAGTTTTGAACTAAACAAATCAAATGGATATGAATTACTAGACGGACAAATCACACAGCATTACTTGTAACACTGGTTTAATGTTACTAGTGTAACTGAGATGAATCTTAAAAAATTAACACAGCCTTGTTAGAAGAAATCCATGAAATGTTCTGTTTCCGAATAGCATGAGCTCTGCTTCTCTGTAGCTAATGCCTGCCTCCTCCATTTGCCATCTCGTCACCATTTCAGGCCACACAATCAATTCGTGAAACCTGAAGTCAGATAAATTTCTGTATGGTGTATTGAATTTATATAACGAAATGCTCTTCAAGCCCAGGAATGCTGTATTGTCTTTACTGTGGGTAGTGAATAACTGTGTCACTATCGTCCGCAAATCTTCATATACGTCTTCACCCAAACGATCTAACATCACACTTAGTGCCTGTAGGGATCTTTTCTGGAAATCTTTAACATTCTTCTCTCGGTAAAGAGCGGTAAGTCTGTCCGTTGTAAGTTTTCCGGTCTTTAAATTATTCGATGCTTGTAGTATTTCCTGCATAACATAAACTTTATTTCTTTGCATTAGTTCTTCGGCTTTCTTGACAAAATCTTTTGAACTGTTGATATCATCTTCTTCCATTCTTCCAATCTTATTCTTTGATTGATCGATTGTAATTTCCTGTTAGTATTTAGCTAATCATTGAATAATACAGCTAGAATGGCAAAACCACTAAGCAGTGTTGGGAAACTCAAAATTTTTAATAAGATAGCCACTTACTTCTTCAGTTGGAGCATTGTTCCGTAGCTCAGATTTCCCTATGCATTCTTCTTCCTTGAAGGCCTCTTCGTCTTCCTCATCATCCGAATAGAGTAGTTCCTTCGCTTCTTGTACAAGGTCGTTGAGCTCAGTCATAGGATTCCAATCAGGGTTACTCTCATTTCGCATCTTTTCATCAAGAGCTGATCTAATTTTTGAAAATAAAGATTTGCATGTTTCTCTGCTCCCAAAGCATCTGTATACTTTCCGTTGTGCACTTACAGGCTTTTCCACTTATGATCGTTCGTCCTCCCTGTGATATGAACGTTTTCCAGCTCTAATGCTTTTTTCATTATCCAGTATCGTATATTTGATATCTCGCTGTTCTTGCCCATTGATTTTATTTTTGAAAATTGTCGAAATTTTTCGAGACGGGGGGGGCAATTTTATCGTCGAGCGCTGTAGGGCATAAGTTACGATGTTCGGTACAAGTCGAGTTTTCCTGGAAAAACGGTTTGGGCTAGAAAAATCAAAACTACACCAGATTGTTGCCCTATGAATGTAGTTCTTGCGCATTGATTTTATTTTTGAAAATTGTCGAAATTTTCAAGACGGGGGGCAATTTTATCGTCGAGCGCTGTAGGGCATAAGTTACGATGTTCGGTACAAGTCGAGTTTTCCTGGAAAAACGGTTTGGGCTAGAAAAATCAAAACTACACCAGATTGTTGCCCTATGAATGTAGTTCTTGCGCATTGAATTATTTTTGAAAATTGTCGAAATTTTCAAGACGGGGTCCAATTTTATCGTCGAGCGATGTAGGGCCTAAGTTACGATGTTCGGTACAAGTCGAGTTTTCCTGGAAAAATGATTTGGGCTAGAAAAATCAAAACTACACCAGTTTATTGCCCTATGAATGTAGTTCTTGCGCATTGATTTTGTTTTTGAAAAATCCCAACTTGCAGCCCAGCACGGGCCATTTTATGTGAATCTGCGGCTATCTGCGGCCCAATCTGCGGCCGAATCTACGGGCAAAAAGTAGTTCATGGGCACACCATCTCGAAGTAATTTCGGTTTATTTGTGAGTTAGTGCTGGCGAGTGAAGGATTTGTTTTATTTACTAAGAGATTCGATTTTACTTAGAAATTTGTTGAGATGCCTGGAAAAATTGTTCTGTTGTTGGTTGCGGTACGTGTAGACATGAAAACGGAGTTGGATTCTTCAAACTGCCTACTTGTTCAGACGATTTGAACAAGGCATGGAGAGCAAAAATCCTTTCCAAAATTACAAAAGATCACATTATTGACACAGGGTTTTAAAAAGGGATGGAGAATGACAAAGTTTACATTTGTGAAAAACACTTTGAGAAAGATGAAATAGAAATATGTAAGTATATAGTATTTATAACGAGTTGAATTTGAATAATCAGTATAGCATTTTTAATGGAATCTGATAGGCCTATTTAGGCCAAAAAGCAACAAAAATAGCATACCTAGGTACCCACTTATCTACCTAACTGAATTAAGCTACTATACATAGATAGTCTAGTCCCCATTTTCTGATTGGGTCCTCACCTGCTCAATTATAATTACCGAAATTCTTTACCAATCTTCATATTTGTATTCTATTTCCACAGTTGTATCAGAAAAGATGACAAAAAATCTCTGAAGAAGGGAGCCATTCTGTCTAAGCTGTATCCTGTAAAGAGTATTTCTACTCAAGAGACAACTTCAAGACCCACAAGAAAAGAAAGGGTTCAAATTGCGCCCACCCCAAAGAAGTCATATCAAAGTTTTATTGAATTGTGCAAGAGGACAAAAGCTCTGGAACTGAATTGTTGGCTGGTGCAGGAAAAAGGTGATCGATTGGTGCTGCAAAAATGGGAAGAAGCATACCTCATTCCAAAATTTGAAATTACAATTGATGATAGTCTTGGATTCTCACTTTCCGTGTTTTCTTGGCTGTTGCCTGTTACACACAACCTTTATTATCAACACAAGTATTCAATACTTAGTACCAGGGGCGGCGTGGCCAGGTGGGGCACCAAGAAATTTCCCTATGGACCCCTCACCTCAAAAATTATTTATTTCTTAATTGTATTTTAGTGAATTGTAGAATAACTTTAAGTCGAGAAGTGAACTGTTTAAAACATCTCGTTGCACTTATAGGTTCATCTAACGATGTACTTTTTCTTTGCTTGTTTATCGTCATAGCCATCGCACCATTTGCTGCTTGGCAGTGTTTTGTTATGTTCCAGGATACAGAATTTTTGTTTTCAGACCTTTACATGACTATAGTATACTTTTAAAGATGACCAATGAAATATTGTGGCAGATCATTTACAATTTTACTTGTAATTTTTGATACCTCTAAAACTTGATTAGTTTCCCCATAATGACAGGATTATCTTGGAAGTGAAAATTTTACTAAAATCTTAATGTTTTGTTATTCAAATGTATAGTTGACGTTTCGTTAGAAAGAAATATCACATTTCTACGCCTGTTAATTCATCAAAAGTGGCTTCATCCTGAAAAAATTCTCGAACCAAGAACTGCAGTGGCGTTTCTTAGGGGGCCCGAGAATTTTTTCAGCCCCTTCATTTACCTCACCACTTTTCTAAGGAAATTTTTGGTTATTACTTATCTATTGATTACGAGTAACTGTTTTTCTATTAACATATGCAGAAAGAGAAATTAAAGGATCCTGAGCCATTTTGAGGCCTCGGAAATGACATAATCTCAGGAGCTTCCGGGGGCTTTGCCCCCTGGACCCCTTCCAGGGCACTGCCCTGGACCCTCTTGGGGGGCTTACAGCGCCCCCAGACCCCCAGCTGTTTTAGGCAATAGCCTTCGGCCAATGCGTGCAAGCCTTCGGGACGCCATGTTGAAGTGGACCCCTGTTCACAGTATTTCTCCCGGCTCTGATTTTAAAGCTACACCGCCCCTGCTTAGTATAACAGTATCTGAACTGGTGAGAATTATTGAATCGTTTCAGATTTGTGGTGGTGTCTTTGAAAAGGTTATCAATGCAAATTTATTGAACCATTCCTCGAAAAATTGATCCACTCAGAGATGAATTTTTCCCATATGCTAGACGGTGTGGGAATTTTCTTGCAGAGTTACTATGCTTTGCGCTTACTTAGAAACTCCCAGTGACACTAAATAAATCACAAGTCTTGATGATGATTATTATGCTCAAAGAATAACATTCTTAACTGAGGCAACTCAAGTCCTATCTAAATTCTACTGAAAGTTACGCTGTATTTATGCAGTTTTCTAAATTCCCTAGTCATAGAAACCAGGTCAAAATATCAACAGAGATTACATAATTTTCTAAAAACGCAGGTAAATTTACCTACAAATCAAAGCAAAAGTTATCGATAATGCGTCAGACAAGCTATTAGTTGCGTTAGTAATAAAACAAAAACCCATTGTTTGACTACAGGGAATTACCTAATGTCTAGGAATTCCTGCAACGGGAATATTCAAGAGTTTTGGATTGTGAAATTTTGATTTAGGGGACACAATCCCTAGACAGGAAATTCCTTTACCTCCATTCCAAAACTAGATGGTGATTGTGGAAAAGATGTTGTTCATAGAGCCATAAATATCTATGACCCATCACGCTACATCTACTTTTTTGCTGATGCACCACATCTAACAAAAAGGGCAAGGAATTGCCTTTCAAATTCAGGAGCTGGTAAATGCTCAAGATACATGTGGAACAGTGGCTTGTCCCTGATTTGGACGAACATCTCTGACATGTATTATGCAGATTTAGAGAGGGAGCTAAAGCTTCTCCAAAAGCTGTCATATGAACATATAAACTTGAGTTGCTTTTCTGTGATGCGTGTGAGTCTGGCCGTCCAGGTTCTGAGCTCCAAAGTGTCATCAGTCATAACCAAGTTTGGACCCCCCAAAGCAGCTGAAACTGCAAAATACTGCAAGATGATGTACAAGTTCTTTGACTGTCATAATGTCATATGTCCGAATGAATTCAAAGCAAAGAGAAAAGAAGACCTAAAGCCATACACAAGTATGCAGGATGAAAGATTGGCATGGCTTCAAGGAGCTTGTCTCAAATATTTCAAAGATTGGGAGGAAAGTATAAAAAAAGGCATGACAAGAAAAAATCACGAATGTTTATTTCAAGACAAACCCACAAAGGCTTACAGATCGCTGCACACTTAGCCGTTGAAGCAACAAAGTACCTGCTAAATCAAGAAACTGAGTATGCCCTAACTGAGAGGCTCAATCAAGATCCAGTAGAGGAGTACTTTGGGTATCTAAGAAAGATGCGAAGACGAAATGATAATCCGGATCCAAGGTGCTTCGGTTATAATGACAATTCCAACAGGATTCAGAGAAGGTTGACATCTGTTGCTGGAAACAGGCATGGCAAACATTTAGGCACTAAAACAACATGGATTGGAGTAGATGAAAGAGCACTTAGAAAAAGAAAAAAATAATAGAACAAACTGCAACTAAATTTATGAAATCAATTACATTTTAAAATGTAGTCAAGTTGATTCGATTGTTTATTCAAGATTCTTCTGTCCATTCGATTTCTTTTCTTCAGAATATTTTGGTTTCAATTTGCTTCTTAAAGCTTTTGCTTTCCCTTGTTTTGCGTTATGGTTATATTCTGTACCACACCCTTAGCATAGGAGAAACACTTCACTTGAATAAAACGTTTTAATATACAGGCCAAGAGATCCTCTGCTGTGGAATCCTCGTACTTGCAAGAAGATGATTCACAAAGCATTGCGAAGTTTGATTTCATATCTACATTTTAGACTTTAAGACAAAATTTCTGACTTGTTTATAGCTTTCAAGTTGCTTTGGCTGCTCAGATTGGCTCTGAAAACGTTTCTGCCCCTGAAAGCATATTTTGAGCAGTGATGCTTATTTTCCATAGTCCAACTCGGTCAAGGCATTCAATCAGTTTTTGAGGATGGTCATCTCTAATTTCAGTTGCTTTTGCTGTCTCTAATACTGCCAGTGACTGGCACATTTCAGAATCGTGTCTTTGTTTATGCTTCATTCTTTTATGAAGTTTATGGAAAATATACCCACCAAGGTACTGTAATCCACAAACTTCCACATCTGTTATTGGCTGTTGCACATATGTAGCAATGGTTTCTTGTAAGGAATTCTCTTTGTAAAAAGATACAAGTCTGTTAGCCTTTCTGGTGCAGAGAAGGGTAGCTGCTTTTCATGATATCAATGGGAAAAAGAACTCAGCTTTCAAAGGAACCAAGCCATAGAAATCAGTATCGAAGTTTTCTGCATTTCCAGATCAAGATAACGAATTGTAGAGGATTGATATTTGTTTGAAGCTTTGGTCATCTTCATTGTAACTTGCTTGAAAAGTTTCCATTTCTCTCCTGATGTTCCCGGGATAACACTTATTCTCAGCAAATCCATTAGCAACTGCTTTGACAATAGTGTTACACTCTGCAACAGATATCAGAGTAGAGGTGCTGCTTGAGGGGCCATCATTTGCACTGCCGTGGTTGTGTTTTGCAGTGCAATGTCTTGAAAGCCCAGCCTTGGATTTGCAAACTTTGCTGCAAAGACTGCATGTAAAAACATCTTTCTGGACCTAGAATCGAAAGAATATCCCTCACAACAGAAAACTATAAGTTAAAATCTTCCTTGGCCCACATTACCGTCCGTAAAGAAAACTAATGCCTAATCAACTAGCTGTATAAATTTCCATATCTAGAAGCCTTTTAGGCCCATAATATAGCAAGTCGTCTTTACCGATCAAAAGCTTCTATTCTAAACAAAATTTTACCGTATAAAGAAAACTATTTTGTTACCTCATCGACTTGGTCATCAATCATATTCTGAAAAGCCTCATCTTCCTCCAACGGTTCCAAAATCACATCCAAATCATCTCCATTTATCACTGACTCCATCTCAAAATCTACCATCATACACACACACAGAAGAAACTTGAGCACCTTCAGCGTCACATGACATCATTATTCACCAGTGTTTTCCATTCACTATGGAACAGCCAAATCAAATCTTTCATTTGGCCTTTTGAAAAGATGACAAAATGTTAAAGTATTTTAAACCAATTTTCATTTGTCTTGCAGCCAAGACCAAACACCAACAAAATCTTCAGAGGCAATAAGAGAAAAGAGGAATCAAGCTGAAGCAGACCCAAGCAAGCCAGCACCACTCGACAAAGTTCTGCTGAATTCTGTGAAAGGATAGAGAAGTTGCAATTACCTGAGGATTGGTTCATATGTGACATTAATCAAGATTATGCACTTGTGAAGAAAAAAGATGACATCCACCAAACTGCTGTATTTGAGATATATTTTGATGACAGCCTCAGTTATACCTTACCTGTGTTTGATTTGTTAACCCCTGATGACCATTCTATCTACCTAGAAAATAGAAGGTCAGTTCGTAAACATCTCATTGAGTAACTTAATAAGAGCTGTGCAGTTTCATGTGATATGCAGTGGCATAGATGAAACTCTCTCTGTTGATGCAAGCTCCCTGACTCTTCGTTGTACGTACAAGACATTTCTTTTGTTTCAAGCTGAAGATGGGGGGTTTTCAGCCACTGGAGGAAACCAGGTTTTACCGGTCAGGTTCATGCCAGATGCTTCTAAAGGAACACAATGTGTGTGATAGCTGTGAGGTAGCTCTGAAAATGGCAACAAGAACCTTATCTATGAAATCTGCAGATATGATGACTCCAGCCAAACTCAGTGCACCTATTGCAAACACAAATCCTGAAAGCTTGCCCTCCGGGGATATAGGTTAGAAAACAAACAACTGAAAACTGAACTGCAAAATATGAGAGATGAGATAGAGAAAAGTTCTATTTCAGTAAGTAATACTTTGAATGATGACTTTCTGACCATCATGTCAACAGCAGACAAGCCTACCATGCCCCAATTCATGCATCTGTTTTGGCAAGTAAAGCAGAATTACCTACAGTCTGCAAACGGTTGCATCAAGTATCACCCATTGATAATTTGTTATTGCTTAGCACTTGCTGCAGGGTCCTCAGCAGCATATGATGATATACAATATGATGGAACAACTGGTTCAGGTTTCTTGCTTTTACCAAGTCGAAGAAGACTCAGGGATTATAAGAATTACATCGGACCACAGCAAGGGTTCAACAAAGCTATTGTCAATGAGCTTTGTCTCAAAGTGAAGTCCTTCAGTGAGGAGGACAAATTTGTTATTCTAATTCATGATGAAATGAAGATACAGGAAAACCTTGTATGGGACAAGCACACAGGTGATCTTATTGGCTATGTCAATCTTGGCAATATATAGCTAAATATTTTAACATTGAGAAATGTGGAGCAAATTGCCTCTCATGTCCTGGTATTTTTACTACGAAGTACAGTAAATCCTTTCAAGTTCATGTTGACCCATTTTTACAACAACAGGAGCAATAGCAATTCAGCTATTACCTTTGTTTTGGAAAGCTGTAAGTATCTGTGAGCTTAAATGTAAGTTAAAGGCTGTTGGTATGACAAGTGATGGTGCTCCTTCAAACAGAAACGTTTACAAGATGCATTCTCTGTTCATGCGAGAAAAAGATGCCAATAAAGATGTAGATGTGGTGTATCGTGCAGCAAACATCTTTTCTACTGAGAAAAGATATGTCTACTTTTTTGCTAACTCATCTCATCTTCTGAAAAAAGCTAGAAATTGTCTTGCAAGTTCTGGTGAAGGATCAAGTGGAAGACTACTTTGGAATGATAGCTATTTCATGGTTTGGGATCATATTTCAAAACTTATAAAGAAAGATCTAGATTGTGGGCTGCACCTTCTTCCCAAATTACCGAATGAGCATATTACCTTGACTCTATCTTCAAAGATGAATGTAAAGCTGTCTGTCCAAGTTCTCAGCACATCTGTTAGTGCAGTACTAAAGTCGTTTGGTCCTTTGCAGCAAAAGGCACAGCTGCCTACTGTGAAATATTCGACAATTTCTTTCACTGTATGAATATATGGAATACAGTAGAGCATGTGAAGAAGAAGAAGGAATTTTCGAAGCCATATGAGTCTCCTTCTGCTGAAAGATTCGACTGGTTACAGGACGTTTTCCTAATGTACTTCAAAGATTGGCTTGAATGAAGACATTAATTGAAGCTAGACCAGGTGAATATTCTAAAGATGCCAAAGAGAAAATGTTCCTTGCCAGACCAACTTATGAAGGAGTTCAAGTCACCACTCACTCAACGATGGAGCTTGTCAAATATCTGCTTGAAAACAATGTGAAATATGTACTCACAGAGAGGTTTTGTGAGGGCCCTCTCGAAAACTACTTTGGACGGCAAAGAAGTATGGGACATAGGAAAGATAATCCAACTGTCAGAGATTTTGCTCTTAATAACAATACCATAAGATCTATGAAAACTTTCAAATTGATTAAGGGAAATTGCAGAGAAGTTACACATCACATAGTACACCTTATGATGAAATGCCTTTATGCCAAAACGCCAAGAGGAAGAAGCCCTAAATTTTAGCATAGCGTTAAATCCTAAAAAAGTTTGTCCAAATACTGATTTTTCTTAAAGTTGCGCCTGGAGAGCTAGGTCTCTTATAACCAGGCGCCGTCAGGCCCTGGGGGCCAATTCAAAAAGTGGATGGATATAAAACCGTTTCATGCCGTGTATCATGCAACGGCTGCGATCACACCCAAAATCATCCTCCTTATCACAGCAAACAAGATGGTTGAATCTTCACCAGAGCAAAGCCGATCATTATAAACATACTGTTTTTTTTACAGTTTTATTTTGAAATTCTAAGGCTTTTCCTTTCCTTTTTCGTGGGTTTACTGTTTCTTTTATTCCAAAGATGAGGTGCTCAAATAACTAAAATAGCAGTTTTAGAGGGTCTAGCAACCAAAATTTTCTTCGCTGTTGGGTGGCAGATTTAGTCTTCCCCCTTGAAGTTTTGCAGACGTTGAAACTCGAAAAGTGCAAAATTGCAAAATTATGTTTCTCAAATTGAAATGCACGCCTAGTTCCCCTCATCATATCTATCAATTAATAACTTATATCGACTGAGCGTATTTATGATGAATTTTTTATTAGTGGTGTGGTTCAGAAACTTTTTCTGCCACACTCTGAACCGGGCCCTTTTGATTTGGTAGCTACCCTTCAATTGTGGTGCCAGACTGCCCCTGCTTTATAACATATAGAGTTTTTTTTGGAAAATGTGTTTCCGATCTTTTATTTCAAGAAATTTCATCATTCAAACAGCAGCATATGTATACTTTGTTCCAGCAAGTGCTAAGGGTGGAGATATTTGCAAGGTCTACAAGGTTACAATGGGTAAGCTTGCTTGAGAATAAAATTGGTAAGACAACAAAATGTAAATACTATTTACAGCCTTTATCTAATTCTAGATACTGGAATTACCCTAGTGCTGTGGATCTTTATTCAGTTTCAGATCAACCTTGCCCAGTTTATGCTTACCCTTCTCACTTTACCCCTCGCAGACCCTAAACGGCGAAGTCCACATCTAAATTTGCATTTCTTCTGGCAAATATCGCAATTCATCCCTTCATTTGGCACCTCAACCTGTAGTTAAATGAAAAGAGACTAGATAAACTTCTTAGAATTTGGAGAAAAGGAAACAAAACCTCATTACATGCTTCCTGCTGCCCCTTCAATACATAAAAAACGAGGCCTGGGCCAATTTATTATTAAAAGTTGCCGATGCTCACATCAGGACTTAGAAAATAGATATACCAACCTCAGTAAGTGCTGAGTTGACTGGGCTGAGAAATTTTTTGTTGTCTTCGTAAAAGTCGTCCTCCAACAATGAAAGTCTTGTAAAAGCCTTCTCAAATGGACAGCTGGTTCATGAAAATACAAAAGATCAAACAAAGACAGTAACAACAACAACAGCAACAGCACCACTACCAACAACTTGACACTCAAGGGCATGGGCTGACAACTTGCTCTATGATTGTAATGGTTCATTCCCTTCATCGTCAGGTAGTAATCCCAAAGGCAGAGGTACATCTGGGCAAATTCCATATTACCATGTAGAAACATCTTTCCAACATGTGTCCACATGTTTCCATACATGTTTCATACATGTTCCATACATGTTTCTACTCAACCTATAGGGCTAAAGTACTAAATTGAACATTTTTCCACATGTTTCCACTATTTTTATAAAAAGAATAATATGTTCTTTTTTTATAAAAACAGTGGTAATACAAATATTAATGAAAATGTCAGTTTGTCTGATAATTTTTGTCCAAGATTGTAGTTCTGTTCCGCAATCCGATTGTGTTGCATGCTGAAATGAAACTTTTGAACGATATTTTAGGTTTTCCAATGAAAAGAAGCACTTTCATGGCAAAAGGGGCATTTCCCTGATGGAAAGAAGGGTGTTAATCAGTTTCCGAAAGGACGTTTCCTTGTTGAAATAGGACATTTCCCCAAGGAAAAAAGGGTGTGGTTCAAAAATTCTTCCTGCAGGCTGCACCCCAAGACCCTTTAGCTGTAGTCAGATTTCGTCTTAGAAAGCCCCTGACTATCCCAATAGAAGCTAAACCAATGAAATGGCCGTCTGCATCTGAAAAGCCTAAAAACCCTGGACATTCCTAATCTTAATCTCAGCCAATCAGCAATCAACTAACGAGAGGTTACACATATCTGAATCCATTCTTAAACGTCCAATCATATTTGTAGCTCCCTGAAAAAAGCAACCAGGTGATTCCATTGGTTGAACTTTCAATAGGTTTGTAAGCTTATACAAATACGATACCTATAGAGGTGCTTTGGAGGTTTGATTTAAATCCTCAACAGCTAAAGAGCAAGATTACACAAATTCCCTTCAAACATGTGCCGTAGGAAACGTGGAACTCCGAATAAGAAGTTGTTTGCCTTTCAATTTTCTTTATTTTATATATCTGTCTCATTATTCTGCTGCAAAGGCATGATTGTAATCTGGCGTGTGGCTGATTTACATGAGATTAAGCCATTATTTCACTCAAACAGTAAACTGAAAGCTCTTTAGTACATAAATATTAGATGGGTAAGAAGAGCTTCAACTTGCTGGTTTCAGTTTTCTCCACATGCTCGTAACACAAGAACAATGGTGTGTGGTAGGTGTGTCATACGACAAAGGAAAGTGAGCTTTCGTTCTGAAAGACGAGGGAGGGATTTTCAAAATTCCTAGTCCTTCAGAACAGAATTTCAAGGCGTCTTCAGAACAGACCAACCCTAGTTTGCTTACAGGTAGGTCACTTACTCAAAAAAATCCTACCAAATCTAGAAATAGGTATTGTCGCTCTGTAATTTTTGAGAATTGAAATTGAACAAGTTAGGATATCTTTTCTCTAAGAATACTTTGATAAAGAATGCAGAACGCAAACATGGCATGGTACGCAAAGAATATAGACAGGGAATTTTTGCCAACATTCTAGCAAACTGAGTAACCGGAAATTTTACTTTGCATTCAGACTCCTATGGGGTAAAGCATCATTTTAATACTTGGGAACATTCTGGAAAATGAGCCGTTGTCACGTGATTGATGACGTATTACATGCCCGGTCATAAAAAAGTGACCCCCCATTTTTGGTTGAACCGTTTCTATCACATAGAGTACCATAAAAGGACAGAAAATGCTAAAACACTCACACCTTTGGACTTACCAGTAATTAGTTAGCGTCTGTTGAATTTTCAATGACATCATCAAAATGGCAGACAGCTTGATACTTGTTTCCATTTTCTGACATTTTCTGATTTGTATCACTTATACAAGTTAATATAACGTAGGATCTCTGCTGCAGACGCACATTTTTGTGATTTTTTCTTTACTTAATGAGAAGGGACGGCTTATTTGTCTGTAGAAAAGCTACCGAAAATGTAATTTTTTACAGTTTCACAAATAGGTTGATAATTGCATAATGGCTGTTTGGGTGGTCACTCTATAAGGTTATTCTCTGCTGGAGGGATATCACAAAGTATTTGCAAACCTTGCCTTGACGGTATTTTTCATTGGCAACCTTTCCAGACAGTCAGATGAACGAAGTTGGAGAGTTCACTGAAAACTACTGCAAGCATGTATTTACTGTACCTCATGGGCTAGGTAAGTACTATCTTTTTTCATCTGTTATTCTTCTTACTTGAATGATTTCTTTTCTGTATGATATGAAATTAGTGAGCTCTTAAGCAGCGTCAACAAACATATCCTTGATTAAGTTTGCTTTCTATTTCAGATGAAATTCTTAGCCTTCTCGCATGGATAAATCGAAGCCACTCCTGAGTACTCTTCCTGCATCTAATTTCTCTAATTGCACAATTTGTAATCTTGAAATAAAAAACACAAGAGGAACCAAACGATTGGGGAGCAAGGATTTGAAGATTTCTTGACATTGTTGGAGAAGTAGTGAAAGATAGATGTTCTGAGACATGATTCAAAACACAGCTACACTGAGGTTCAGGCAAAGATTTGTCAAAGTCCTTCTGGTTTACCGATACGTGTCCATACAAACTGTAGAATTCAGTTTTGAAATAATAGCAATTGATATCTTGAAAGTTTTAGATATAAAGAAGTTGAAAATGAAGAGGACAGTAATGGAAATGGGACATCTCCCTCCCCTAAGAAGAGGTCAACACGATCCGAAACTTGCGCCGTAGTGTCAAAATTAATTTGTTTCATTTACAAAGCCCAAAGAACCATAGATGGGAAAGTATACTGGGAGGGAGGATTAACAAGATATGACACTAATATAACTGCTGCAAAACTTATTTCCCACAAAGACATCATTCTGTTCAGGCAAATTAGACATGAGAAAGACGCTTCGTGCTTACAAAATGACCTAGATGAAATCCAAGAATGGTGTAAAGAGTGACTTATACACTAACCTACTAACCAACGTGTACGCAATGCCAATTATTTGGTAATGTACAGTACTGTATATATAGATAGATAGAGATTCTACCGTTTTAAGATCACAATCATCACCTGTAAAAATTTCATTCCTGTGTGAAAATCCGCCACCTCCTTATGTAGTCCATCAAGCCTTTCTGCTGCATCAAAACCATTCTGCAGCTGAAGAAGAACATTTACTCCTCTCCCAATAGAGCCCTTATCACAAACAACTCCTAGAGTGCTGCATTCTTCATCAAAAGAATCATCCACTTTGCATGGTCTTGTGTGTGTACTCTAAAACAGTTTGCATTCCAGCAGACTCATTGGAGTTTTCATAAACAAAACCAAGAAATCGCTAAAAAATTAACAAATTAAAATTATTTACGGTACTATCAATTCAGGCAATTGCATATTTTATGGCTTGCAAATACACTTACAGTGTCAGTTTTATTTGCCTTTTCTTTTGAATATCTGTGCTTTATATGTGCCACTGATGCACTTCGCAAACCATTCAAGCATTTAACATGCTCACATATTATCCGTCCACATAGATCCATGTAATTTTTCCGCTCTTTGATGTGTTCTTCTAGACTCGGCACAAAGATCCTGTTTTCCACCTCTGAAATTGCAATATGCTTTGGAACCTCTTCCAACAAATTTGCACCAATGATACGGTTTTCAGTGCATGCCATTGATACCCAATGCTCATCAGAATCTTGATGATCTTCATCATTCCATGGACTTTTGTCCGAAAATCAAAATTATCAATAATTATTTTCCTTGACTGAGATTTTGCAAATACTTTTGATCTTAAAATTTCATCATGGTCACATCCAAATTCATCCATTTTTGTGTAAAAACTTGTGTGAAACAACAAGTCTGAGCGATGTAAGTCGTTCCAATTTCCCCTGAAAAGTTGAATTAATACAAAATATACATATATGTATATAAACAAGAAACGGATTCCAAAAAGCAAACATTTTTGTATCATAATACAGATTCTTCATCTGACATTCTCCAGAGTATAAAACTTTGAAAATAAGATTGAAAAAAAATAAACAGTTATCTAGCTGGGGGATAGGGGATATTCAGGCAAATTGCAGTTGCCATGCAAGCTGGAAGTGACAATAGTATCTTTTTGCTATCTGCAGTTTTCTTGTGTTGAATGGCAGCTGTCTTCATTACATTCCAAAGCAATGGAGATGCTGCCTGAAATTCTTTTTCTAGAGACTCAAACTGAAAATTTACAATCTCTTCTTTCCCAGTTTGCCTTAGCATGCTGGGTTTCTTCTTCCCACAGACATTTCTGCATTCCTTATCTATTTCCCTCAGGAATGAAGCAACTATTGCCTTGCGAATATCCTTATGTTTCCATGCTGCATTTCCCATTTGTTTGTACGTACCACGGCAGAGCATTGATCCAAGTGAAACCAAGTCTTCAGGCAGATTTCTACATTTTCATGAGTTCTTTCAATCAACCTTTACTGTAACAGTTGTGCTTTTCCTTTTGTCATTTGCATCATCAAACTTTAGAGGTCTTCTGTGCATTGTCTGTTTTTTCTATTCTCATCTGAGCTGCTGAGTATTATTATCTTTTTTAGAGGTGGTATGCAAACTGGTTTACTTGTCTCTTGTGGATTAATTTTGCTTTGATGCACATGAAATCCTGTACATTCTGAATATAATTCGGTAACAGCACTCGGACTGTCTTGGATTGAACTTGCAGCAACAGCATCATCATTAGCAACACCTTCAGGCTTTTTATTTTCTTGCCCATGACGGTCCTGGTTAAAATCCATTAAACCATTGAAATACTGCTTTTCCAAAGATTGATCTGCAGCAAGAACTTTTTCTTTATAGGATTTCTTCTGCTTAAGTATTGCTTGCAAATGTAAGTAGTGCGTGACTGGGAGCCATGCCTAGGCCTATATGTTGCCATTTGGTAGCAAAATGACAAGTCAGCAATGCCATCTTGATAATTATGTTTCCCCTGTATCAGATTCCAGTCGCTCTTATTCCGAAGCTCCTTCAAGCAAAGCTCACAATGTTCTTTTTGCTTCACGCTTATCATCATAAAACTATTAGTATTATCATTACTATCTACAAGACTACAAACCACAGTTTACCGAGCTTCTTCCTTGACTTTCACTTCAATGTTGTTTTCCCGTTTCATTGTTGCAATGTTACTAAGAATGCTGATGTCAGCAGACAAGAAAAGTGCTTTGGTCGCGCAGACTCTACTTATCCTCCTTTCTTTTTTCCCTCCTCCTTAGAGTCTGCACGCAGGCTAATGGAAAGTCGAATGAATTCTTGCAAAATAAAAAGAACAAAGAGGATCTAATAAGGCTCGCAGTTAAGTTTTTTAAAAGTGAGAATGGGCGCAACAGGATGAAGCAGCCATTTGTAGTTACTGAAGGCAGGAATACCATTATGATAGACAAAAAATCGTGTAGAACACTACTCAAATGTAGTCACGAGGAAGCAGACACTCGCTTGGTCTTATATGCATTTTTGGAAGAAGGAGATGTTGTCGTTGCTTCCAAAGATACTGATGTTTTAGTGCTACTTGTATGGGCATACCAAAAATTTACTATCAAGAGGAAATGGTTTTTTAAATACGATCATGAGAAATATGTTGAAGAAGGTACAATCTGCGAGGAAATTGGCTCACATGTTTGCCTTGCACTGCCAGCAGTACATGCACTGAGTGACTGTGACAAAACATCTTACTTTTATTAAGTAGGTAAAGGTAAAAGTGCTAAAGAAGATCTTAAGTGAAACACAGAAATGCCACCTGTTAGAAGCGCTTGGAAAGGATCAGACGGTTCGACAAGAGGTCATCGAAGATGTTAAAGAACTGATTAGGACCATTTTCTATGGTGGTAAAAGAAACGAAACGTACTTCCAACAAGAATGCGTATTTACAGAGATTTAAAAGTGAAAACATTATTCTTCAATCCCACCTGATCCAGATTCGGTCAAGCAAGCAATTAAACGAGTAAATCTGCCAGTATTTCAATGGATTCACTGCTGTCAAAGAGAAATCAGAGATGCATCTTTTGAGAGAAATGGATGGAAAAGGGATGACGACAAAAATCTTTTTGTTTCTATTTGGTTTGAAGGAAAACAATTACCTCTATCCCTATCACTGAAGAGAAAAACGAGGGACAGAAATGCCAGTTCACATGAAGAAGATGATGACATTGATGTGAACGATCATGACCAACTGCGTAAGCATAAAAAGATATGCACGAGAAAGCTGATACTTCTTGTATTTCCATTGCCAGTCGATCAAACAAAAGAAAGTGAAGAATTTGAATACAATGCCAACGTCTAAGAAAGTGAAGTGATGTTTTGATGTATCAGAGTGTCTCAGAGGCAAGCGAAAGTAGATCTGAATGGGAAGTTTCCGACTTTTCTTCAAGTGAGGACTCATTTGACGAATGGCTGCTTTGATGGAGATTCACACACCATCAGACTGTAATTATATGTAATTAAAATAAGAAAATTACTTTTATTTTACTGTAAATAAGTTCTTCTAACATAGTTTCAGTCGTAAATAGATAGAGACCCTATTGGGTTACAACATGTGCCTCTGGTGTGTTCAGAAGAGAGGGAATTTTTGCTGGAATGATGCCACCATCCGCCATTTTGATGATGTCATTGAAAATTCAACAGGCGCTAACTAATTACTTTTAAGTCAAAAGGCATGAGTGTTTCAGCATTTTTTGCTCCTTTCATAGTACTCTATCTGATAAAAATAGTTTAAACAAAAAATTAGGTGGGGTCAATTTTTATGACCATGCACGTAATACATCATTGATCACATGACAACGGCTCATTTTCCAGAATGTTCCTAAGTCTTAAAATGATGCTTTACCCCATAGGAGTCTGAATGCAAAGTAAAATTTCCGGTTACCCAGTTTGCTAGAATGTTGGCAAAAATTCCCTGTCTAATATGGAAAGAGAAATCCAGTCTAGTATTGGCCCAACAGAAATTATTCTCACTGTTCTTTTTCAAATTGAATTGTTGAGTTAACGAAACCAGATCAGTCAACAAAACAACAAACCTTATATATTTTTCTGTCGTTGTTATAGGAGCCCCCGTATGTCTCGAGAATTTACCCTAGGAATACTTGGGCATCCCTCTTTTTCAAGTCGAGGAATGTTTCGAGCATGAGGAGAAAATGCGACGCTGGAAAAACAATAGAATCTATTGTTCCCAGCTCTCTTGTGTCTTACCCATCTAATATTTATGTACTGAAGGAGCTTCAACTTATAATTTGAGTGACATAATGGTTCCACCTAATGTCAATCAGCCACACGTCAGACTAAAATCGCACCTTCGCAGCAGAATAGGGATTAAAAAGGAATTAAAAGGGAAACAACTAAGTGTTCAGAGCTCCACGTTTCCTACAACCAATGCTTCAAAGTATCAAATGGGTTAGTGCTTCATAACTTCTAACAAATGTCAGACATTGGTTAAATATTTCAGTTTTCATGTACTATCCAATCAAAAAGTACACATTTCTACAGCACATTTCATACGCTGAGTGAATACAAAGTTTTGACTTTGATTGGTCTAAAAGGAATGTTACTCCCTCTTCTTCAAAAAGCCCTTGTTCACAACCTCCCCATAGGCTAAACAGAAATAGTCCTTCTTGCTACAAAATGATACAAAAAATATAGCAGATCGTTGTAGTGAAAGCCAAAAGAGAATCCTGGTTCATCCTGGTCCTAAAACGTTGCTGTACAGCCGTTAAGAAACGTTAACCGTTAAGAAGAACCGTTAAGAAGCCGTTACGTCATCTTAAATCTGCTAGCTGAAAAAATGGTGGTTAGACGTTTGTAGATTTCTGGATTATGTTTCTTTATTCTTTTGAAGAAAATGCAAATGCATTAAAAAGTGTATAAATTTTGATAATACAGAAGCTTGCTGAAATCTTTATTTAACTGCAACAGAACCATAGCCAGGGCAAAAATTTCAAAAACTGTTGAACTGACCTGTAATCCACCCAAAAAGTCACGGAACACCACCAATAATCCTAATAAGAGCTGGGGGTTGGAATTTTTTCGAAAAATTAATTAGCGGGGGACGGTAATTAGGCAATTTGGCATTAGTCCTAATTAGGCATAAATTAAGGCTAATTCCGTTGAAAATTTTTGAAGGCCCATCTTGGATTCGTATTCTCCGACCTTTTTTTAGTAGATTTCATTGAAAAAAAAACCAAGGTTACCCTCTTTGCTAGCTGGTTGCGGAAAAATTCTGTCTATATTAAGAAACGTTTAAATAAGGGCTCAAACTTTTTGTGCTTTTGCAAGTTTTGCATAATTGATACTATCATTCAACATTTCATGTTGAGCAACAACAAGTGTAATTAAGTAGTACTTACTAAAACCCCAAACCAGCTAAAACGACCCAAAACCAGCCAAAACTACCCAAAACCAGCCAAAACCTCCCAAAAAGACCCATAATTGGATCAAAACGACCCAAAACTAACCAAAAAATTTCATTTTCACTTATTAAGGGGCAGAAAGCCCTTAAAAATCCTCAATTTTCTTCAAAACATCATTCCTCCGTTGTAAATTTGTCTTTCTTCTTGGGGGGAAAAACGTGCAAAATGTGCTTTGTTAGCTATTGACTTTCGGAACGAATGGCTGATGAATCTTTTGTGAATCGCTATTCAATCTTTCAATCACTTATTCAATCACCTGCAGCTTTTCAAGCCTATCTTCCATTAAAAATTTTTAATGTAGAACGATTATCGCGCGACCGTGAGATTTTCTTACCTCGTGATTCAAGCGAGGGACATTTCACTCCAGTCCTACAGACCCGTACGCGTACACCCATTGCTAAGATTTCATGGTTTTGATAAAAAATCTTTGGAAGTATTTTCGTTTAAACGGGAACTCCTGACTTCTAACACGATTGTGCAATAATCGTGTGATTGTTGCGATAGGACACTCTTTCTTTTTACAGAAACTCGTTTATAAGAAACTCAGTACTGAGATCAATATTGGTTACCTATTTATTGACGAAAGGTGTATTTATTGACGTGAACAAAAAGGCCTTTCCAAGGTGAAAGAAGAATTTAAAAGAGACAATGATGTTACTTCAAACAATATGTTGAATTTGTGGGGATTTTCAGGGATTTTCTACCCTATAATCAATGACTTAAAAGTAAGATATACTTTCTGGGTGGTTTTGGGTGGTTTTGACCTGATTATGAGTCGTTTTGGGTGGTTTTGGGTGGGTTTGGGTCGTTTTGGGTCGTTTTTGGTGATTCTGCGTTTTAGTAAGTACGGTAATTAACTAGCTCAAGCCAGTTCAATCAAACCCATAATGTTATTCCCCGGTTGAGCAAGTGACATGCTGGCACAGCCACACAAGGCAAAGTACACCACGCCGTGTATTGGCATATATTTCTGTATAAATTGTCCTTTCTAGTCTCTACATTCGTTTAAGGGGAGGGGCGAGAAACGCTTCTTTTAACATTTTTTTTAGACAGTCATTTTTTGAATCAGGCTTACTCGAGGATTTACAATGGCTGCCGGAAATGTTAGAATGCCTTTGCTGAAATTCTCTTTCACTTGCTATAGTTTCAGTTTAAAAAACGAGGAATGGCAGCGAATTGGCTATGTCAGTTGTGTGAGCATAACTAAGCACAGAAGAACACGGGGGTGGATCAAGAGAAGAGAAGAGAGAGGGTCTTACATGAATATCATGCAGTTGGGTTCAGAGGACAGGGAAGCATCACTTCATACCTCCCTTCTTTGTCTTCTGTTATGCTCTCTACAAATTCTCTGTGAATGTCTAGAGGGTCATCTCGACCTCCATCCTCAATTCCCAGTACATCTAATCCGCATAGTTTGTCATAGTCTACTTATTTTGTATACATGCATGTGTTGTTGACTTTGTCTCCTCCATGAATTATATAACCAAAGGTTGTTCCCTCAATGATTGCATCATCTTTGTTTCCTTTATAGATATCTTATGCTTTTATCTTACAGAATGCATTATCTCCCAGTATTTTGTGTACTGTGAACTTGTCATCTGCTGTATGAAGAATGTTTTGTCTCTTGTGTGTTGAAACTTGTTTTTCAATTCTTTTAGGCTTAGTATATTTATTGTTGTAAAGTCTGGTAAATTTACCCCTGTCAGCTCAACTTTTCCTTCTCTTTTTCCATAAAGTGATTTTATTGTGGTCTCATAGATAGGCAATTATTGCTTTTTTGTCCCATTAATTGTCATTATTTGCCTTGTATCATATCTGACCAATGTCATTTTTAGTTTTATTGCTGCATCTTTTGATATGAAGTCTCTTCCTGCTCCTTTATCCAAGTCAGCCCAAAATTTTTCACCATCAATTTTAACAGGGACTATGGCTGGCAATGATTTGGAATCAACCTGTGAACTGTACCCTGTCATGATTGGTCGATCTGGATTTTCCTTATCACACAGGCTGTTATGATGTTTTTTCTTGCATTTAAAACAGCCTCTACCACAGCATTTACTCTTTCTATTTCCAGCTGTACCACAATTAAAGCAAAGTCTTTTATCCACAAAGAATTTATTTCTTTTCTCAATTGTGTCAAATGCTGTGCATTTGTCTCCCCAGTGATTTTCTTTGCAAAATATGCAAAGCGGTTCTCTTTTGTTGAAATGGCTGATGAGAAATAAACCTGACGAGACAACTGAAAAAGCATTTGACAAAGAGAGGAAGAGAAAAATGGCTGAAGATTGTGGTTCTTCTTGACCCTTTGCATACCAATTTTTCTCTCTCCTCTGTTTTTCAAATGCTTTTTCAGTTGTCTCGTCAGGTTTGCTTCTCATCAATCATTCTGCAAATTTGTTATAAGTTGGTCCATGGTCCAAGATTCCCAGTTACTATTTGTACGCACTATATCAGGTCTGACATGAGGTATTTTATTAATTGTTGTCACAACTAGGCCACTTATTGTGTCTTTTCTCTGTAAAGTTTGCAGTGCATCATGACATTTGTTTAATTTCTCATAGAACTCTGACACCCTGTCATAATTTGTCCCTTTCACTGTTGGTAGATTGATTGGTTGATGGTTGGTAGATTCACTAACATATGCATAAACGACCATTTGTGTTTGTCCATATTCTTTGGATAATCTTTCCCAGGCTGTTTTGTGACCTAGAGTTTTTTTAATCAACACCCCGATTTTCTCTTTATCCTATAAAGAAGCACCTTACAGTGAATCTATAAGGCCAAGGAATTTAAAGAACTTGTATACTTCTAACATTTAATGAACTTACTGTATACTCAGCTGTAACTTTTGATAACTTCCTATATTCGTTCACAAGAATGGAATTACAAGGTTCGCAATCACAAGTTAGTATTCTTCCTTCAATTTTTTCCAAAATCTCAGCGTTCGTTTTAAAACATTTTTACTTATACTACTCGGATTAAATTATTGCTGTTCTAAAATGAATCGGCATTGAATTACCAGCATGATCAAAAGAAAACCAAGATTTCTAAAGTTCAATAAAATTCCACACAATATGCCGACATATCAAAATTCACCTATCAAATAATAACTTCACTTATACCTTGCCAAAGAAATTAACGGGTTGAGCCAGTATCATGTCCCAGTCAATACTGGAAACAATCTAACTCTATGCTTAACACCAAGCCAGTACTTTGTTAATTGATATGGACCTTAGCCAGTGGCTATTTTTTTATGTATTCTTGAGTAGCTATATTTCTGGATCATAATTCTTGTATAATAATCTTATAGTCTGCTGTACCAGTGATAGAGAATTTTTATTCCAGGATTTCTATGGAGTGCTGCAGTAGAACCATCACCGCCTTCTCTTGACATTTTTAGTTTGAAAAGTATTTCAGTTTGGCTTTTTTTTTTAAATTGACCAGGTCGCAAATAGTCCATGTTGGTTGTATTCTCTGGCTCGTAAACCTGTCAGCAAAAGTTTGGGTGAAATCATTTTAATTGTTTTTGGTTCTATAATTAGTTTAGTTGTTATTGGTAATTTGTACTTATCCATGTTTTGCCAAATTGGTGACCACGACCAGTGACTCGAAAGATTCAAGAAATTAGTATTCAATTTATTGTATCTAAAATTCGTTTTATCAATCGTCAAAGTAAAATTTTCTTCATTCATTTTATTCGTACAGTTAGTCTTATTACACGAGTCCCAGTTATTGCAGGTACCACCTTTAGTTGCTGTTGCTGTCAGAAAGCTGCTCAAACTGAAGCTCGGGGCTTTGGCTTGCAAAAACGGGGCATTCTCCGCCAAAAAATTGGCTGAGACAATCAGATTTGCTAATGTTGCTTGCTGGTCTAGAGTTTAGGGGTTGTTCACAAATGACGTCAACCATTTTTGCAAGATTCTTGACTCCCCCTCTGCCCTTCATCAACCTGCGTTGACATTGCTTTACCCCTCCCCCCGAGATGACGTCATATTTTGAAAATGGGCCCCTGCACGTGAAAGACAGAGTAATTAAATCAAGACATGGGTGAAAGACAGAGTAATTACACCAAGACAAATTAATGCCAGTAAAATGTAATATGACAAGATCTTTGGAGGAAGTGTGATGCCATTGTCGCGCAGGATATATAATTCCAGCTGCACTGCTGATAAGTGTTGTGTTGTGGTCTTGTAAGGCGCACGTAACAAAAGTACCAGCATTTGAAGCAACAGTGAAAGCGTTATCCTCTGTATAGCATAATAGTAAATTTCGACATGCCTTTTTTTCATCTTTTATTGTCAAAGCTTTGAGTTGGGCCTCAAACTGTATAATCTCCATCTTTGAAAACTCGCTTCATTGTCGCCTCGAAATTTAGCGATTTGTGGTACTCTTGGCATCTTTACAGTGAAACTAAAATTGATATTCTAAGGCTCAACTCTTGAATGTGCCACGGGATTTTCCATCTCGGTAGGACCTCCAAAAACTGTTTTGTTGTGGTCTTGTGAGGCGCCCGGACCCAAGTAGACAATTTTATATACAGTAGTTATATTTTATGAATCAGCAGCAAGCAGAATTTATTATTTACAAGTATCAAACAACCTAAGTTTGTTCAAATCTAACAAACCTAACACAACATCTAGTACATCCGTATCAATAGTACGTCCTCGCATTAAAACAAATTATCTCTAAGTTTGCTCCTAAAAATAACCAAAAATGCCATTAAATTTTATTCCCTAATTACTTACGACAGCTTCCATTCAAAATATTATCTCAATACCGTAGAACTAAGTTGGATTAAAATCTTTTACGCAAAAACAAACAAACAACTGTATGAACTGTATGTGTATGAACTTGTATGAACTGTATGTATAAGTACCTTTTTACACCATACTATGGTGGAATTTTCGGTTCAAAATCTTTTTAGCATCTTTCAAGCTCGAAAATGGTGAAAAAGGCTTTTTTAAGGAAAAATCATCCTCATTCCCTTATAGTGCAAATATTACAACAGAAAAATTAACGCGACGTTAAGTAAACAGGAAAACGCAACAGAAAACACAACTCAACAGAAAACGCCACTGGCTTCTATATAGAGAGCAGATATCTCGAACCTCCTGAATCAGAACTTTCTTATAAGAAATTATTATGAACTAAAGCCCCATATAACAAAAACATTCACTGTCGAAAACCACAGTGTGACAATTTTGGCCAATACTTCTAATTTTGTTTTACTGGGGGAAATTAAAAAGTCATAATTTACTCACATAAATTACTTATTAACGGGTATTTAGCTGCTCATTTTCCTTTATAAAGAGTTTGAGCGGGGAGTAAAAGAGTGGGAAATAAAAAGAAGTTTCTCAACCAAATATACCCGTAGTGTTATTGAAGAGTCTCAAAGATAGAAGGTATCACATCAACTCGCTATAATTTGAACAAATTTACCTTCCAAATCTAGTTATCGCGAGTCAAGATTACAACTCTAGTTAACATTGTTTAGTAATTTATGAGGTACAACCTAATCTTGTCCCTCAGAAGCTTCTGGTTATTTGGAATTTACTGTATACCAAAATTTCTGTTATGTTTATTTACTAGTTGTTCTATACGTATTGAAACCAAGTGTTGTACATAATGCATACACTTTCTTAAAATGATATTTTATTTCGGTGTAGCCCTAACATTCATGAAAAAATTTAAGTTTCTTGTTGTGATTTAATATTGAATTTTTCTAAATTTTTCTTGCCACCAAATTAAACTATGCACAGATATATAAAGAAACACAGTAAAACAAATCGTCCCCAAAATTTATGGACAATGGGGTTTTTTTGACACTAAACTAAGACCATTTTTTTAACCATAAATCAACCCTAAACTGACCATAAATTGACCATAAATTCACCATAATTCGTCAATAAATTTTCAAGTAATTTCTTTGGGAGAGCCCATTGTTATTGGATCCTGACTGTCCCTAAATTGTCCCTAAACCATCCATAAAAATTATGGAAATTACAAAAACATTACCCCCCCTGTTTTCTATTGTTCCAGATACACCACTAGAGATTCAAGCAATTTTCACTACTGATAATTTTTTTCTTAATTATGAAAACAACATAATAACGTATTACAATACGTTTACACTGTCTAAATCTAAATATAGATATGATTGCTTCGGCAAAGTCAACTTACGAACATAACTTGAGTCAAGCCATGAACCACAAAAACATAGAAGGGTCAATGAGTAGATTATTTTACTATTCTAATGCCTTACATTTCCTTGAGCTTTATCAATAGCCAACAGTTTTTTTCTCTTTGCCTTCTATAAGTTTGATACAGCATTCATCAGCTACTTCTTCAATATCTCGCAATGACTCAGCCGTGGAACCGCCACAATTTCTTTGTTGCAAAAGCTTGTCCTCCATTTAGACATCAAGATCTGAAAATGAGATAACAGTACCTATGAACTCCTCTTGTCTGTGAAAGCATTATATCAAAAGACAGTTATCATTTACTTTAGGCATCGGATTTCAAGCATTTTCGTAATTTCTGTGACGATGTCTTTGATGCACTATTGATTGCTTCTTCAAGTATTTCGACGTACGGGTTACCAAAGATCCCTTCTGTTAAACCTTTCCTTTAGCCATATGCATACCTTGCGATAACTCAGTTTACGTCCTCCAACCTCCCGTGGTATAAGGTCTAAATGACATTTGCATTTAGTTTATAACAATACGATGGTGAACAAAAACTTCGTAAATGAAATTGTGCAGCTATATTGGCCTATGTAGACCTTGAGCAAAAATCTACTATCCTTCGATTTCGTTGCAAACTGCTTGAAAAATCGAATTCAGACTAATAAACATTCTTACCTGTTTCGCATAACAGTCTTCAGCAGTAAACAGAACTTTCTCCAAAAGATCTTTCTCTTGCTTCTTCAAAGATTGATTTCATGATATATCCTTATCCTTGCAGCCCTCTCGAAAAATTAAGGCTAATGTTGACGGTTACAACATTGATTCTACGCGCTTTTTTGCTTTAGAATTTGTAAAAAATTTGAATATTCGGGACAAATTAGTGACGAATTTACGTAAGAAAACGTCAGAATTGGAAACTTTCGGGTCATTTTAGTGACAATATAGGGTCAATTTCGATTTAGTGACACTTTCACTTATATTTATGGACGATCTCTTTTACTCTGAAGGAATGCACTTTTAGGGACATAAAAATTTCGGCAAAATTTGGGGACAATTTAGGGACGACCTCGTTTGACTTTAGGGACGATTTAGGCATGTAGTGAAAAACTGACCCTAAATTAATAAGAACACAGCTTGTCCCTAAATTTCAAGGACAGTTTAGGGAAAGAATAGGGTCAATTTGGGGACACAGTTGGTTTAGGGTCGATTTGTTTTACTGTGAACGTAACATTTTGGCGATGTTTTATAGTTTTGATACTTTTCTTATTTTAGTGCCAAATTTTAGCATTTCTAAGGGTGAGGAGGGCCTAATAGTCCCTATCAGCAAAAACTTTGGGGGAAAAATCCTGTTGCTACAGAAAATTGCCTGGGTAGGGTCTACTTATTTCCAAAAAGCGTTTTTCTTGGGAGTTACCACGAAAATCTTCAATAATTTTTCAGTTTGAAACCAAGGAAAAAATTTTGTGAAAGATCTCAATGTTTTGTCCAAAAATTTTTGTTAACCGCAACTTTAAGCCATTCACGGGCGGGTGGTTCTTTGCCAAATTTTGGGTAGATGTCTGCCACCGGCATTTTCAAAATGGTACCGTTGGCTAGACTAAATTTTACGAGAAAATGGTACCCTTTGCTAGACCAATTCTATTAAAATGATACCCTTGGCTAGACAAATAACGCTCGAAATTGTTGGTCTTAAGTCGGAAAATTCAAAGATCGACCTTTTCCTTTTACCAGTTCACCCTTTTCCTTTTACCAGTTTCTTTTAAAAATGTGTGGCGTATTCCGGCTGACAAATTAAACACAAAAAAGGTTACATCGATCCACAAGCTATATCGCAATCTTTATAATACTAACGAAAAAAAAATCTTAGGCATGACAACTTAACAACGACTGCTCTCATTTATCTCTCTTTAATTCATCACAGCAGGCCACTTCTGCGAGCGTCAAAATTACAATCTAATAAAATTTCACACGGGGGTAAAACCAAGGGGTGGCAAGAGCCCTCACAAATGATTTCGATGAATTGTCTACATTCCAAGGCTACTAGAGAATAAAGCGTGGCCGCCCCGTTGCTAAATATGATACCCTTGGCTAGACCAAAATTGCAACAAATTATACCCTTGGCTAGACTAGATGTCCGAAAAAGTATACCCTTTTTGCGCGGCACATTCCCAGGTACCTTTACAAAAAAATCTCCCCGTGAATCCACTAAATTCTTATAAACTATATTAATTTGAAAAATTGTATAGTTCATTATCTAGAATTCTTCTAGCATGACATTAGAACTGTTAGATGTTACAACTTTCATACATACTTTTATAGACATGTATTTTTGAAATTTCTTACTATATTATTACTCAATAACAGATACTCTTAATAAGTATTTTGATAGAGTACGCAATATGTAATTACGTAGTACGTAAAAAGCTATAAGTAGTGTAATAAGAGTTTTTCCATGTTCTTCGAAGTGCAGAGACACAAACAGACACATACTTGAGAGCGATCATGACATTATCTTTTCTATTCCCATACACAGTAAAACTATTTGTCACTAAATATTATGGACAACTTGTTTTTTTGTCCCTAAACTGAGACCATGATTTCGTCCATAATTTGTCCCTAATTTGACCATAAATTGAACATAATTTAACACTAAATATTGACACGAAATTGTCCCTAAACTATTTACCAAACACTAAAGTATAGTGTTATTGTCCATAAATTTTACTGAAACATACTATTTACTTAACACTAAATTATAGTGTTATTGTCCCTAAATTATCACTGAAAAATACTACAAACTTAACACTAAAGTATAGTGTTATTGTCCCTAAATTATTACTGAAAGTTTTGTATGAAACCATTGTCTTGGGAATTGAGGGCGGTATTGAAATTTTCTTCAGGGGAGGGGTTTTCTTCAGGGGGAGGGTGTTGGTACCAATTGATCAATTTGCAATTTTAATCAATTCAATTTTGCATATCCAAGCATGTCCCAGTTTGCCTTTATGAAATAGCAGGAAATCTATGAAAAACTGCTCTGTTTATAGAATGCTCAAAGATAAACAAAAATGTGTCCTTGAACATCTTTTTCTGATCAAATCATCAAATCACAAGCTAATGATAAACTAACAATAATTAAAAAGTCTAATATTTTGTTTTCATTACGGAAAATAAACTAAAAAAACTAAATAGTTATAATCAAAACAGTTAAACATTGTTTATTTTTTTAAATATACTGTCTGCCATGTGTGAGAGGCGTCATTTGCTTTTTGGACCAAAGCCTCTCCAGTACAGCACACAGTGGTGACTGGAATGCATTGTAATGTAAATTAAAAACAAATGCACATTCCATCAGAAACTTTATGCTGTCTTGAAAATCCTCAAATTTGTATTGGTTTTCAAATTTATATTCCAAGTAGTACACATTGATTTTGGCCTGTCTCCAAGACCAGAGACAGCACAGCATTTTTTGAAGTAGCGTCACTTAGATCATCTGTGACTGGAAGCACCGTATTTTTTCCTCTTTTCGGATGAAGATTTGGATGTCATGATCTAAGAAAAGAAGTCCAACTTTAGACAAGTTGAAAAATCAGTGATGATTTCCTTCCAAAAGAACAAACATTCAACAGAAACTGCATATCACAACTAACTTATTAGAGATTGCAGACTGACTCTTCAATAATTTATTGCAAGAAGAAACTGGTGAGCATTTTCTTAAAGACCTGTATTTTATGAAAAATTTGCTTTGTCAGCCCAGTTTCAAAATATATTTATTTTTAATAAACTGACAGCCTTATCTGAAAAAACGAGTCTCTTATAATCTATAGGCTGTTTTTACACTATATTGCATGAGAAAACCAACTTGTGATTACCTGATGTCATGTTCCATGCATCTTTTACCAAATTAAAGGCAATTGAAAACTCTTCATGGTTGTCAAAAGTTCTTCCAAATTCTGCTTTTATCTAGGATTGATAAAGAGCTTATTGATTTTTGAAAAGTTAACTTTAAATGAATCTATGAATGTAAAAAGTGGCAAATGCCAAGTGGCCTGCAAAGTCTATTAATATAATATTGTGATACTCCTGCAGGATGGTGGGGAGTGTGGGTGCTGCTGCTCCTTCAATCCACTCTCTTCTGTATTTAAAAGTTGCTTCCATGATATCAGCTGTTGCTGGATCTTCTGCAGATAAAGTTTTCAACTCTTTGGCTAATAAAAGAAATAGGTTTTATTATATAAAACAGTAAAATTTAATATACAATCATTGCGAAATTGAAGTGGAATAGTTGTATATTTCTCAAAACCAATTGGCTCAAAATGACATTATCTTCCTTGAATCTTAATACAACAGGGTAAAATTGAATCCAATACCAATAAAAGGACAATGAACATCAACACCATCTATCATCATCATAATTTTCATAAAAAGGAAGCTATGCAAAAAATGAGGTTTACAAGAAATTATTCTTTTTTCATGTATAACATACCTTGTTGACCTGGTATGCTGAAGTTGGACAGCTTCACTCTCTTTTTTTGATGTCTTTGTTCAAGTCGTGGTTGTATTTTTCTGTTGAATATTCTAGGGCCTTTACAATTGTCCCTCCTTGCCTTGGTTTTGTGTGGAACATAGATGACTAGAAAAACAGACATGACGAAATTCCTTAACATTGTCATTATCTAAATATTACTGAGATTGTATTGATGTGGGAGATTATTTATTAGAAGTAAGATCAATATCGGTTAAGAAACTTTACTTGACCCAAAATGGAAAGAAACTTGTAGATCTCAACAACCTTTAGAACTAGAAATGCAGCTTCATGAAAGAATTTCTGTTTCATTTTAAGTGTCTATGATTTAGAATACAGCTAGTATTAACATAGATTGTATTTCTGCCCCTATTAGTTAAATGTGAGTGTCAATCACCGGTTTTGGTATCAGTAAACTTTGATTCCATTTTGAACAAAATTTATCTGCCACAACAAGCTTAAAGCCAAACTTACAACTAACACTTACTAACCTATTTGGGCCTCATGTGTCAGACATGACTGCACGTAAAATGTTATGCAACAGGATACAATTTTATATCACTGATTAACTTCATGTTCATCTTAAGTAAGCCTAATATCCTTAAACCATTAAAAAAGAAATGTAAGTGACATATAGATTACTCACATAGCCTCCATCACTGTCTGCAAAATCAGGGAAGACCTTCACAATGTGCTTGGCCAACTCAACTTTTCTTGCCGTGCTTGGATAGCTAAAAAAATTAAAAAAAATCACATGCAGACATTGTAAACACAAGGGCACTTATCCTGTGCTTAGTTATTACTATTGATTATTGCACTCAGTTTAGCTTCAAAAATTTTCATAAACTTACAATTCTTGCTTTGTGCCTTGGTTCTTTCTTCTGTTCGTCTGATGCAAGAAAAGACTATGCTCTCTTATGGTAGGCTTTTTCACAGTGCTTGGGATCTGTTTTCCATCCATATATTCCTTGATTATTGCTTTTGGAAGTTGTCTTCCAACAATGGCTTCACTGTCATAGTTGATTTGCTATAATTCAAATTCATTTAATTCATTTAATTCAGCAACAAATTACAGGTTATACTGCTACTCAAATTAAAGACTTTCTAATTATTTAACAAAGATGAAATAATTAACAAAACCTAGGTTGCTTAGAACGCTAAGAGAACCTAAACGGTTTTCGAGCTCAGCGCCCTATTTCAATTGAAACATAACAAGAACAGACATACTTAAAGCTTTTAACGTCTGATTTACCTTGACACCCACTATGTGGGTGAATATTAGTACCATTTTAGCCTTGGAAAGACAAGATACCACTCAGCTTTTTAACAACCTGCAAACTTTCGCTAGAGTCCGGGAGGTTGTGGGATGCCATGGGAGCTAACCTCCCCGGACTCTAGCGAAAGTTCAGAAGGCTGCAAGTTAAAAGGCAGCAAGTTAAAAGACAGCTGAGTGGTATCTTGTCTTTCCAAGGCTAAAATGGTACTAATATTCACCCGCATAGTGGGTGTCAAGGTAAAAACTCACCCGCATCGCGGGTGTCAAGGTAAAAATGTCGCCCGCATCGCAGGCGTCATGTTAAAAAGCAAGTCTAATGCTAAACAGATAAGTGAATTGATAAAAGGGTATTAAACTGTGGTCAAAAAAGGGCATTATCATCATCATCATCATCATCATCATAGTTATCATCACCGTAACATTATAATCACCATTAAAATCATCCTCATCCTCATCATCATTACCATCATCATAATCATCATCATCATCATCATCATCATAGTTATCATCAAATCATCATCATCATCATCACCAGCATCATCATCATCATGCCATCAAAATCATAATAATAATTATAATGATAATAATAATGATATTCATCATCATAACAATCATCATTATCTTCATGTCATCATCATCATCATCATCATCATCATCATTATAATATGAAAGCTGAATGTCAGCCAGTGAGTCACGGAGGTTAAGGGTATCTCTGACTGTGTTGCATTCACTTGAATTCTAATGCAACGTTTCTACCTACCCTATCTGCACTCGAAAATCCTATCATTAACAGCCTAAATAAAAGTCAAACAGTTCGATGGTATGGTAAATGCTTAACGAAATTTTTTGCCACCAAATTTCCAGATCTACTGAGAATATTGGCAACGCTTTTGTGTCAACTGAAGACGCAAAATTAGTAGTGTTACTGTTGCGTAAATTTGAAATCCTATCCCTTTCTCATCGCAGACTTTAAATGTCCTTCATGAACAATAAATATCTTATTATATCGGGACGATTTTCATTTTGTGTGTTTGTGCTCTAGATTTTCAAAGGAACATTCAACTTCAAACCCGAAAAATTTATGGCCTCTTAATAGTGTTTCAAATGCACTGAAACAGTAAACACAAAGTTTAGCCTGGCGATTTATGGAAATAATCAAAGCAAGAACTCTTCTTGAAAACGGAAAAAATATGAGTAAATTGCAAAATGAATTAGGCCTACAGTCTCCTAGTGTCTTTGACGTCCTTTGACCCCGTGAAAACGTAAAAACGCACTTACCGAACACGCGAAACAACCCAAAATCGCCCAAAACATGCCAAAAGCACTCAAAACGAACCATAACTTGACGAAAAGCACCCAAAACCACTCAGAAATGTCCAATTTACCTCGAATCATTGATTTAGTGGCAGAAAATCCTTGAAAAATAACCAGAAACTCTCATGTTCTTTCAAATTTTATTCTTAACTCTAAAAATTCTACTTTCGTCTTGGGACTTTTGTTGACATAAAAAGCTTTTACATCGCTTGAATCGGAATAGCCTTTTTTGTTGACAACAGTACTGTAGTATTGTATTTGAGCGTGAAGTTGAGAGATAAGACACAATCGCACGCTTCCAATAAATATACCGTTGGGAAAGGTATCTATTGTCTGGAAACCGTGTTTCATTTTCAAATCTCAAAATATCTTGCAAGAAAGACTGCATCACAAGTTAATCGTAGTAATGTAATCGTGAAGGCTCTGCTACGACAAAAATGTCACAATTTGTATTTATGGTCGTGCGATAATCGCGCGAAAAGAAATTCTCACGTCTCACGATTGTGCGATAGTCGTACGCCTGTAAGATTTTATATGGAATCCAGGCTTTTAAAGCCGCAAGTCATTGAATAAACCCCTGAGAGTTGCACGCAGAAGATTCAATGTACGTGTGGTGAAAGGAACATAATAGATGGCCGCCATCAAAATCAAAACTTTTTTGAGCCGAGAGAAAATTGAAATTTTAACCAACTTGTAGGTTTCAAAACGCTTAGCAAAATCTTTAAACAGTGTCCGGCCAGAAACGGGATCGATTAAAGAAGGAAGCGCATCTCTAGGTGGCCCAGGGAAAAAGCCTTTCTTGTGTAATCGAACAACGGGCCACAACAATGGGCCAACCTGATTTGCATAACTGCATATTAGTAATATGTAAAATTCATATTTTTGGGTGCATAATTTGGACTGCAGAATAACTTGTTTTCTTTTATTTTTGTTTCTTTTTTATTTTTTGTTTATGATTCCTAACACTTCTACAGTAATCAGTAAGATAAAATGTTAAGGTAAAATACATACACAAATTTTTTTATAAGAACACAAATTTCAATTCTGTAATCAAAATTGTGACTGCACTCACACTCACTGGAGCAAAATGGCAACTTTTAAGCCATATTAAAAAGCTATAGTAAACATAATCTTAGTACATATTTTAACTTACTGCTTGAAAAGACACGGTTGCTCCAGAGCTTTTACCAAACCCTGATGAATTCTCTTGCCCCTAAAAATTTAAAACACGGTTCATTCTTTGGTTTATTCAATACAAGAACACAGTATGGTAATGCAGTTCAGGGCCCTCTAGTTACCAGTAATGTATAGAAACCATATTTTAACAACTCATCTTTCTTGACGGAATGTTATGGGAGAGAGAACGAGTTCTAGTTCATGGCCGGTGGTCAGTTTAAGATATCTAGTTGTTTAGAAATTATAAACAAAATCAGATTCTTACCATTGCGATGGATAATGCTCTGGCCAATGTGTTTTCGTCGATTAGACTTCCTGTGCCTTGTGGTAGATTTTCTGCAGAGGGAATGTGTGATACACTTATCAAAAATTGTACGAGGTAAAATTTTATAGATATTTTACGAAAAGAAAAAAGGGAAATTTTCACAACAAGACGTGAAGCCAAGTATGCCTTACCTGTTAGTGATGAGACCACTGAAAAGCCATTGCTCACTTCCTTTCTTCCAATTCCAACATCAGGATTAGCAATGGAATTTGAACTCATGCTCAGCTCTGCTAAGAAGCCGCCATCCACCCCAACATGATCGTAATCCGCATCTCCACCATAGCAAACATCAACTGCATCACGGAAAGCTTTGCCTGTTGCATCCATTTTTGCTGTTTTCAAAATGATTAGTTCTTGCTTTTTGATTTTCGCGCCAGCTTCGAATTTCATCTGCCACAAACTGCTATGTCATGTCATGGTCCTCATCCTCCTCATGGAAAATCGCAACAGGCAGTTGACAACTGCAAACAAGGAGTCAAGCCAAGGTTGTCTCCAATTGGCTAATTAAAACAAAGACTCAAGCCTAGGCTGTTTCCTATTGGCTACTTCAAACGTGGCCGAAAATAATGAACGTGTGTCCTTTTGAAATGGGCGTTGCTCATGGGCGTCGTAGTACAGAGCATCTCGCATTTTGTTTCGTTGTTCCTTAGCAACCAAGCTGGCCGCACTGCATGGCCCTTTCATCAGTTTATCCCCAAAGGTGCTCTTCATGAGCACATTAACATCGTCATCGTTGTTTTGTTTGAGCATTGCTAAGCAACTCTTATTTCAAAATAAGTGGAAATTATCATAACAAATAAGGGGCCACATGGCTTTTCCTTCCTGCGCGGGCTTAGCAATATGCTCATCTATACCAATAATCATCTACATATCATATTTTAGCGCTGCACAAGCCGAAGTAGAACATGTTGGAAAGAAGTATCGCAAGGTTTATAGGCAATAAAATTTGAGCCATCATCTGAAATGGGGATTGATGATGTTTCAGCAACAAAAATCTCATCAAGGTGCAATTATTGCAAAAAAGAATTCCTGTATGTCACCATAAAAAAGTTTATGGGGCATATTAGGTATGAACATAGGCTCGATGTTGTATCTCAAGGCAAAAAAGAGTTTATGGTGAGTTTTTTTTTCATTATCATGCTTTTTACACCCAGGGGGGGGGTAACTCACATATGTATGGGTACGGGATGTGCCATTTTTTGAGGTACCTTTTTAGGGGTGGAAAATAAATTTTTGGGTATCAAATTTGCTAAAATTACAAACTTGGGGTATCATTTTTGCTAAGATGATCAATTTTGATAAAGTCACAATAACTGCCAAATAAATTTCAGCTGTACAACTCTAAAAACAGACTTTTGAGTATTTCTATGTAATATATTCATTTTAATGTGAACTTTGGGGTATGCTTTTTAGAATTTTCATAAATTTTGGGGTCAACTTTTTATTACGAAACTGGCACACCCCGGTCACTGATCTATTGAAGTTACCTCCCCCCCGGTTTTACATTATCAACTTATCTACAACCTTAAAATCTCACAGTGTAAATTTACCAGTGTTATCATAAATAAAACCTTCGAAGAATTTTAGGTTTCTTTGATTTTCTTACTTTTTCCTTTTTGATAGGGATCTTTCCTTCCTCCTTTAATCTTTGATTTGCTTGCCGCAGCAATTTCACCCGATTTTCAAGCAAATTCCCATCTTGAAAACAAAGGTCATACGCTGCACCATTTACTGCACGTTCATAAGAATTTAGCTTGTGTGATGGCGGATCGAAGATCCGTGATTTCCTTTCTAGGTCTTTTAAATTGTAAATGTCATGATATCTTTTGTACACCAAATCTTCAGCCTCGTCTTTTTCGGAGAAAATCTCCACGCATCCCCTCCTCAAAAAACGTAACGAGAATGACCTTTTTAAATGGTTGAAAAGTCTATCATTGTACATATCAATTTGAACTCCAGAATTTCCAAAAACAAAACTCAACGGCTGTGTTCTTTTATACACGTTTTTCCCTGAAATCAAAATTGGGTTTTTCAGAAAGTTTATGTTCAGAATGAAATTTGTTAGATATATGTATCTGATGTTATTTCCATATTTATGACTGTATAAAGATCTTCAGACACGCTTAATACTCTTTAGATGCCTAATTGCTACAGGGATCGGCAATTTGGATTTGCATTTAGGATCCGTAATTTATAAACAGTGAGACGACCTGAAACGACCTGAAACGAGCTGAAACTACCTGAAACGACCTGAAACCACATGAAACCACCTGAAACGAGCCGTCAAATTTTGAATCGAGGCTGAAACGACCTGAGACGACCTGCTATCTTAGCAACGAAGTGTTAAGGGCAAGGGATTTGTATTGTTCTTTACGCATTGTTGCATTCTTTTCTATCACAATAGGAACACGTGTCAGTATCAAAGCGGCCATCCCTCTGGGAAGGTATTGTTCTTAATCTGTTGAAAAAAATCACTGTTGGAGCTGAAATTGATTGACTTGATTTGATTTCCTGATCAAAAGGAGGAGTCTATTTTCAATAAAGATATTTGGTTGATGCCATTCTCCCACGAATTCCCATTTACTGTATAAGCCGAGGGGCATTTCACTCTGCAAAAAGGCGTACGAGATTTTCATTAAATAGGACTTCCAGTAAAGGTGTACGAGATTTTCAAGGAGTGATAATTGCCCCTCGGTATAAGCTTTATGCGTACCTTTTTTATATAAATAACCAGGGGCGTTCTGAATTTTTTTGCCTTTTCTTTTTGTTTTTATTCGGCATTTTGTGTTTAACCCAAATTCTTTAGATCAACATGTTGGTTCCGAAACTCCATTATGGGGGGATAGGGGGAGGGAGAGGTTTGAAAACAGTAAAACATTTTTTTAGCCAAAATAGTTGAAGCTTAGACCTACATGTTAAAACTCTTTTAAACCACACCGAAATCACAAATTGAAAAACCGTACTTTTTGAAGGTAAAACCCGAGGAGCGATTCATTCTTTGAAAACCTCGTACAACTTTGCTAGAAAACCTATTGTTTTCACAAAAATCTCTTGGAAATCCTTTTGTTTTCATAAAAATCTCGTACACCTTTCTGAGGAGTGAATTGCCCCTCGGTAAAACCGCTCTCGAAGTGTCGAAAAACCCGGAAAACCGCCCATCATCATAACCCCTCATGCCCAATGACCCCTTATGGATCGGATAGACTGTCTTTCTCAGAAAATTGGGTGTCTGATGAAAGGATGGCCGGTTTGATACTGACACGTGTTCCTATTGTGATAAGAAAAGAATGTGACAATGCGTAAAGAACAATACAAATCCCTTGCCCTTAACACTTTGTTGCTAAGATAGCAGGTCGTCTCAGGTCGTTTCAGCCTCGATTCCAAATTCGACGGCTCGTTTCAGGTGGTTTCATGTGGTTTCAGGTCGTTTCAGGTAGTTTCAGCTCGTTTCAGGTCGTTTCAGGTCGTCTCACTGTTTATAAATTACGTTTAGGATCTAATTACTGGGGGATGAGGAATCAGAATAAACAGGGGGCTTTTTAATTTGTTTGACAAATTTTGTTAGGAAACTGCAAAAAGGCAGTTAAATTATGCACCATAGAACATCATCAGTTATAGGAAGGTGAAATGGTGTCTTAATAGGGAGGGTGGGACATATGGAGAATTAAAATTTTTCCAGGCCCCTCCAGAGCTTGGCCCCAGACATTAGACCCTGTTAGACCCCTTCTTGAGGGTACTGAAGATTAATGTTGACTTGGTGATTTACTTCCAATTTTTTGTTGCACATGCTACAGAGATGCCACAGCCTGTTGGACAATCCTTCCAACTAAGCGATTCTTGTAAATATGGTGAGGGCTTTGGTTAATTTTGAGTTTTAAATCTTTAACATTTTAATGAGCCACAAAAGGAAAGCAAATATACCTTATGGTTGGTAGGAAGTTCTTAAAATGCTTGTATCAAGGATTTCATATATGTGCTAACATCTTTATATTTTTTATCTTTTTTCAACATCATGATTATTATTAGCTTCATTCTTCACCTTTAGGTACAGATGACACTGAGGGCTCATGTGGAATGGATCAAAGCATAGATCGTGCATTTGTAAACAAAGATCTAGTATCCAGGTTAGTGAAGAAATTGAAGCAAAAATCTGTTTAATAATTTTTTTGTTTATTTTTCTAATTTATCCCAATATCAATAGTCCCATGCATTGAAACAAAAGAAAATCTACTACCATGGCTTGTATGGGCTTTTCAATCTACCCTATACCTCACATATAAGCACATACACCTTTACCCGAAAATTCATGATTTTGGATAATTTCAAATCGACCAATCTAGAGCATAAAGGCGCCTGTGCCTATATTGTCCTTTTTTTAGGAGTGGTATAGGCACTCTGCCTTTGTCCCAAGGGTGCTTATATGTGAGGTTATAGGTTAAGTTGCAAATCTTAACCCCTCTTGAATCTCTGGATCTTAAAGTCTTAGGAATTTGAAGTAGCTTATTGTCCTTTTCCATCCAGCAGTTCTGAGATGGAAGATATCTTATGACTTCCCAGACATGATAGGCAATGCAGATTAATTCACCTGGCAGAACAAAGGAATTATAATGACAGTTAGAAACCACAGAAAATTAGCTTTTAGATTGAAATGTTTCATATTGGCTGCTTTTGAAATCTCTTGTTGAAAATTTATGTGGTTATGAGTAACGGTTGTATTTATATTTTAGATTCTTGGCAAATTTATATGGTAATGCATCTGTTCCAAGAAGTGCAATCCAAGATATTGTAAAGATGACATCAAATCTTATCGATGATATGACATTACCCATCAGAGAAAGTTTCAACAAAGTTTTGCCAACACTTTTAAAGGAAGTTTTAGAATCTGAGCAGTTCAGTCAATTGAAAAATAACATTATGGCATCCAATAACCCTCTAACTCATTCAGAAACATCAAAATTAAGAATTTCAGACTTTGCGGAAAATGGATTCATAAAGCCAGTATCCATCCATTTAGGATACAGGAATGAAGCTGGTACTATAAAAGAGGACACGTTTCAATATGTACCAATATTGCAAACAATTGCAATGATCCTTAATGATCAGAATGTTTATAAGGCTCTAATAGAGCAAAACAAGCTACCAAAAAGTGATGTAATGCACCAGTTTCGTGATGGCTCAAGGTTCAAGAACAGCACCTTTTTTAAGATTAATTTACATGCATTACAGATTGCAATATACTATGATGATCTTGAGGTTGGCAACCCACTTGGCTCAAGATCAGGAATCCACAAACTTGGCCTATTTTATATGACGTTGTTGAACATTCCAACCCACTACAACTCGCATCTTTAGAACATTCACCTTGCTGCTGTTGCTTTTACTTCTGACATTAAGAAGTATGGCTTCAACAAAGTTGTACAACTTATTACAGAGGACATCAAAAAGCTAGAGTGTGGAGTCGAATTTTACCTGTCACACAGGCATGTAAAATTCACTGGATGCCTCATCAGTGTTCTAGGGGATAATTTGGCTGCAAACGGAATTCTTGGTTTCCAAGAAAGCTTTAGCGCACAAAGTTATTGCAGGTTTTGCAAGATAAAAAACGGAGATGCCAGGCTTGCAACAAGGCAGCACAATTCATGTCTTCGTAATAAAGAGAACTTTGAAATTGATCTTCTTGAAAACAATCCAAAAACTACTGGAGTGAAATTCAATTCTTCATTAAATACACTCAGTTATTTTCATGTAACCGAGACGTTTTCACCGGATGTTATGCATGACCTGCTGGAAGGTACATGTAAGTTTGATGTTTCGCTGCTGCTACAGGATGTATTAAGACAAAAGAAGATAACTCTTGAAAGCTTGAACAGTACTATCAATGGATTTGACTATGGGCAATTAAGTATATTTGTCGTAAACATTTTCTTATAAATAATACAACTTTTAGATTTTATGTTAATGATATTCTTGTGTATTTCTGACTTGACATAAAGCTTAGAAAATTATCTTCAATTTTTGACAGGGAGGTAGAAAAGAAGAACAAGCCATGCAGTATAGAAGGACACCATATTGAGTCTGAAAATATCAAGCAAAATTCAACGCAGATGTGGTGCTTAGTTACAGTGTTGCCCATGCTTGTTGGACACTTGTACGAAGAAGAAGATGAATTGTGGCAGCTTTTCATGCTACTGAGAGAAATAATGAATATCTGTTTCTTCCCGGAGGTTAGCATGGAGCAATCATACTATTTAGACAGTCTTGTGTCAGAACATCATGAGTTATTCATAAAGGTAACGCTATTTCCACAAATTTGCTATATAATTGTATGTGATATGCATTACATTCTATCCAGTTTTGTATTCTTTCTCTCTTTGAATTCATAGCTTTCTTCAAGTGGCTACTTAAAGCCAAAAATGCACAACATGACACACTATGGTGAGGCCTTACGAAGGAATGGACCATTAATTAAAATGTGGACAATGCGCCACCAGGGAAAAAACAAAATTGCAAAACTTGTTGCTGTTGTTGGAGGTAAGTGTTGTTCATTTTTCTTGTGCTCTGTGGCCAAATATATTGCTAGGTTGAAGAATAAGAGAAGTAATAAATACAGCAATCATTCCAATGGAAAGGACCTGTATAAACATAGAAGACAATCTGTAGTGAAGATAACAGTCTGAGTGAAGATAACACACTCTGAAGATAACATAAGTTTGAAAGGACTTAGTGTGTTGTTATCTAGTTCTTACTTCAAAGGTTTTTTTGCCTCTGATCTCTTATACCAATTTATCATTTTATAACTTACAAGATATAGTATATATAAAATGGAATATTATATCACTGTCATGTCTAAAGCAGTGTCAAAAACAGCCTTGATAAGTTCAAATATATTTACTAATTAAGTTTTAATTGCTATTGTCAGGAAACTTCAAGAACGTCACAAAGACTGTTGCAAACAGATTGCAGTTGAAATCATATTCTGACTGGACAGCTGGTAAATAGTCTTTCATTTGTTTTTTAATCTTATCATTGATTGGGCTATCAAGTTCAAACCTTTTTGTCCTAGATTTAGACACTCCTATGAGCTTCATGTACATCAAAATAATTAGGAAACCGTCATCGTACATTGTTTCTAGCTGGAGAAGATGAAAGAATTTATTTCCAAAATTATTAAGGACCTTTAAGAAACTTTTGTACTGCAAAGGGTAAAAAATTAAGAAAATTTTAAAACTTGGGGCTAGAGTTATAAAAAAGTCTGTAATATCTTTCCTCTTTTGCAATCTTGGGCTCTAAACCCCAGCTATTTCTCTTGCACTGCCCCTGCTTTGGCACATGGTATTTTCAACCATAGAGAAATGGAATTAGAACAGTTCAGGACTTGTTTACCCATGTATGAGTCTTCAAAGTAGCCTATTTGTCCATTTAGGTCATAACCACAGAAAGCCAGAAATGATGCACAATTTAAAACCAGTGGTGTTGGATCAACTGATTTCCTCCTTTGTTGAGATTCTACAGCCTTCTATTGATGTTGGTTTACACATTTTGGATACCAAGCTATTGTACTGTTTATGGAGCTGATTTTAAGCCAGGAAGCATAATAATATCAAGAAATGTAATGGCCAAATTGGAATACATTATTTGTGATGAAACAAAGGAAATAATTTTCATTGGTAGAAAACTTGCAGTGGAATACAGTTGGCACTTTTGTGGATACTGGATAGAAGGAGAGCATGGTTGGTGCATGATGAAGCCCAATGAACTCGTTTATAGAAAAGCTTTGTACTCTGCAAGAAATGGAATTGGACAGAGATTTATAATACCAAAATATTTCATTCCATTTGAACCAAATATCTAAGTTTTTATTACGCCAAATGATTAGGGTAAGACATACAGTATGTTAATAGTATGTCAAGAATTTTCCCATCAAAGAGTAACCAAAGTACCTTTAGACTTGCTAATGGTCTAAGTTGATTCTGATTTGATTCAATTTTTGAAAATTTCAGTTTTGGTTTCCGATGCAGAGGAGAAGCATAGGTAACCAAAAATGTTCTTTTATTACAATAGATGAGAAAAGATTTTCACTGTGGGCCTTCAGCTAGTCTTAAGTTAGTCGTAAGTTTCAAGATTTTGGGTAAATTCAGATCAACAGATCAACTGTTGCATTCATTAAGAATATATTAAGATTAGTTCAAGTTTATATTCCAAACTTCTTAAGATTATTGATGCTGGGCAAAAGTATTCTAATCAAAAAGTGCAACAACATTCACTTTTTTTAATAAGCAACCAGCCAATAAGCAACAAGGAATGGGATTTTTTTTACCTTTAGATTGAGATAGCTTGTCTATACAGTACATCATTGCAAATTCTGTCAATTACATTTAAATTTACGAAAAGAGCAAAATAAGATTTTTATGGGGCACTAGTCATTCTTTCAGGACTAGGATTAAAATGCGACTTTAATGGCTGGACTGAAAGTTAATTTCTTGTTGAAAAATGCACCATTATAGTAAATTAATGGGGTGGTATGGGCACACTTTGAAGGCACTGGCACAAGGTACAGTGCTTTATGTGAGGGCCGCTTATATGCGAGGTGCTGGCACCATTTCTACCATTTTCCAAATTTTCAATTTAGGGTAGGATCATCAT